>JBCFYV010000024.1:4697268-4713427 GCA_039000515.1 Timema cristinae
TTTTTTTGGAGTAAATATGTCCTAATGTAGGGATACTTGAAAAAATTGATAATTTAGTATATTGAACATAATGACCTGAAGATGCCCAAAGGAAAACATAAAACCTGAGAGTGGCTTATTAAAGTTTTACTAATGGAGTACACAGGACAAAACTTTTTTAAAGAAATTATGAATTGTCTGTATTTACTTGGTCTTGATCCATTTGGAATTGTTGGTCCAAGTATGAATGGGGCTGGTAATATGAGAGGAAATTCAATGGTGTAAATGCACTAATTCAGAGAGAATATCCCTATATATGGTGCTCTTCGCACAGATTTGCATTAGTTGTGAAAAAGTCTATGGGCAATGCCCCAGATAGAATATATTTTGTCTTTTAGAGGAATAATATTTCTTTGTATCAGTACATAAAAGGCATGATCTTTTTTCTACAAACTTGGACAAGGGTCAACCAAATAAAGGAGACTAAAAAGAGTGCAAACTACAAGATGGTCAAGTGGGAATGATGCATTGCAAACAATTGTCACCTGCTATTACACAATAAGGAGACTTTGCAAAGTATGTACATTGACAAAAAGAACAAGTGACAATGGCACAAAGCATGGCAACTGGCCTGTGAAAACATCTGCTCAATACATGTTGCCTCACCTCAGCTCTTTTCAAAGTGCTGTCCACCAATTACAATTGTTCTACAATCAAAATAATTTATTATAGCATTGTGCCTACAATTGTTTCTGAAACTAAAGCTAGATTGTAAAAATGTGAAGTGAGTCTGGGTGTAATAAAGCGAAAGATTCAATCTTGCCTTTGCTGATGTGAATAATATTTCTCAACAACAAGCAGAAGGTGAAAAGTATGAGGTTTATGGACGACAGATATTGATGAAAGGATAGACGATCCTCTGAAGAGTATCAAAATGGAAGTTTATTTTAAATTACTAGACTCACTAGTTAACAACTCAATGACAAATTCTCTGACAGTTCTCTTTCTGTAATCTCACAAATGGCAGTGTTTTCATATGAAAGAGCTCTGATGGTTGCAAAATGAAAAGGAAAATCAGGGATATAAGCCAGGTTCTTCATCAGTGAAAGAAATGTGTGGGTTTTACGATCTTGATAGTGACCAAATAATAGAGGAACTAGAAACTTTTACAAATGTTTATAAGGTTGCTAACTCAGAAATTGACATTTCCGACCTGCTTTCAGAGAAAGAAAAGTGTAAAATAAGACACGAGACAAGGTATCTGAAAATTTCAGGAGGTGGAAGGGGAAATAAAGTTGAATTTCTTTTAAAGTGGAGTGAGGAAGAAGTTTTAACCTTATAACTGCTTTTGTTGTTGAAGTGGGTAAATGGGGGCTTTTTTTAGACTTTAAAGTTCCTGCACATTGTCGGCATTTCTCAACTCCCATGCTGTATCTATTTTTTTATCGTTACCTGTCACAAGTTGCTCAGCGAAAAAGAAAAGGGGTTTTAAAATTGTAAAGAACGGTTAAGAAGCAGTTAGGGGACGAAGGTTGTCAGCTTATTGTATTTTTTCTAAAAAATGACATTCTGAAAAACACTAATGAAAAAAATTATTGAAAAGTTTGCCTAAAAGTCAAAATTTTTAAAAATATACAAAAATCCATGGTTTAAAAAATTTTATTTTTGGTCAATTTAGGATTTTTTTAACCTATAGTTTAAATGTTTTCTTTTCCCTTCTATATATAGTTTTTTTTCTGTCATATTCTCTGAACAATTTGGTTTTTTAAGGTGTTATGACTACTTATGTAATCATGAAATTTAAATAATATCATTTCATATTAGTTTTTACCATTTAGTTTTTTTTTTAAATATCTTATTTTTAATTCAGGGTTCCTACAGTATTTGTAAAAATTCCCCCTGATTTTCCCTGACCCCCGAATTTTCCCAATTTCCCCGAAAATTCTCATAAAAATTTTCCATTATAATTTTATGGTCTTACACGTGAAAATATTAATTTAAAAAATTTATTTCGGCCTCCCCCCCTTACAGCCGACCTTGCCTCCCCTTCAGGGAAGAAAAAGAAAGCAACATTTCCCATCAGTTGGGGGAAAATGGGGAAAAAAATAATCCCATAAAAAAATTTGTAAAAACTTGACCCCCTTTTGGGTATCATGTGCAAAAAATACTATTAAATAAAGGCCCTAAAAAACTACAAAAGATTTTTGGATCTTACGTTTTTATTTTCCCCTAAACTGTCTTTCCTAACGAATAGTTACAACAGGCCCTTGTTGTTTATTTTATTCATGTATAAAGTCTTTTTTTATTTTTTTAAAATTATACTATAGCATCATAAGAAACTATGTTTTTTTAAATAAAGTAAAGCTTGCTTTTTTCGTTTTGCAACTCCACGTCTTTGCTTCTGTTTCTCTTCAGTTCCCCATCATTAATTTTTTCTTTCTCCTTCAAAAATCTTAAAATTTTTTAAATTTTCCCTTTTTCGCCTTCTTCTTGCTTTTTCATTTTTTTTCTTGCTTCTTCATCTCAAAGTATTCTGATAGCGTTTCCGGCCCCCTTCAGAAAATCCAAAAATTTTTTGCTAATGTTATTTTTTAATCCCTCCTGTTTGTACTCTCATGAATTACCTGTGCAAGATGTTTTTTTCTTGCTTTTTTAAACCAGTAAAGATTTATTGACTGAAAAACCCCCTTCAACAGTTGTTTCCCATGCGACAAGACAAGGCAAATCTTTATTATTCCCAAAGATTTTGTTTTGTTCCCCTATTAAAAGCTCCTAAATAGTGTCAAGCCCTATTTCATCACAAAAATGATAAAAGGGACAAATTTCTTGAAGCTCAATTTTTTGAGGTTGCAAAAATAAGATTTTTTCTTGGATTTTAGCCGACTCATTTATGTTTTTTGCAGGGTTGTTCCTCAAAGAAAAAAAAAATTTTCTGGGCATTGAGGTGAATGTTAAAATTAACACAAGGACCCAATGAAAAACAAACCCTCACGTTTCTGTTTTAAGGGACTTTTTTCTTGTAGTTTTGCAATCTGGGGTTTAACATACTGGGCACTCATTTTAAAAATTTTAAATTTTTGTTTTCTGTTACTGTACGCGTTTTCCTAACAAACTTTTTGTTGCAAACCCTTATCAATATTTTTGCTAAGGATAAAATTTTCTGATTTTTTTTGTCAAAGACAGTAACTTTGGACCCGTGCATTTCAAAAGACAGGTTTCACGCAACGTTCAAAAGGTATCTTAAAGTTTCTCTACAGCTTCAAAAAGATAGGGAGTCATTGGTTTGATGTCGGGAACCCGTTGCAGGAAAGGCTGACTTTCATCTGCTTTGTCTTGCAGAACGCTAGTTTAATTTTAGGAATGGATCACAGGCTGCTCTTTTCAGTGTTTACAGGTTTTGTTTTAGGGGTTTTGCTTCTTTGAGAAACTTTAAAAAATAGTCCAAAATTTTTAAGCCCTTTTAAAGCACTTCGCATTCTTAACCCAAGCACCCACAGAATTCAAAGGAAAAGTTGTCACCCTGTCAACGGTGAACAAAGCTCGACGAGCTGGGGGTCATGAAAAGGATACTTGAGAAAAAGCTACTTATATCCAAACAACAGACTCTATCCTGTTTTCAAGAACAGAAAAAACATGAAGCCCACTGTTCCCCGTTTAGAAACTACATACTTATTTTCTGTTAAGATTTGAGGTGTTCCTGAAGAAGTGTTATAAAAATTTAAATTGACATTTGGGCCCACCATGAAATTTTTATAAATTAGAGTGGAAAAGGAGAAAAACCATCCAGAAAAAGCTTTAGTAAAATTTTTCAGCAGTGCTCCTATCGAAAAACACACTGTTTAAGTAACGATGATGACTTTATGATTTTCCCTTTTCCCCGAAATTAATTACAATGTCCATCGTCCTTTTGAATAACTTTATTCAATGCCTCACAAAACAAATTTCAAAGTTGTTTCATGATTTTAGGGGTCGAAAATTGTTATGAAAGAAATAGCCAAACCATGCCCCAATGAAGTATGCGCCTTGTTCCCCCAAGGGTAAAGGCATTGGCAATGGAAAAAACCCGGGAACTCAAATTAAAAAAAGTACTTAAATTATTGCACGAAATTTAAAGACATTTTTTTTTTAACAACTTCATAGCCCAAATGATTTTCCCCCTTATTATTCATCTTTTTTAACAAAAGTTTATGGTTTCTTTGGGCATACATAATTTCATTTTTCAACGTTCCCTTTTGGACGTTGATTTTCGATGAAACAGAAAACTCTTCGGCAACCAGCGAAATCTACGGTAGAATTTTTTGGTGCCAGAGTTCTCTTGAAATGGGGGAGTCGATGAACCAATCACTTGATTTTTTGAAAAAAAAAAAGTCACAGAGAGGTTGATTTTTCAAAGTTTCAAGAGTTTTTGATATGAGTTGTCCTTTTTATGGGAAACTAATGTTGCTTTCCCCTTTAATTTTAAATTTAATTTTTTTGCACACTTTACAAAAAGCCCGCGTTTTTACTTTCAACACCATTATCCAGTTTAAAAAAATTCAGGAAAAATGTCTGGGTTGCGACTGGTTTTAAAAAAGGTTTTTTTGTTGCTTGCTGGTGTAGCAATCAGTCCCGGTGCACTGTATCAAACTTAACGATGAAAACTTGAACAAGAACAAAAACAAGTGACCTAAAAATTAAAAGAAATTTTATGTGCGGCTAGGAGACCCTGCGTTCACATTTGAAAAAAATGTACCAAAACTTGTGTTGGGCAAGTTTGAGCTGGTAAATGCCCTCATTTCTTCATTGGGGGCGTGGCTTTTGAATAAATAGAAAAAAAATTTTTTTTGTTTTTTCTAAGTGTGACATAAACATGAAAATTTTATTTCCCGACCTTTTTAAAAAAACTTCCCCACTTTCCCTGACTATTTTTTTTTTCCCCACTTTCCAACTAGGAACCCGTAAATTTTTTTATTTTTTGACGTCTTAATTTTTTTTTTTTTCAATTTTTTCATTCACTTTGAATTTTTGAGTCTTTTTATGAAGTTAAAAACTATTTTTATAAAAAAAGGGAAGGGAAATATTTGTTTTTTTTTTGACTTCAGAATTTTTCAAAAAAATTTTTTACAATATTATAAATTTTTTCATCACAAAGTGTAAGTAAAAAAAATTTTTTTAAAATGGGTTTGCGCTTGTAAAAATAAACAATATTGTCCTAGTGTTTGATTTTGTTTTTCCAATCAAAAAACCTTTTAATGGGGTTTTCAAAAAAATAATGTTGCCTTTTTGTGGGTTCGTGGAAATTTGAGATTCCAATAAAGGTTTTGGTTAATTGGATTTTAGGGGGGAAAAAGAAAATTTGGGGATGAGGGGTTATTTTTGGGCCTTGGGCTGAGGGGGATGGGCACCCCTGCTACAGATAAAGGGTCCCCGGATTTTTTTTCCCTTTACGCTTCAGATTTTTTTTGGAAAAGTGGGTTCTATACAAGGCCCCCTAGCCTTTTTGAAGCCAATTTAAAAGGTACATGAATGAAGAAGTAGCGTATTTAAATTTGAAAAAAAAAGTAATCGCCAAAGGGGTTTTTTGTGTTGACCACATGACACCCCCTTTTTGCAAAAGCTGGCATACCTTTGCAAAATGCGGTGGGCGTCGGTCTAGCTCCCTCACAGACTGACAACTGGAATTGATTTTTTTACATAAAAATTTTCCCTCAAGTGTAAAAAAAAAGTGACTTTTTATTTAATTATAAAAAGCAAAATCCACATACTATTCTGATTTCTACAAATAACGGTTTTGTGAAAAATACAGTAAAAAAAATTTTTTAATAATACAATATTAAAAATAAATGTTTGTATTTGTTACTTTAAGAGCGTTGAGTTTTTATATTTGTTCTTTCAATGCTGTAAATGTATTTAAATTTGAATATCTTCCTTGGTAAAGTTTTTCAAAAATGACAAAACAAAAAACATATTGCTTAGCAAAAATTCCCGACTTGTAAAATATAAAAGTTTTTAAATTGGAATATTAATGGCCACAACATAATAAAAAATAATTAAGATTTTAAAAAAGGTTTTCGAATAAAAAAAAGAAGTTTTGATTGGCAGATTTTAGTCCGGGGGTGCAAAATACAAAAAAAAAATAATTTTTTCTACCTTTTCCCTTCAAAAAAATAAAATAAAATTTCCAAAGATAAAATATTATAAAAAAATTATATTTAAATTTTTAAAAATTTGAATAAACTTATTTATTCACAAAGGAACGATGACATTTAAAAGAATGTCACAAAGTGTCACCAAAAGTATTTTAATAAGCAATGGTTAACATTTTTATCATTATAAGCTACCCAACCAAACTAAGCTTAATCTTACACTACAGGTGTCAACAGCATTTTTTTCATGAAATTCCATTTCCAAAAAATATGGCACAATGAAATAGAGTGTTTTAATTATTTTTTTATTATCTATGAGTAGAGAACGTTTACACTATTCTTGAAAAAATCAATTTAAAAAAAAGCTTTAATCTTTAATGTTTTACATAAGACACAAAAAAAGTCAGCCATTAAAATATGTTGATGGTTAGTTAGGAAAGTAATTGCTTGGTTACAATGTGTTATCAGAATACAAACATTTACAACACTTGCATGGAAATAACTGGTCTCTAAATGTATGAATACATCAAAAAAATTGATTTTCACTGAATTTTAATAACATGGAAGGGTTAAATAAAACTGTGTGTGAGAGTTTGACTAATGAAAAACTAAAAGATAAGCAATCTGTGTTGGGAAAGGGATATTATATCTCATTGCAAGATTTGAGTTTTATTTGAAAAAAACCCATGGTTGTTGAAGATTGTTGGTCTCACCTTTTCCTGGAAAGAGAGGAGTAAAACAAATATTACTAAATTATGATTGAATAAACTTAGTGCATAAACATCTGACTTTTAAAATACAAGGAACATACTTGGATGGAACAAGATAATTTGATTAATTGGTACAACTTATTTTGGGCAGTCTATCAAGAAATTATGTCTAGTAAAACAGGTACATAACATTTCTAAAAAAACTTTATTGAGAATGTTTAGTAAAGTTCTTGAATTAATTAGCATAAAAAAGAGGAAAAATAAATTTGAGCAAAACATTATTTAAGTAGTAGCAAAATTAAAGGATTAGCTGATAAGCAATGAAAAGTGCACATTAGCAAATTGACTGGATTACAGTTATTAGTATTAAATAGTTTAAAAATATTTGACAAGGAAGACATTTTCTGTAATGTTTAAGATATTTAAACAGTGACAATAAAAAGATGATTGAGAGAAAAGTTAAAATAGTTGACTTTATTATTATTATTTTTATTATTCATAAAAACTTACGCATGTAAAAACAAAACAATTAACAGTATAAAAACAACATAAAACATATTAAAATGAAGTTAAGATGTAACATGTAACATATCTCAGAAATTAGTAAATGAATGTAAAGAATTTAATGTTAAATACTTGTTTTTTGAGTAAAATGGTTTTTTAAATTTGATTGTGTTAACTATCGAACAAGATTAATTGGAGATTTAATGGAAATCAACATTTTGTCATACAGGTTATGCTTTAATTAGTTATGATATATTATAAATAAGTAATTGATTGTTATAAAAGAGGTGTATCCAAAGAGAAAACTTTTTTGACGTTTTGAAAAGTTTAAATTGAAGTAACGTTCCTTATCTGTGTGGTTTTAATTCCATCCTTATAAAATGTGTTGCTATTCAGGGCTGGGTGACGATATGTTCATACCGGGACTGACCACCATCCACCCGTTGAGTGACTCGAGGATCAAAGAAATCTTGAAAGTGGTTGCTTTGCGTCCCACTTCAAGAAAAGTGTTGTCCTTAAAAACTTTTATCTGTATTTTAATGACTCTCCTTCGGCTAAATTAGGAAGATATTTTGAGGACTGTTTGTCATTTGAATGAGCGGTTAGAGTCTCAGCCATAAAATCCTGGGGAAGCATTCAGATCTCAAAATATTTAGAGGACCACTCCAAATAACTTTTGAGAGGTTTGTTGGATTTTTTTTTTAAGGAGGATCAATCTCAATGGCTTATAAGGGCATCCGAATGTCAATAAAACACACGGGGAGAGACTCCAAACACCCTTTGGCTTGTGGTCACATATAAAACACACGGGGGAGGGACTCCCAAACACCCCTTTGGCTTGTGGGGCACATATAAAAAAACACGGGGGAGAGACTCCAAACACCCCTTTGGCTTGTGGGTCACATATAAAACACACGGGGGAGAGACTCCAAAAACCCCTTTGGCTTGTGGGTCACATATAAAACACACGGGGGAGAGACTCCAAACACCCCTTTGGCTTTGTTTGGGGGTCACATATAAAATTTTTTTGTTAAATTTTCTCTTTCACCTGAAAAGTAAAAATAAGTATAAATTTAATTATTGAACCAAAAGGTTTGTATTTTATTATCTCTCTTCCTACCATGTTAGGCCAACTTGATGACAAAGACTGGTATAACAAGTACTACCCACCCCGTGAAACACCCTCCTTATATCCAGTTTAAAATGTTAATGGAAAGGACTCCAGGACCTGTCTCCTTTAACCCCCCCTTTCAAAGAGCTTCTGGAGCCCCTGAATGTCCAAAAACTTTTTCCCACTCTAATATTAACCTCGATGCTCAATACAATCAATGTAATGATGTAATGTACGATTGATGTCAACATGGGTGCCCCTAATACATTTTAGGAGACTTTCTAAAATATCTTCGGCCCTTTTTTTGTTTTGTGCAAAAACAACTCAGAAGTACATTTCATGAAATTATCTGTAACTTTTTCCGATTAGCAGCCGCACGTTCGGGCCCCTTTGGGAAATTTAGGTCCAATATGGCCAACAATATAGAATGTGTGTAGATCACTGCTGTAAACATCGTAAAAAAGATGATTTGAAAAATATATGGGCTTGTTTGAACAACTTTAGGCTTAACTGTGCCTTCAAGAATAATTGATTTACTTCAAAATTTAATTTCACATTAGTAAAAGAAAAGCAGAGACGCTTGTTTCAAAGGAATCAAATGATCACTGATCCCGGCCATTTTTTGGACAATAGACAATCAGGCTCGAGAATTTCGACTGTTGAAAAATGTTTATGGTGTGCATACTTTTTAAAACAAGGGGTATTTAAAATTTAATCCAAAGTTAGGAATAGCCCACCTCCTCAATTGAATCTTAATGAGATTTGAACATCAACCTTTACTTTTCATCAAAAAATGTTATTTACTTTCAAGTTTTTATATGAAAATTATCCTCTCCAGACCCTTAAAATCTGTATTAAAAATATATTTACCAGAGTAAATTCCTATAAAAAATTTTGATACTTATATACAGAGCCCTGTGTTTTGTGGAGATCGCGATAATTCGCGAATGTTAGATATGGCATTTTTTCTTTCAGTGTTCACATTTCAGGTTACCCTGATTGCAAATATATGCTCAAATTGTCACGATAATTCGCAAAAATCGGCGTTTTGGGCGAGATATTCGCGATTTAAACGAAGTCCGCGATAATCGGATATCGTGATTTAGTCACGATTTTCGGCATTCGCGCTAATATTTTGGGATATTGAAAAATAACAACAAGTTGTTTGGGGAAGTGAGGGTTTTAAAGGGCCCCTCAGCAATCTTTTTAATCCCCCAATATTCTAAGTAGGAGTAGGGCCTAACATAGAAAAGGTCAAGATTAATTTTAAAGTACTGCCTTTTATGTCAAACTACGATGGAGTTTTTGTCTTTTTTCTACATTGAAATGTGTAAAAAATTGAAAGTTTTGATGTAAGAGAGTGATGGCATCGAAAGTTTAAAAATTGAGAATGTGCTGCAGGGCTGAAGACATATTTTCATTTGACTTCGCAACAAAGTGTTTGCAAGCGTTGTGGATGCCGTTTTAAAATGCAGATTCGAACGATATTTTTCTAGGTATAGTTTAGTAGTAACAGACCGCAAACCACAATGAAAGTGGATAACATTGCTACCAGCTGCATGTTGCAGTTTGGTGATGTTGAGTAGTTATTTTGTATTTTTCTAGCCTAAATTGAGATTTAAAAATATAGTCACAATTTTTTGAAGTAACAAGATGATTTTTGTGTAATATTTTGTCTTTGTGACTTGTACATACTTTTCCCGGACCAGCTGCCGCTAAATCTTACTTTTTTAATAAGTTGACAGCCCCTTTTTTTGCGGACTAGTGGTTTTTTTTTCTGTTTTTGTCCAAACCAAATGTAATTTTTTGGGTTTTTACTTCAATATGTTTAGTTTACCTGTTTCAAAAAAGTGGGCCTGGAAGTCTAGTTTTAACCCAACAAAGTCACCTTAATCACGAAAGTTTGGTAAAAACCACTTTTTTAACGCTTTTGTCTTAATTCGATAATTTCGTCGCAAAAATAGGATTTTTGTAATTCACCGCTTTTTCACCGCTTTTGGGAAACTTAAAAACGAAATTGGGCTTTTTTATTCACCATAAAAGCGGGCTCTGCTTATATATAATATAATTATTGTTTTAATAGGTTGGCATATGGGAACAAAATTTATATTTAAACCTTTTTAAGGTTCAACGCCTTATCTTATTTGGTCTACCTTCTGAGCTAAGGGTAGGTTCTTGGTCGCTTCCCGGCACCCCAGATAACATTTTCATAAGGGAAACTGGAACTACACTCTCGCAGTGATGATTTGACAACTGGTGGTCACATTGTTGTGACTGTTATAGCTGAATACACGGTCTAACCTCTTGCCTCCGACTGTTAGGGAGGGCGCATAGAGAAGAACAGAAGATAGAGGATTTGTGAGGAACAAGGACTAAGTACACATTTGAAGAGGCGAGAGAGTTTCTAAAGTGAGCTTACACCCTCATTTTGAAATGAAAAATGAAAACTTAACATGGGAATCAAAACCCATGACCCTTTCGCTTAGAAGCCAAGGTCCCGGGTTTGATTTCGTGTCCAGGATTTAATTTTTCAATTTTCAGGATATGATATCTAGATAAGTAATTCTCTCTGTAAGGAATATTAAACATGGGCCGATGAATATGAAATACAGTCATTTCACCTGAAGGGAGTGCAAGGGGGGAACTTTTATCACCTATCATAATCCCGTACAAGTTTTAATTTTACCAAACCCTTTTAAATATTTACTATAAAGGGGTTTTGTACAAAATAGTATATTATATTTTTTACCTTTTTTAAAAAGACAGGATTAAAATTATTGACCCCTATTTACAATAGTTTTTTTAATATAAATCTTGTTATCATTAGAAATTTCCTTTTTTTTGTTGTTGTTGTTGTTGTTTTTTGTTGTTTTGTTGGTATGGATGGTAAAAATATTTAGTTTCTCTTTTTATTACATAAACATTTTTTAAGGAGACTTTGTGTATCGTTTCTACTCCCATAATAATGGATAGGCCTACATGCACTATACCTAAGGAACTATTTTTTATACTTTGTAAAGACAGCTAGTAGAATAACAAACCACTTTACACCTACAAGTGTGTGTGAAAATATCCAACCTACCTTTATTTGGTGCTGCAATTAAAGGGGAAATAACAGATACAAAAATGAAAAAAGAAAAACATCTTTGAAATCAAATGAAATGGGGGAAAAATCCAAAACAAAATTTAAGAGTTAAACTCTTTTTGTGAATGAAACATAACATCACACTGAAATTATCTTATAGCATAATGCTGATATTATCATTTAAGGCATTTGTTTCAGAGTACCCATTTTGACAAAAGTTCTTATATTATTTACAGATAGGCTAACTTTAACAATTAAGGCATGTCATAACCTTAAAATTGTATTGTGTAAGCATCAGGCTTATGCCGGGATCACGATCAAATTAACTTTAACTTAACGTAACGTCCACTAAAGTTAAACTTAACTTAAGAAAACAGATGTATGATCACGATTCAGTAACTTAACCGAGCCAAACATCTTCATTCTCGATACTAATCTGTGATTTGTACTATTTTTAAGTGATGATCTGTGAATGTTTCCAGTGTTCAATCGATATAATAAATTTATTACTAAACTTTTTTGATAAATTTAGTTCCCTATTTTAGTTTAATTACTTTGTTTCAATGTTCTGATCACTAAAACTTACGATAAAGATAAACATTGGTCATAAAACCAACAAATGAATTACTAAATAGCCTGTTGACGTCACTTGCATAATGATTGGGTGGCTAGATCACGTGATACCCTTCAAGTATGTTTTACTTGAAGTAAAGGACTCCCAGGACATCTTTTTATGTTAAGTTAACTGTATCGTGATTGCTTCCATTTTAATACACAAAGGGGATCCTTTACGTTATGTTATGTTAAGTTACGTTAAGTTAACGTAAAGTTGATAGTGATTCCAAATAAAAGTCTACTACACTTCGGTCCACTGTGCATTTACCAGTAAAAAAACTCTCAAAAATTCACATTTTAGGCATAAATATAATCTAAAAATTCACATATTATAAGTAGTTTCCAAAAAACCATTTATTTGGGGGAATATTTTAAAAAAATCCTCCATTGTTCATAGCTACGGCCAAAGTTCTTCAACAAACTTAATCCCTATATTTTTGATTTGAGGCTATAAAATCAAGTTGCAATTTGGGCGTGTTGTTTCACACCATTGATGAGGCCCCCACACCCAATTTTTGTGTGTGTGCAACAGTGTGAACTTTAAAAGGAAGACATTTTAAGGTGGATGGAGATATTTTATTCCAAGGGAAAATGGAGGAATGTCCCCCTTTTGGATAACTACCATACCGTCCTGGCGATTGTACGCACAAGGGCTGGATTCTTCATTTTTTCTGGTTAAAATCATGAGAAAAAGTATTGTTTTCTATCACAAATTGTACACACAAAAATAAATAAATTTCAGGTTAGTAGGGCCTATAACAAAACAAATATTGTGAAAAAATTATAATTGTAAAAAAGATTATAAAACTCACCAAAATAAAACTGTTCCCATCCCTTACCCAAATTTCTAGGAATAAATTCGATGAAAACCAAAAATTGAATAACAAATTTTTGGGTATATAATCTATTCGCGGCACAACTTGATACATGGCAACATCAACACCATAATAATATGATAGCCTATTGCTAAACAACTTTTTGGGAAAAAGGTTTGTGTTTAAAGAAACTTTCAGAGCAGTTCAGCACCTTTTTATAGCCCCAATGGTGAGATAACGTATTTATTAATTTACAAACTGTTTACAACTACCAGTAGTTTTCTTTTAAACCAGGGCTATGGGGTCCAAGTCAGAGAGTTGGAAGCAGTTCTGGGTGGATCGAAAGAGTCGCTAAAAATATGCCAACTCAAAACTTCAAAATACAATAATGTTATAATATACCGTAACTATTTAAATTATCATTTTTAAATTTTTTACTTTTAAACTTTAAAACCAATATTTGTAATTTGTAGACCTACTGACAAAATTTATTTAAATAAAGGCCTAGCCTACATTCACAATGCAAGCAAACTATCCACGAAGTCATCTGTAGGCCTATTGGAGTATTTTACTGCAGTGAATTTGTTATTAGCTACTAATAATGTAGGTACGTTAGTTGGATTTTAAGGCTTGCATCGTCAAACCCATCAACTGTGTTTGAAATATTTTAAGAGCATGATTTTTTTTAGTGCACAACTTTTATGTTTTATTTAACAAGAAAATAACCAAAGGAGCTTAATCTTTTTGTGTGGAATAAATCATAATTTTGATTAATTATTGTTTTTTGAATATTTTTTGTTAGAAGGAATTGAAGGATCAGGACAGCCTAATAGAATAGGAATCTCTAAGACCAAGCTTCAAAAGAGCAGTTTGGTTTGTTTTCTGAGGGTTTTTTTAATTTAATTTTAATATAGTATTTGTTTTGTTTAATCGTAAATTTTACTATGTTGTTGTGTGTATAGGTACTATAAAAAATTTAATTTCACATAAAATAACGTTAATAAAAAAGGAATCATGGCCCTCTACGCTCACTATGAAGTATAACCTAACTGGATAGGTCTAGAGTAAGTTAAATAGAGTTTAAGTAAAAAAAAAACCTTTAAAGGTGCATGCTTTCATTTACTAGCTATATAATAATTAGAATAAGATGGAAATATACCCAATAGTATGACAAAAAAAACAAGAGAAAAATGTAATCACAATTTATATTTATATACTCTTCAGATCCTGACACGCATGTGAATACTAGGGATTAAATAACTAGGATAAAATTAATCAAACCTTTTAAATAATATATTGCGAGCGTAGGTTAAAGTTTCATTTCCACTAAAAAATTGATTTTCAACTTTTTGCGTGGGCCTTGGCAACAAATATCACAGACACCATACAAGTGTGAGCAATATATTAATGATAATACGCCACTTGTAATTTAATCTCTGAAATGCAAACTCCTATCAGATTAATGTATGATATTTCAGGCATTGCTAAGAATTTATAGCACTGATTAAAATTAAGTTTAATATTTTATTTATATGTATGTAAATTATATAATACACATTATACTATTTAGTTGAAAAAATAAATTAATTAATACTCGAAATTGACGTCTATTATCTATGAAAATATTCGACATTATGTCAACGAAACTGTGTTACCAACCTAAAATCTTTTAGTGTATATTTATAATAGCAGTGACTTACTGATGTGACCTCTATAAAACAAATGGGATACACATGATTAGGCTACATCTCCGAGCTGTATTGTAGGAAGGAAACTTTCGGGTATCTGATTTTGGTAGGAAGAACAGCAGAAGTTTGTTACTTTAGTAAAACAATCTCACTATATCCATACAGCCAGTGTCACTTTTAATAGATATTATCAATACCTAAAGAATGGTAACACAAATAATAAGGTAAAATGTTATCAATGCTGGCTGAAAATAAATATGTTAAAATGTTCTCTACTGTTCTTCCAAATAAACTCAGGCTATATCTTTATACATAATAATAATAATTATTATTATTATTGTTATTATTATTATTATTATTTCAATAGTATAGCTATGCTAACATATATATAGTACAAGGAGATATACATAAATACATATTGTTACCTACCTTAACCATATCAATACAATGTTACAGTTTTACTATCGTATTAATATAATATGAGATCAGGTCCAGCTTAGCGGAGGGTTCACCAGGCCCCCGCCTCTGAAGGGCCCCATTTTAGCTTGCTAAAGGGTTTAAAATTTAATCAACTGAAAAAAATAATATAAAGTAAAAATATGTATTATCCTTTTTCTCCTGTAAATAGGTTTCATAATATTTTTGACAAGATTGTATTTGATCTTATATTGACTCTTAAAAGACTTTACACCAACCACTTGCCTTACTATATTCAGATAAGGAAGATATATGTTTCAAGTCATTTCTTTGTTACCTATTGTTA
Organism: Timema cristinae; assembly: GCA_039000515.1. Lineage (NCBI taxonomy): Eukaryota > Metazoa > Arthropoda > Insecta > Phasmatodea > Timematidae > Timema > Timema cristinae. The sequence continues at coordinate 4,712,664 of JBCFYV010000024.1, forward strand.
CGCCATGTCATGTGCTCTCACCTCTCATATATTCTTGGTTAAAGTTTAAATTAGACCGTCATAACGGTAGTAAATTTTAAGCTTAAAAAAGAGATAAATAACAAAGATGTACACAGTGATGCAGTTAGCCTATTAGCCCCTGTCCTTGGTTGTAGCAGCGATACCAATTCTGAAGAAAGAAAACAAAGCCTAAGTAAGCCCATATCAAATACTGGACCTGTTTAAGATTCTAAAGTACCGTACTGTAAATCTAATTCAAGTTAGTTTTAAAGAATCCGATTTAAGTTAAAATGTAAAATGTAGGAACAAGGTTTCGTCTGAGTTGTCATTCAATGACGACCCTGCAAAATGGTCAGCCAGGCTACTACCATAATTATTTGGTTTGAACGAGGGCCACAACAAGTAATCAGTGATTCGTAACCAAAAAGTAAGTAATTTGGAAGATCTTCCTCGGAAGTGTATTATTATAGGCAACTTCCTAACGGAGAGAAAATTAAACAGTTATTGCTTTCATATTCTCTCAAAAAGGTAATTCTGTATTTTCTTTCCTTGTTTACTATTTGGGGTCCAGCATAAGCTGCAGAGATTTATCAATGAATACAGCAACTACCGTAAGCTGTCTGATGTTTAAAGAGCATGAATTAGGACAAATCACGTACAAAATTGTCTATCTTGGTGGACATGGAAAATCAAAGTGTTCGATTGCTTATACAGAAAAAGCTAGAACTCTATTTTTTAAAAGAGAAAAAAAAGGGATAAAACAG
>JBCFYV010000024.1:4713527-4775577 GCA_039000515.1 Timema cristinae
TTCAGTACCCCCCACACAACAACGTCTACGGTGTCAGATCGATGACCGTGAAGGCCACAGAACCCCGGAAAATGATGTTTTTTCGAAGAAGTTCTTAGAAGCTTATTAATACGCGAGTGGTGGAGCATTGAAATTTATTGTGGGCCCAGTCTTTTTTCGGTACGTTCAAGTTAAGGGCTCTTTAAAAAAAATAGGCCCAATGATGCACGTACGAGAATTTCCACACCAACACCGCCTATGGTCGTGAAGAGGCTTTTCCTTAAATTTGTGGGGTTTTTTAAGCCCACTCGAGTTTTTTGGCTTAAATGTCCCGGGGGGTGGAACATTTAAAATCTTTTAGAAGTTTTTTTATTAAACGGGAAATTTTCTTAAATTACTGCTGTTCGACACAACCCTTCGTTCCCGTGATTTCATGATGCATAAAAAAAATTTTTTGGGGGTATAAATGTAATTCTTTTTGGAATATTGTGTATTTTTCCCCCTTACCACATTATTTGTTGTGAAGCATAGTGGGGTGCCCCATCGAACAGTATTTTAATAAAACCCCCTATATGTAGAGCTTTTATATCGAAAACGTTCTATTTTGGGTGGCCTCATCAGAACAGTCTTTATAAAAAAAATGCCTTATGTCAGAGTGTTTAATCAAAACGGTCTTTTTGGGGGGGGGTCGTTTCAAAACGCATTTAAAATAAATGCCTATATGTCAGAGGTTTATATCGAAACGGTTATTTTGGTGTGGTTTTTTTTTTTATTGCTGGATGCCGGAAATGTTGGTTTTAAAATTAATTAAAATTGGGGATAGGGGGTTTTGGAGTTATTATTGGTAGGATAGAGGTTTTTTTTATAAATTTGGGGGCGTGTAGTTTTTTGGAAGCATAGAGCCCCCCACTCTTTCTCCCCGGCCCCCGATAGTAAATGCACAAGTTCCTGGCAGGGGCTTGCTCCTTCTGATGACCAACTCGCCTTTCACTTTTCCCCCCCACCCCAGACCGGGGTTGTTTTTGGGTTTTTTCCCCCCCCCCGGTCATTACTTCTGGGGTGAGTACCGAGCAATAACCTCCATTCACTTGAGGAGTCATTTTTTTCTCAAATAGAACCCTGAAGGAGCTCTAAAACCCCCTTAAAAGGGGGCAGATTGTTTTAACCCATGAAAGGGAGGGCCCAAAACACTTCCACACACACCAACTTGTTGGTATGGGGGGGGGGACTCCTCCCCCCAAATTTGTGTATTAAAAAAAAACCAAGTTGTAAGTCTGTGCTGTACCCCGTTTAAAGTAAAAACCCCCCATTTTATTCTTCACCAAATTTTAAAATTTTTTCCCCGCTTTAATAATTTTAATGTTCGCAACTATATCCCTATGAATTTAAAGCCACACTCTGACTACATTTGCGAGAGTACCTTCAGATCCTGAGGGAGGGTAGATTTTGCGACGCCGTTTGCACGGTGAATTTACTGTTTAAGCAAGTTAGTTTGTAAGTCGTGTGTCAATTTTTGGATTCAACCCCAAGACCAAAAAATTACTGGGGCCCTTTCCCCGAGGCCCTTTTTATTAGTTCCCTTTAATAGGGATAAACACGCAAATTCGATCAATGTTAATAATTCTTCCCCTCGCAAGGGGGGGACAGGACAGAAAAATTAAAGGGGTACCCCCGGTAATTGTTCTGATAACGATATGAAAAGGGTATTTAGTTATCATTGCAGAAAAAAAAGAATGCCCGGGGTTTTAAGGCGCTATATAAAAAAGGACTTACTACAAATTGGGGGGAAGTGGGGGTTTTAAAACGGTTTCTTCGTATAATTATTACACCCGGGTTCAAAATGAAGGTGCCCCCTGTCCCAAAGGGGAGAGGGTCTGAGGTTCGACCCCCGGGGGGAAAAAAAACCCCTTTTTTATGACGACTTCGCAATAGAGCACATGGAAAACACTATCACGTTTTTTTTTGTTTGGGGGGAGGTCGGACTTGAAACCCCGGGTTTGGGTGCACCGGGTTTTTTTTACTTCAAATAATGTTTATTCTTTAATTTTTTTCTTCTGACTTAATGGGGTTTTGAGGGGGGAACGCCCCCTTCAAGCACCCCAAATTTGCGAAAATGAAAAAAACCCCCCTGGTCCCCCCCGTTTGTTTCATTCTATTCGGAAGTACAAAAGTTAATGGGGGCCCCGTGTTTTTTTCCTAGTATTTTATTTAAAAATTATGTAAAAGTTTTATTTTGTTATCAAAATTTTATATACCCCCCATGTTTTTTTTCCCTGGTTTTTTAAAATGGAACTATGAAAAAGGTTATACTTTTTAAATTTAAATTAATTAATATTATTTAATTGCGTACAGGTTTGTCGTGTTGCTTATGGCCCCCCTAAGGGGATCGAAACCCCTTTAGTTAATGTAATTTTAGGAGAGTTTAAAATAATAATAAGTAATTTTAAGTTTTCTTTAAAAAATTGCTGAGTATTTACAACCCAACCCCAAAGGTTTTTTTAAAAAGTCAAACCCCCCTATTCATACGTCAATAGGTGATCGCTACAAAAATTTTTTGGGTAGAAAGAAATAAAAGTTTTTGTCTGAATATCATATTTAACTATTCAAAGCCAAGTCATGTGATATACGATATATTTTAAAAAGGCAGAACCCCCATTCTACGTAAGTAACGTGGGGGGCCAAAATAATATTGCGCTTGAAAAATTAATTGTGATTGTCAATAAAAAAAAAAAAAAAATAGTTGTTAATTTTTAAGGTTTTAAAGGTGACGGTTCACACAGGTTTTAAAAATCTTGGATATTACCCGATTTGCCTCAGTTTTTTAAAATCAAACAATGAAACCCCTAAGTAGTAGGAGAGGGGAAAAATTCCCCCCTTTTCACGAAGGGTGCGAAAAAAACCTTTGGTTACGTTTGGGGAGGGCTGCACCCAGAAAGGTCATGTACCAGAAGGGGGGAAACAAACCCCGACCTCCCGGGGATTGGCTGACGTTGCTACGCTACGTGATGGCAGGTGAATAACAAAGCATCCGAGCAAGTAGTTGATAGATATGACCCCGGGAAAAAAGTAGCTATATGCTCTTCATACTATTTTTTGGTCTTTCCCCCAAAAAAATAAAATTTTAAAAGGTAAGGGGTTTCAAGCCAAAACCCCCGGGATTCTTTGTCCCCCTTTGTCTGCCATGGCTCCCCAGGTTCTTCCCCGTGTCGGGTCATTTTCATCATATTTAAGGCAGTGGAACAGACATCGACAGGCCCCGCCATTCGCGGGTCGATGCCGATACGAAAAACGGGTTTTAAAAAGGGACTTGGGGCAGGTCTTGTTGCGCATGCGCGGAAATTGAGTATTAGGATTAAGGGCAGGCTCTTTAAAGAGGGTATAAATAAACCCGCTCATTACATTTGGTCTTTCATTTGTGATTGACCCCGCCGAACATCAAAAAAGGTTTTGTCGAAAAAATTTTCTAAATTTAGGTAATTTTTTTTTTTTGTATATTTTAAGGGTTTTTTTTTTTTTTGAAATACAGCTGGGGTGACAAGGGTTTTTCTTTTTTTTTTTTTGTTGAAGCCCCCCGATTTTTGGGGGATCTAAACCGGGGGATCCCAATACCGGGGGACCAGTGTATGTTCGAAAAAAACGGTATTTGCAACGCTGATGGAACGCGTCGATGGGTAAGTAACAGACTAAAAATTTTTTTTGGAGTTTTGTTGGTTTTTTTTTTTCCGTAAATGAAATAATTTGTTTTTTTTAAAATTTTCGATTGGATCCGTACGGTTTAGAGGGGGGTTCGGGGGTGCATCCGTCATTGTAGGGACATCGACCCCCCGGGAAACCCCCCTTATGAACGGTGCATCACGCCCCCATGATGCCCCCCTGGGCCCTCCCTGTTCATCGCGCCCTCACCACTACCCCGGTGCCCTCGTCGCCATGGAAATCCCCCTCCCGCTGTTTGGGGATTTGGACACCCTGACCGATTTTTTAAGTACTTCTAATTAGCCCTGGCATGTAGCTTTCTTCTTCGCACAAATTGTTTATGCCCCTCGGTAAAAAACAATTGTAGCAGTGAGTTGTATACATCTTTAGTGTATAAAAAAATGGTTGTTTACAGTTTAAGCGGGAAAACTATATTGTATTAAAAATTTTTATTAAAAACCCCTCCTTATGATTTTATGAGCCATGGGGGGGAGCCTTTTGGTTTTCAATTCCCTTTGGGGGAAAAGGAATATGGTTTAGTAATTTTTTTGTTAAAAAAGGGTCCGGTTCAAAGACAGAAAATTATAATTGTCGTTTTAAATGTGATCGAGATCTTTTTGTTCCCGGGGTCCGGGTTCTTTCCTGTACAAAGTAAAAAATTGTAATCAACACTTTAACAGTCACTTTCATCTGATAAACATGGGGCCCGGGGGGCACTTTATTTATGATGTGTAATATAACCAATTTAAAAACTATAGTATGCGCCCCAGGGGTTCAAATCAAACGGGGATGAAAATGAGTTTATTCTTCTTGTATTAAATTTGTGTCTGGTGAAATTTTTTGGGGTATTTTTTTTTTTCCCCGTTAATGTTTAGTGTTCTTATGATTTTTAAAAGTTGCGGTTAAAAATTTTTAAAAGTTTTTTTGTTAAAGGGTGAATTTTTTCCCCGTAATTTATTCCCCTTTTTGTTTACCGCCAAAATAATTTAAAAGTTGTGCTTTTTATAAATAAGAATGCATTTTAAGGATACAGCTGCCTCAAAATTATTTCAAATATAGGGGGATTGTTAATAATAAAAAAATGTTTTTAAAAAAGGGTTAAAAATTTTTTTCCCCATTTAAAAAAGTTTTTAAAAAATAAATTTTACTACCCTTTTAAGGTTTAAAATTTTGTTGTTTAAAGTGCGGGGCGGTTTTCCCTCATTTTGCAGGCGTTAGAAACAACTTAATCTAGCTATCATTCATTAGGGCTAAATTTAGGCGTTTTTTTTTTTTAAAAAATTGCACATTTATTGAAAACAATTAAAGCAAAAGTATTTAAAAACAAAACTCGCTGCTAAAATATATAATAAAAATACAAAAAGTATTAAAGAGATGAGTTGAGCTTCAAATCTTGAAAAGGAAAAGAACAATTTTTTTCATCCCCTCCCCCGAAGTGTGACCATTCGAAAAAGGGGTTACGTCAAAAACAATTAAAAATTAAAATGTTAGTAATAAAAATAATAAAAAAAGTTTAAAGATGATTTACTTCAAATTTTGCAAGGTAAATAGAAAAATTTTTTTTTCACTCTCCCTCCCCCGAAGTGCTGAGCACTTCTGAAAAAGTGGGGGCGTCTAAAGAATTGAAAAATTGAAAATGCTAAAAAATAAAAAATAATACAAAAAGTTTAAAAAGGGTGGGTTGGTTCGAATCTTCCCCAAAGGAAAAATAGAGAAAATTTTTCACTCTCCCTCCCCCGCAAACCTGACCCCTTCTGTAAATGCCTGTTAGTCAAAAAAAATTGAAAAATTCAAAATTTAAAATTTTAAAAAAAAAATATGCCTGTTGTAACAAGGCTTATTTGACTGTGTTATAGTTGAATTGGGGCCGGAAAGGGGGGGATGCCCAGAGCCAATCCCGGGGGGTGGGCCCCCCTCCCCCTTTAGCCGCATCGCCCCAGCTCCAAGAGAAGGGGTTCGAGCCTCTGTGCCTGCAACCGGGGAACATCTTCCTCCGGCCTCTACAGCAGGGAGAGGATTCGAGCCCCGGCGCCGGCGAGGGAGATGGGGCCCGGGAACTGGCGATAGGGGCCGTCGTTTGCCCCCAAAGGGGGAATTAGTGGCCAGGAAAATGGGGTGGTGGGGAATTGCAAAATGGCGCCCTCTTGATCTTCGAAGAGAGGATTAAAACAATTGGGGCTTTTTTTATACTGGTGAAAATTACCGTTATCTTGGTGCCCCAAAAAGCGATCGTGACGCAATAACGGCTTGAAGAAAAATTTTAAAAATTTGGCCCTCGGTTGCAGGACAGGGTTACCCCCGAGACCCGGGCTTATTTTGAGTAGCACTGATCAATTTTTAAGCCCTGGTAGTTTTTAGACGGCAACCAGCTAGAGCTAGGCGTTTTGATAACGTAAGTCGCTGCTGCAGAGTAATAGTTTGTTTTTGAGTACGCACCATTGACTTAAAAAACTTCCCACTTTAAGGAGCCTGGGGGAGGGGTAATAAAAATTGAAAACCTCTCCGCTACATATAGCCGTAAAACCGGATCATTACGATTCAAAATGGCACGTATTGTTTGCCCGTCATTGGTTGCCCCAAAAGTATATGTGACAATAAAAGAAACCGGATGATGGGGGAAAAAACCCTTTAAACAAATCAAATGGGTCCCTATTCAAAATTCAAAGCAGGGAACTACCGTGATCCCGTGGAATCTTTTAAAGGGTGGTGAATAACGAACTAAAAAAATTTTAAAAAGCATATCTTTCCAAAATAAAAATACAGGTTCAGGGAAGGGGGGGGAACGGGCCCCTAATGGGGGGCCTATCCCTAACTTTCCCTTTTAAAGGGGGCCCCCTTGTTTTTTTTTCACGCGATAAGCAAAACCTTTTGACGTATAAACCTTGACGCCGCATTTAAGTGCTCTACTTTTGCGCGAGTGTCGTGCCCCTTCAACCAAAAAAACAAACACAAGTGTAATCCGGTGAAAAAGTGCCACGCTAAAGGGTTTGTAGGGAGGCCGGTCTGTGCTTTGAAAAAATTGGTCGTTGGTTCACAACCCAACATTTTTGATCCCAAACGTCCGGTTTTTCAGCGGTCCAGATCGGTTGTGATGTCAAAAGGTTTGCGAGGTTGGGGCTTTTTTTCAGTTTGGAAAAATAAATTTTTTTTAATAGGTGTTAAAAACTTTTTTAGGTATGCAAACCCCATTTTTTGGTCATTTCTTTATATAAAAAAGGCCCCCGTAAAGCCGTCATGGAAAAGAGTTTTTTCATGTTTGTATTCTTGACTTTGAATGCAGAAAGAAACGCTTTTCAAGGTGCGGTCCAGTATTACACAACCAAACTATGTGTCGTGCAAAGGTTGTAAGGCTGTGTTTTATATAGATGAAATGACCCCCATTGCACCCGGGGGGGGCTTTGGACCGCATATTAAGGGTGACCCCACAAGGCCCCAATTTTTCGAATTTTTATTGTTAAATTTTTAAATTTTCAAATTTAAGGATATCCCCTCCGGCCCCAAACGAAAAATCCTTGAGGAAATTTTTTTTAAAATATGGGGGAGGTTAAAAAAGGGGCTCCAGAACTTTTAATGAACGGGGGAAAAAAAACATGTCCTGCGTTACGGCCCCCGCTCCACTTTTTTGACTCACTAATTTCCCCCGTGTCGCTGTCCAAATTCCCCCAAAAATTTCGGCTTGGACGAGTTTTGGCCAAGGGACTTTCCCCCCCTTTTTTCAAAAAAAGGAAAAAGGGGGTATAGAGGCCCCTTTTCCCCCAAAGGAGGCTAGGGGGTCGGCGAGAGTCAGTTGGGGAAAGGGGGCATTTGAAAGTGGTATGCGCTTTTGGGCAAAGAAACTATGTCTTTGTTTTTTTAAAAGGAGTTGGAACTGTATTGTGTGAATTGTAGGACCCCAGGAAGGCTTGTTTTAATTTAGGAGATGCTTGGAGAAAGAAAAAGGTGGATCCTTTCAGAGGGGCGTGTACGATGCGGAGCGGCCATTTTGGTTTACCGCCGAATCATCTTAAGGAGAAAACTTCGGATTTCCCTAAGGTGGCATGGTTTTCGCAGACCAACGCGACGTCGCGTAAAATCTCGTTTTGGGGGCCCACAAGCGGGTTTATTTCTTCATGGGGGGTAACGGCCGTGAGGTATGTGTTAGGGGACGTGAAGGGGGGTTTTTAAAGCTGGAGATACCCCACCCCTTCCAGTTTTGGGGCTGTTTTTGGCCGGGTGCCCTCTCGTTCCCCCAAGGAACCCCCCCGTCAAAAATACCCCACGAGACCATGGAGACCGTTATGAAGCGAAGGGGTTTTTTTGGAAAGTTAAAAAATCCCGCTACACGGTCTAGAGTTTTTGGGGGTGATGTTTAAGCGATAAAAAAACAGACAAGGACTTGCACCAAATTTTTACTCCAGACAGGTGTATACAAGGAACCTCTCAACCCCGGGGGTGCATTTTTGGCGGGCTACAAATTTTAAAAACTTTCCCCCGAAACAGCTTTTTGGGGGGAGAAGATAAAAAACTTGGATGTGTGTTCATTGTATCCATACGTTTGCAAGTACAAAAATCCCCCGTCGGCCCCCAAAAAATTATTGGGGAAACCAAATTGCCCGTTATAGATCAAGTAAAAGGCATAGCCAAGTTACAGTGACGCCCCGCAATTTTTTTCCCCCCCTATTGCCTCCCCGGGTGCACGAAAACTATGTTATTTGTGCGGAAATGGGGGGAGGAGAAAAACCAAGGCGGTTTTCAGCCAACAAAAAAAAAATCGCGGTTGACAGGGTCTGGGTGATTGACGAGACCGGAAAGCCTTTTAAAAAGGCTACACCGTTGAAGCAGTGCACAAGTGTGGGAGTACAATGTATTGTTTTGACGTCGACGCGTTCTGGGGTTTTAGGGTAATTGATACTTTTTTGAAAATTAAAAAGAAGCAGCGGAGGCCCAAAAAGTGGTGCCCCCAAAAAGGGGAAAAATTTTATTTTATTTTAAAATTTTAAGGAAAGGGAAAGGGGAAAAAATCGATTTGGGTTTTGTTTGTAAAAACCCTGGTCTCCGCATTGGCTAAACTTTTTTTAAATTCACTAGGGGAAATTTGGGCAAAGACCCGATTTACCACTCCCCGTTGTAACGCTTCGGGCGTCACAAGTCCCTGACGGATCGTAACCCCCGGGGGACAGCGTGATTGATGAAAATGATGGGTTATGTTCCTAATTTTACAAGGTGCGCGTGAGCGTTCCCCCTAACCCTAAACATTGTGGCGGTGGCTGCTACACACTGCTATGGCTAGGTTGCACTTATACAGACCCTTGAAATTGGGGGGCCCCCGGTTTTTTTCAGAACAGATAGGTTCATTACTAAAACGCCCCGGCGATTGGAGCCACCGACCGGAGACTTTTTAGGTGCCTCATGATGAACTTCGGATTAGGTCCGGAAAGCTAATTGGTTTGTATTGGGCCAAAAATTCGTTTCCCCGAGTTTGCGTTGGCGGTGATCCGAAAAACAAAAAGGTGTAAAATGTTCGCGGGACCCCCTAATTTGGCCCGGGGAACGATGAAATTTTTTGAATTTTTAAAAAGCGATGGCCCCCAAAGGCTGCGGAAAGATAAAAAAGACCCCGCAAAATTGAAAAAGTCTTGCGACTGTATGTAATTTTCGGGAAAAAGCTACCCCCCGTGTACACCAAACGGGGAAACAGATTTTTTAAAATACGTTGTTTTTGGGTATCAGGTCCTTGAAACGCGCCCCCCAAAAATAAAAAGGTGTATTTAGAGGGTGAATAATCATCTTTTTTTTCTTTCCTAGACAGTTCCACTGACAACCTTTTTAAAAGTTTGGATTTTTTTCATATTTTTTTCGGCAAAAAACAAGCATTTTTTTTTTTTTTTTTTTTATGCCCCGGGTTACTTTTTTTTTTTTTTTTTTTTCCCCATACACCCCTTGCCTACTGTTTTTTTAGTAATTTTAGTTATTGTATATATTTTAATTTAGCCAAATGTTTTTTATATTTATTTATTTTAAATTAAACATGTTTGTATATATTTTTTTTTTATAAATGATTGTTATTTTTTTATTTAAATCTTTTCATTGTTTGTATATATTTTTTCAGTCAATAGGTTTGATGATTTATATATTTTTATTTTAAAATCTATTAAAAATATATTTTATTTTTTTTGCCCCGAGGCCACTTTTCCCCCCTTATTGTAAATATTACATATATTTTTTCATGGTGAAAACAAAACCGTATTTTTATAAAAAATTTTATATATTTAAATATTCAAGTATACTTTCATGTGTGTATACTTTTTTCCTGATTGAAAAAAAAAAATTGTAAAAATTTTTAGTATGTGTTTTAAAAGTCTCCCCCCACCTCCTCCTTCCCATAAATAAAGCTCATTGCTTATAAGCTCAGTCTAAAATTTGGACAAGTTGAAAATCCTTTTTGGCCCTCATAAGCGGCCGTCCGGGGGTGGAAAGTCCATTTTTTAGCAATTTACCGTATTTGGACAAATGTGTGACTTAAAAATTTTATAAAACACATGGTATTATGCTTTATGGAAAGGGATTCAAAAAAGGGGGCCCCAAACCCCAAAGTCTATTCTGAAGGGTTTCCGGAATGGATGACGTCTTAATGACTCTCACAGCTGTTATCCTGGCGACCTGAGCGTGAAGCCAACGAAAGGGGCGTCGATCTTTTCACCAAAGGAGCCACCATCAAATATTACGTCTTGTACCTTATACAAAATATATTCTCGGGCAAGGGCCAAAGGGGCATTTTCCTTAAAAGCCATTATATCGTGCTTTTTAAAAACCCAAGGGGGTAAAGCCCGATTAAACTTTGACGAAAGTTGTCCGAAATCCCTTTTTTAAAAAATTTCACCGATGCTCAAGTACGCCTCACGGCTATATATTAATTTCAAACAAGGTACACCAGAAGGTTCAGATTGCCCCCCACAAATGTGGTGCTGCGGTATTTCCGCGCAAAAAGCTAAAAAAACACCGACATTCCCCCCTTACAGATCATTTTAAACCCCTGATCCCAAAGTCTAAAAAAGGCCCCTCTGCTACGTGCGATGATCGCATAAAAACCCCGCAAGAGTCGCCTTGATGAAAAAGCGACAAGAAATGGACTCTTTTTGGGGTGTGCCTACAACATTTAAAAGGAGGGTTTTCCGTTGAAAAATGCCAAAAGAAAAAGTTACGTGCTCCAGCGGTTTTTTGGCAAGTGGTCAAACGAGGAGAGTGGGGGAAGAAGAGAGACGATCTCTTTTAAAAGGAGGAGCGTTCTTTCCTTATTTTACCCCTTTAATCACGGGGCCTGGTTTCCTTATCAACAAGTAAAAAAGGAAACCAAAAAGATGATATTGGTGCCCCGGAAACATTTCACCCTTTTGAGCAAACCACCCAAAAAACGGTTCGCAAAAATCTATGGTTCCGATTGGACAAGGAAATGGAAAAAATCCTCGCTTCAAAACTTGCACAAGTCTAAATGGATTTTTTACCCAAAAAGTGTACGCGATATTCCCTTTTGTCAAAACCCCCGCCATTAAAAATCCACCACACCACCCCTGAAGTGTTGTATTCCCTCCCAACTGTATTAAATTTGTCCAGCACAGGCCGTAAAAAATGAACTTTTTCTAGAACTTTAAGGCCCCCAGGCGGCATCTTTTGGGACTCAAACGGAAAAGTGGTTTCAAGATCGTCTTCGGGACAATTTGTGGATTTAGTCAACGACTGGTCAGAGCAAGAAGACACAGCGAACCGCAGGGTGGCGAGAGTTTCTCACGGCGCTGCAAAATATAAAGTTCCAAAAGAATTTATTGTGAACCGAATTTGGCGCCCTTAAAGATTCGACCCCCGTCCCAACCCTTACACCGTCGCAACGCCCAAAGAAGAAGAAATAGGAATGGACGAAAACCGGTGGCTGCATTCAGAGCTTAATGGAACGTTAGCCGACATCTACTGACCCTTCTCTCCGGGAGGGTTTGCAGGGGGGCGTCGTCAAAGGCGTCCAAAAAAAATTTCCGAAAAAGTACGAAAAAAGGTTTCGTGCGAGGACCTTATACCTTACCCAAACCTGTGCTAAAAAAATTCACGAAAACAAGTACGTGGTTCAAACATTGACGTCTTGGAGCGTCTCAACGATATGAGAAGTCTCAAGAAAATACCGAGGGTGCCAGTGTACTTTGCTCCGTCTCGGTGTTTGTAAGTGGCCTGGGCGGGACCTTCATCCAAGAGGGGAGCGTCTGAGAGGAAGCCTTTCGGGACATTTTTAAGCAAAGCGGTCGTAAACCTCTAAGTATACGACGACAGGGGCCCGGTTCACGGCACGGTATCCGGAAATTTCTCAAGCAAGAAGGCGTGCATTACTACACCACTATACCAGAGTGAAGGCAGTCGGGGAAACGGTTAATAGAACTCTGAAAGCGATGTGGGTTATTTCCAAAAATAACACGTATCGGTTGGGGGGACGTCTCCAAGCCTAGTCGAGTTCAACGGGTCAAGATTAAGCATCAAGATGGCGCCCGCCGCCTTTCGAAACTAACGTGCTTCAAGCAGAGATAATCTGTAGGCAAAAGGGTCCAAGCCGAAGCCTAAAAAAAAAGTGGGTGACACGGTGGTTTAGCAAATCCAAAATGCTGTTTAAAAAAGGGCTACCGAAAGCAATTGGGAGCGAGAGATTTTCAAAAGTCAGTAGTGTCGTTTTGCGACCCTGTTTACAGATCAGATCTTGCGGGAAGAATGGGGGGACGTTTTAAGAACCTGAATTGAACGCGTCGTCCCCTGAAACTTTTAAAGTTGATAAAATTTTACGTGCAAGGGTAAAGGCCCCAAAGAAAGAAAAGTGTACGTGCAGTGGAAAGGTTACCCCGCCAAGTTTAAATTGGTTCCGCCAGTTAGTCAGCACACTACAATAAAGGGGACCAATTTTACATCACTTTGCCGAGCGAAAAGCTCTAGGGGATATTTCCCAAAAAATACCTACGAATTTCCCACGCAACTTCCTTACCGTCTTACCTCGAAGGGCGGGGAAGTCGCTTGCTGAATTTCAATATCCCCCGGTTCTTTCACCCCGTACCCGAGGGGCCAAAAAATTGTATGGTAAATGGGTGGACGCTAACGGCGTGGAACAAATATTCAAGGATCTATCCCTGTGGAAAACAGCACTTTCCACGAATTGATCAAAGCCTAAACGAAGTAGAGGCTTTTAAAGGGGGTCGGAGTTGTATTCAAGTACACAAACCCCAAAAAAAAAGTGGGAAATTATCTTTCTTCACCAATATAAAGTGTTGAGTTATAACCAAAATAAGTTGCACTCGGTTTCGGATCCTAAGACTAACTGATAAAAGACCAAAGTTTTCCGTACGCCGCCAACTTTACTAGGTGGCCCTGCAAATGTAATATACAGGATATTGTCGAGTCAGCCCGTGGGTGAATTGTGGCACCACGTTCGTTCGTCGGCATAACAACGTAAACTATCTCTACGGCTACATAAGACAGTTGCTACGACCGTTGCACTACAGCCGGTGCTGAGAAGGGAAATTGAAAGCTTGGAAATAATTAAGAACGCCGGGTGAACCTGTACCATTCGAGTTTGGAAAATTTGTACGTGAAACTTCATTTTGACGTGCTCAACATGAACTGTCCCTACAAAAAGATCTACATAACAGGCTGGAAAGGAATATCTTGATCTACCACGGTGTTCCCTATCAAAGAGGGATGGGATAGGAAGTTTTTTCGTGTCTTTTCAAAAAGCGTGTACCGTTGTGAGAAGTGGCGCTAAAGCCATGGAAAACAGGGCTTCAACGGGGAAAGACGTGCCCCCGACGTTGCCAATAAGGGGCCTTTCAAAGAGGCCTACGGAACTGTCGGGAGGCTGGAAAAAAACTTGAAACGCAAGGTGAAAGAAGTAACACGTGATGACCGGTAGGCTATAAAGGGCGTCGAAGAAGACGAGTATTCTAAGGTCGTCACCCGAGTAAAAAAGGTCAAGAAAGAAGAAAGATATTTTAGCTAAAATGTCGTTTCTACACCCCCAGTCCTGCGAGTGTGCCAGCAGGAAATCGATCTCTTTTCCGTGCCACCATAAAACCCGTCTTGAAGTGGGCAATGGCTCCAGTCAAACCTGTCTCTTCCCCCACCGATGATTCACCCATCGAATTTTCCGTTACCGGACAGGCGAGTTCTATATCGTCTTTCGCAGACTATGCTCTTTCCGGGCGGCCATCATGAAACCCGTGGTGGCGTTTCACGAGGTGGATCAGATCGCTCCGTCAAAATTGGCTGCATTCCTTATTCACGCAGGTGGAGTGTTTTTAAACCAAAAATAGTTCACCCCAGCAACAGTTGCCTATAGAGCGTCATTGAACGGCTCATTTTACAACGCGAAGCCAAAAAGAACGCATTTGACTTGCCGGTTGTGGTTCGCGACCCCCCGGAACTTTGAGGTGGCAACGCCAAAACAAGGGATTTGGGCCCGTCGCAGTCCCCACCACAAAAAGAAGACAGTGGATCTTTTGGGGTTCTCACGGGACGTGTTTAACCAAGAGAAATACCTTTTTAAGGGCCCGCCGAATCCGAGTCCGGTTGGTCCTTTTCCCGCGAGGGGTTTTTGTCTTATGGGGTCCCTGAACCCCTCACTTTGGTTCACTCTTAAAACCCGGGCCCTTCTAGTGAGGGTGTCAAAGTAGCCCCTTCTATACTGTTGGCACACGCCAAAGCACTAAATGTCATCCCGCAAAGTATCCACACCCGTGGGAAGTAAAAACACTCACTATTCCTACGGGGGGTGCAAGGGAAATCGTTGGAAAAAGTATTCACCGGCCAGTTACCCAACCGGTGCATGTGGATTTGTTCAAACGCGCGTTAACGGGACGCCACCAAGAAGTTCAAATTTCAAACCTCGGTTGAACCATTTCTCGCTGTCTGGAGGGGAAAAGTACCGTCGAAACCTTTTAAGCCCATTTTTCAAACGGCCACTATGTCTGTCCTACCACACGCTTTTTTCTGGAACGGGTACCCATTTCATGAACGAGGGTAGCGACATCACCGAGAAGCCTTCCCAAGGGATATATCTTCAGGCTTTCGATCTCCAATAATCTGTCCGCCCAATGACATCACATTGGAATTTGACGAGACACGGTTTTGAGCATCGAAGTGAGCTTCACCAGCTCTCACCAAAACCGTAACTGTATCGTTAGGGAGTTTGCCAACATCATCACCATTGACAAGGACAGAAACGTTGTGACCAAATTATGGAAGTTAATATAAACGGCTTCCCACCCCTTACCCCCTTCATTTAAGCTATGGACGTATTGTGGTTTCCAAGCTTCATCGACGACAACAGAGTTTTCGTCAAGGAAAATGTGTTTTATCTGTATGGGGACTTAATTAAAACATGGGTGTTAAAAACCTCCATACGTATCGAAGAACTTTCCACCGATGCCCGAAAGAAAGCCGACTATATAGTCAACAATCTGCACGGTATCACCTGGGATTACGGTGATGTGGATTACAGCCTGCTCGAATCCTCATCTCCCGTGCACAGCGCGGCAGAAACCGTCTACGTCAAGGGGTCAGAAAAGAAAAAGTTTCTAGTCAAATACACTTTCTACACCATCGTAGATTGTACGACAGAGGTTGTTCGTCACTGGAAAACATTAAATTTGGGGGTCGCCCATGTGCATGGCACATAGTTCTGTATGGAATTTCTGCTTGCCTCTATCGTCTGGGGACTTCGAGACTGGATGATGGAAGATGGACACGCACACCCATAAGACGTGCGCTGAAAACAAGTCAGTGGTTCCGTTCTGTACGGTTCGGGTGTTTTCCCTGCTGATCAACTACCCGCAGAATAGCTCGACCTGCCGCTCTAGTCATCAACACCGATCCGCACACCAAACTGGGACGCATTGGGTCGCCATCTTTATCGACAAGAACGGCGTGGGAGAATACTTTGACAGTTATGGTTTTCCACCGCGTATAAAGTCACATCTGGTATTTATACGCAAAAACACTTTTCGCAGTCCATAGTAAGCTACAACTTCAAAGCATCGCATCAGACGTTTGCGGCCATTACTGTCTCATGTACCTTCTCTATCGCGCCCAGAACATTCCGCTGAAAACTTTCCAAAACCTATTCTCGCCCACCAATCATACAGCCAAACGACGCTAAGGTGGTGAGATATTAAATAGATTTTTCAAGACTGTAGGGGCATGTCGCCCTTCAAGAGGCCGTGTCCAGACGGCGTGCGCCTTAAAAAGGGCGTCCCGGCGGTTTGTGGCGGCCATAACCACTGAGCATCATGGAAGGTCAAGACGTTTGCGGTAGCAAAGCAAAGCTGCGAAACCACTCGCCGTCACCAGTATTTTCAACACATTGTTCCCGCTGGATGGAGTCGACGCCAAGCGAGTCATCGTCGGCATGAGTGTCAAGAACAACTTTACGCCCTATGTCCAACTAGAAAAATGTGGAGGGAACTGCGCCGTGTTTAACCGTACAGAATGGCAAGAACTGAGCACCTACAAGTCGGTCATATCAAAGTTTTCATCAACACTCAACCTCCTCAGAAGATTAGCCTGACTAATCACGAAATCTCTCTGAGACGTATGTGCGGTGACCGTATGGTCGTCATCAACGAGAAACAAGACGCCGGAATCAAACGGGTCGCCTATCTAGCACCTAGCTGGGCGCGTCTTTGTGAGGTGTGGGACCTCATCGACGTCGCCGTCGACCGACGGGAATGTGGTCGACACCCGTCGCGCGCTATTGCAACAATTTGATCGAAACACTCGTCGTGGATGTATGCGACACGCTAACAGAATCGACGGATGTCATCGACCTAGAACAACTACGGTGGAAACTCACATCAAAAACCTGGATCTTATCAGTGCTACTTACTATACACGTCAAGTCATCGGTTTGGACTATTACATGTTGGATTGTGAACTAAAAACAATTTTATTTAACGCATCTAAGAGACACTGTAGAAAAAACGTATGAACGAATATATGCGTCATTCCTGTAAAAATGTATAATTGTGATGTTTAATAAATAAATATATATTTGTAACATCTGTGTTTTTTTTTACGAGTCCCAACTTGCCTTGTCTGCCCGACAAACCCGATGCCCCGGGTCAATATCTAATCTTGTCTCAACATGTCTTGTCTCCCCGCCAAACTGGCGCCAGGGAAAACCACTGCCAGGGTCAATGACCTCAATATTTTATTCTTGTCTGCCCGACAATATGGCGCATGGAAAAACCCACTGCCCGGGTCAATATCTATTCTTGTCCCAAATTGTCTTGTCTGCCCGCCAACCTGGCGCCCGGGTTGCGACATAACATGCGATGATTACGTCATAGGGAAAAAACCCAAGTTGTCCTGTGCGATAGCTGCGGCAGGAGGAACATTTCCATGCATTTCGACAGACGCTACCAAACAAACAATTTTAGTAGACTTGTGACAGGGGGAAAATGGCCCCTAACTGTGGATTCCGAGGCCCCTGATTGTGCCTAATTAGAGATGCTAGAGTTGCAACATAACACGCAATGATTACGTCATAGGAAAAAACCCAGGTTGCTGAGGTCACGATCTATTCTTGTCCCAACTTGTCTGCCCGCCAGCCCGGCGCCAGGGTTGCGATGATTACGTCATTGGGAAAACCCAAGGTTACGAGGTCACTTGTCACCCCGGCAGGCTGGCGTCAGGGTGGCGAAGGAGGAGGAATGACGGGGGAGGGGGGAAACCAGGATGAACAACCCCGGCTCTGAGGGAGGGGTGGGGAGGGAAAAGTGAAAGGCTGAGTTGGTCATCAGAAGCAGCGAGCCAGCTTGTGTCATTTACTATCGGGCATCCGGAGGGAGAAAGTACCTCTTGTCTCATGCTCCCACAACGCTCTATAACTCCAACACCTCAATCTTAATTAGCATAAATTAATTAATTAATAATTAAAAGGCCGTCAGGAGAGGTTCAGGCCTTGTGACGATGGAACCAATGCTCATTCAACATAAGACAGCACTAGCTAGAGGTTCAAAACGATGAAAAAAAAACCCCAATATAGACCGTTTTCGATATAAACGCTCTGACATATAGGCAGTTTTATGTATAAATGACTGTTCTGATGGGGCCACCCAAATATAGACCGTTTTCGATATAAACGCTTGACATATAGGCAGTTTTATGTATAAATGACTGTTTGATGGGGCCACCCCACTACTGACAGCCACCTCGTGAACTTTTTCAGACTCCTCAGTATCCTGCCCTGGATATACTCCCGATATTGTCTGGCTTGGATGACATACCGGGGCATTAAGCATCCAGTGCACTGCCAGTTTCCCGAAGCGCTCCTATGAGATTACGTACTGCATTATGGTAGGGTCTTCATCATTAGGAAATGTTCTGGTCAACTGTTCTTGCACTTTATCTGTGTAATTGTCGTTATAGCGAAATACATGTTCCACCAAAAATAATCTTTGTTCAACTGTCAAAACCATTGCCCTTGTGCCTAGACGAGTAACCAATCGACATGTGCACGGTAACGACCTTCACTCAGAATGACAACTGCGCGCGTAACGTGGAGAAATGGAAACTTCGGTTACCAGACACTTACATGTGACGCAACTATTCCGTTTCATTCAAATTCATTTAAAAATTGATGTATTATTGCATAACTATAGTTAGTATATTCAGTTCATAGTGTCTACAAGAAATTGTGCTAGTACAATAATGTTAAAAACAAAAATAGGCGTTGCTATATAGTCTTCTAAAGAAGAGTGTTTGGAGCTTTTAAAGATTTCAATATATATATTCTAATCACTACTAAACATTTTAAAGAGAATGTTATATAGGAAGCAGAGAAAAAATAGTCAGGGTTCCAAATGTATAGTACTAGATACCTTGTTTAAAGTTTATGAAACACACCTTCGGAGGGTTTTGATATCTTATGTTTTGTAGATCTCTGATTCAATCAATTGACACCACCCCATAAAACATAAGCAAATTGAGTAATTTATTTTGGGCCAAATCAGCCGCCAGATGGTAGGTAAACGTTGATATTGTTGCCCAAAATTTAAAGTGTAAGTATAATTTTATGTGGTTTTTGGGTCAACCAGTAGAAAAATATAATTTTTTGTTGAAAAATGAACCACAAGAGTTTCTTAAAAATTGAAAATAATTATATAACCTATTACTTAATAAGTAATACAGTATTTTTTTTTCACCGCGTCTTTCTACACATTCAGGATATACGCTTTTAATTTATTGGAACGTATAAATCACATCAAACTTCTATACTTTCAATGTTATGTGTTACAATATATTCATTACTGAAATTAAAAGTAAATAGGGAGCTAAAAGAATCATCTTAAGAGTCACTTTCCGTTATTGCCTTATAATTGAGGATTATTTACCTTCTTAAATCAGTGACACATTAAGCTGCATGATAGGCCTAGCAGGCCGGTAGTGGAAAATATATAGCTTGAATAAAAAATGACCAGGCCACAGGCTGGGGAAAAAATAATGGACATAAAAGTAAAAGAAGGTTCTGCTACATATTACTTTTATCACTCAGTCGTCAGTACTAGTACCAGGTATCACCTAGTAATAAGCTAGTAGCAATTGATACTTCTGATAGGATTATTACACAACTGGAAAGTAGGAAGCTTCGAAATTACTGGGACAAAAACCGACCAAGCTTAAACAAGTTCGCCATTAAATACTTAGGTCTTGTGATCATGTCCATAATGTGAGGCCTCAAAACTTATATCAAAGAGAGTTTACTCAAGCAAGAAGATTAAAAATAGAATACAAAATATTTAACTTGAATCATATTTATTTAAAAACACTCTGAGATAAAAAAAAAATAGCTAATTTACACTTGTCAAATTGCTTCCTTGTGATTTGTGTAAAACACTTTCTACACGTTACGTATACCATTGTTCCAATTGTATGGTTGTAACCATCGTGTAACAATGGTAGGTGATCAGTTCCTTGATTAAAGAACAGAGAGGACAAGTTTAGAGGCTCACCTTCCTGACTAGTTCACCAACCATGCCATCCCACCCTCCTTTCACGTCGGGTTTTCCGAGCCATACGTACCATCCTTCACTATCCGCCAGCTCATCTGAAACAACACAGCAATAATACTCATAGAGTGTATGAAACTTAACAGGATCACACTTTTAATTAAGGATGACTTAAGTTTTGGGAAATCTATTTATAACTTAAGGGTAGTTTGAAAAGATAATAAACTCAATAGTTTTAACTTTGGAAAATAAAATCTAAGCAAGAGATCTACATTGTAGAATTAAGGTATATTCATAAACATATGTTCTGCATTCACAAAAAGTGTGAATAGTAATAAATATATTATCTAGATTATGGTAGTGATTAGTGTGTGAACCCACATGTCCAGGGATAGTGTCTAAGTGTTGGTTATATGTTTTATGTTTAGAATGTATTTTCCTCTACTTGAGGCAAACTTTGAAATACATGAAAACATGAGCTCGAATTATAGCTAGCAGCCAAAGTAGTTACCGATGACATACTAAACAATCCCTATTGTGGAATAATGGAGGATTAGATGTCTCAGATATATTTTATACTCTTCAGCGTATTCCCAAAAGGTAGCTAAAAATATTGTTATTAAATAACTGCGTCCATGTTGGTGCTAAAACAATATTTTATTCCGAAAGGGAATATTCAGTAAGAACAAAATTTGTTTCATTCTATGAAGCAAAATCCAAGTAAATGATGTATTGTTATATTTGTAGGCTGAGTCAACAGGAGTGTAATGGTAAATTAGATAACGTGAATAGTGCTATAAGTGATCAACTAATGTTTGCCTGCTAAAATGTCGGTGTGAATAATAGGAAAGATTAGTTGAATCTGAGTTGCTATGTATATTTCAATAACCCAACTTGAGAATTTGTAGGAGAAAGTGCACTATAGAACTGTATTTGTAAATAAATCCTGCATTAGGCCCAGGCCTACTCCAATATAATGCAAAATTCAATAATTTTAGATTAATAAAATGAATGTGAGCTTTCAATAAATGTGTGTTTAAAGTGAGATTAATATTATATTACTATTATATTTTACAGAAAATACTACAATTGAAAGGCTAGGGACAAAAAACGTCATTTTTGAGGTTTTAAAGATCATTTTGCAACCACATTTAAAACAAAAGAGAATAAATGGTACTTAACTCCACACGGACTTTCTCGCTCTATTGTTTAAAAACGGAGGTATTTACTCAAAACTTGAAATATATGTAAAACTAAATAATACACACTATCAAACCCAAGCATAAATTGCACTATACTTATGTAAAACATTTTTTGAGTCCCGGTTTTAAATTTTATAATTTTATTTCTAAAGAATTAATTTCCTTATTTGCATGTTTGGACCAATAAAAAAGATCGATATTGGGTCCACAGGATCAACACTTCTTACTAAAATTTCGACTTCCACTTAAAATTATCAACTTTTTATTAGGTGTTGCACATATTCGCATTGCTATTAGATTCCTAATTTTTAAATTTTGGCCAATACAAAATGTAAATATTGATTATTGAGTCTAAAATGGAGATATATCATTGTTGTATAAACATTTCTTTAAGAGTTTTAAGGGAAAATTACATAAACCTTTTGAGAGACTTACTTATATTTTATTACTCTATGGAATTGGAGAAATATTGTGTTTAAAACTTAAGAAATATCTCTTTACAACTAAAGCTGACAAAATGGTATTAATATATTTGCAAATATCTCAAAACTGTTGGCCTAGTAAAAATATATTTCTTATAAAGGTTTTTTATTTTTAATAGTACTACGACTGTGAAATGGTAAGTTATTTAGTATCTCAATTAAGTGCGGGGGATACGGAAATTCCAGCTTCTGTAAAGGATCCTAAAAGTCAATTTTACTGGAAAATTAAAATAGCCAGTTTATTTATAATCTTAATCAACGCCTAGATACAAATTTTAAACAAAATTATTAGAGCCGATTTTGAGAAGATTGATTTTTCTCTTTTCGCCTTTTATTAAACTACTTTTAATTTTAAGTCTAAGCAGACATACAAAGAAACGACATTGTAAATACGACCGTTTAGGGTTCGGAGGGTCATGAGATGTTGACATCCATCAACATTTCAGGTTAGAATTTTTTTTACGGTCGCAATACTTTACCTTTAGCATTGAAAAGCTATAAAATATATATGTTTGCGTATAGCTTGAAAGTTATTGGTGTTATAAAAAATTATGTTGCGAACAAAATATTTGTATTATAAATAGATCTACATATTTTTAATGATATTTGATTTCTTATCTAAAAAATTTCGGGGATATTATAAAAAATAATAAGAATCTACGCATCAGATCGGTGCCCTTAAATTTGCTGAAATATTGAGAGTAGCCATTTTATTTGGAATATTTATAAATGCTTTGAAAATAAATTTAATCAAAATTGTCACAGCCAATTTTGAGAAAATCGACATTTTCTCTTTTTTACCTTTAGTAAAATACCCTTAATTTTAGTGTTGGATATTCAATTCCGAAAATCCTTGGGGCAACCTATGAAAGCCCTAAATACTAAGTTTTAGCCCGATCGGTAAAATAGTTTAGGCTCTAGTTGGAGGTACAGACAGACAAACGGAAATTCAAAAACCACTTTTTATGATTCGGGGGGTCATGAAACGTCGAGATTCAACAAAATCTTGAGTTCGATTTTTTGACGATCACAATACTTTCTCTACCTGTAAGATAGAGAGAAAGTAAAAAGTGGCAGACAAATAAGTGTAGGAACATTTAAAAGGTATATGTGTTGGGTTAATCTGTAAGCATGTAAGAGTTATAATAAAGCAATTCACACAACCATGGCTGGAAATAAAAAGAAGTGTGATATTATCCATTTATTCACATGGGAGGGAGTTTAAATTCAATAATCGATTCTAATCCAACTTTCCTTTTAAAAGCCATTGAAACTTGTCAGTGACATAAAATCTACATAATTAAATGTATATGTTTAGAAAAGTTGATAGGTGTTACTAACCTATCGAAGTAAATTGTCTCTTACAATGTTGTTTTTCACCAATGGTGAAGTTGACTCCGTATGTTCAGATAGAACTCACGGTGGGAGCTATGATGGCCACGGAGTCATGTTGGTGGATGATCGTAACTAGTTCGTTGAAGGAGACGGGATTGTACTTATGAATAAAATAAGAGTTTATTACAACCATTGTTTATTGGAACTACTCTTCAGAAAGGAGCCTTTACATTACACCAAGGAGGATCTTGAAGTCTTGAAGAGAAGAATGCAGATCTATTTAGAAATGAACCTTTACCCGTTTTAAGTTTCATGTTAGACCAAAATATCTACGCATCAATAAAACCATGTTTAAAGAGAGGATGAGCTTGAGGGAGATTGCACCTTTAAGATTTAAGAAGATTCGATTATACCAATTGGTATGAATCTAATGAGCTGATATATCGGTGGTGACTCTTGCACACGCAATCCCTATCAGGTATCGTATGATTATTGAAGAAATATGGGAGGCCATTCATTATTCCTCTATACATTATTTTAGTCATAGCTGTTGTTTGCAAAATCATGCTATTCAAAGAATAGATTGCACGTTAACTTCATTGACCAGCACGGTGACATTTTGCTAGAAGATATACAGGGTTGGGCAGAAATATATGACGGTTTTAAACTGTAACCACATGGGCGACTGATAGGCAGTGATAACACGCTTGTGGGAGATAGTAAGACAGATAATGGAGCTTAGTTTGCCATGTAGCTTTGTAGTGCGTGTGACCGTATTGCTGTGGTAGCGTTATTTATTAAAACCAACTCCATCACTGCTACTCAACGAGACTTTCAGCGACAGTTTAACCGAAGGCATTCACCAACACGCAACTAGATACTTCTCCCCATTTCAAATTAGAGATAAGGATTTATTAAGGATTAAAAACAACCAGATAGACCAAGATTTGTTCAACAGAAGGAAATACTGTTCGTGTGTTAGATTCAATCACCTGTAGTCCAAGAGGATCAATAGTCAAGCATGCTACTGAACCAAACCTTTCAAGTCAATTTGTTAGATGTATTATTAAGGTTTTAAAATGTCATTCCTACAAAATTCTAGTGGATCATTTATTCACAAATCAACATAAAAATCAAAGAAAACACAGTCGTAGAGTTCTAATAAATTTTCTAAATTGGAACCCTGAAATGCTGAACAATTTATTTTCTTCAGATGAAGCTCATTTTCACCTTGATGGAGCAGTTAACAAACATAACTTCCGCTACCTAGCCAAAGAAAACCCCTTGGAGGTACATCAGCGTCCTTCACATAGTGCTAAAGTTTACAGCCTGGTGTGCTGTGTTGTATTTCTGGATAATTTGACCTTATTTATTTGAAGGGGATGATGGTCAAAATTAACGGCTAATGCCAATTGAAACATAAACATGATTGAAAACTTCTTGGCACCAATAATCAAAACTCTCTCTCAACGGGAACCTTTCTGGTCCCAGCAAAATGGCCCCACAGCCCACATGGCTCACGTCAACATGAACACTGTCCACAACGTGTTCCAAGGCCGTGTGATTTATCTATTAAGAGACGTGAATTGGCCATCTTATTCTTCTGACCTGTCTCCGCTAAACTTCAATGTAGCTGCAATGCCTGATGAAGCAAGTGCGAGTGCAATTTCATTGTGTGAGCGAATTGTTGCTAATATCAAATAAATCAAAAAAGTTTTTCCTGTACCACCGGGAGCTTCCAAGAAGTAAATCCCTCCAGTTCCATCATGTATAACTTCCATAAGAGTATTAAATACATACTTTTGTTGTTGGTTCAACAGCGGAAGATTTATTTGGACTGATTCTCTTAAAGCATCGAGATCGTACAGTTCTTCTCCTTGCAACTCTTGATTAAAAGCGTAGTGCATCGGGCGATTGGGAGCGGCCATGCCTAATTGAGATAATACTTTGTTTGACATCATCAAGCACATGTCCTCAATTGATATTAACGCCTCATTGTAAATTTCTTCACTGACTTGTAAATTTTGATTTCCTGTTCTAATGCGCATTTGATGCAAGATATCGTCACACATATCATCTTTGTATTTGATCCATAAATCAATTGTTTTTGATGGGAAGCATGTTGATATAATTATAGAAAACAATGTTCGTATTTGATGAGTTTGGGAAGAAAATATAGCATCATTGAGAGTTTGATCCCAATGAGCGTCATTTTATAACAGTTGCAAACGTTGACAGGCTTCTCTGTAAGAGCCACACAATTCAACATTAAGACTTCGTAACTGATGGAATAATGTTGGGCCTCGAACATCGACTAATAGCAATCGCATATAAAAACACTCATCGTTGCTTGGATGGACTGAATAAATTCGACCTATTTGTAACATTACGTGGTGTAATGTTACAGCTGGACCCCGCCCCATACTGACGTAAATAAATGTATCGAAACAGAGCGTACTACCCGCTCCAATATATTCAACTCAATTAGGATCCCTACAATAGTATGTTTCTCTGTTGTAGTTCTTGTAGGCTAAGAAGACATAATAAAAACAATGCTGCACATTATATTTCATTCCTCGATCCAATTCTAAGTATTAATTTGTCCATGTACTTACAATACTAGTCTGCTCACAATAGAATCCTGCAAGGCTGGCCGGCACCTGGAATTCTAGATTGGCGAGTGGGTCAAGGGAGATCCAGTGGGTTAACAAAGCGACCCGGCACTCCGACTGTACTAGCGTGAAATGAACCAAGAACTATCAACATCAACTAGAAGACAATTATGTATCCGACCTCTGACGGAGACTAGAGGAACCTCCTTCAAAACATCGGTTGATTGGAAATATTCACGGATATTCCGATGGAGCAAGCGGAATCAACAATGGTCTACGCGACTGTTTCAAGGCATCGTTGACGTCATCATGCGTGTGTTTGGTGTCTTCCAACCCCCCTTCCATAACAACGAAATCCCTATATAATGGCCGTGCAAGCTTGCCATAATCGACTATCCTACGATCAACGATCGACGATAGACCATTGTCATGGACATGGAAAATGGCTTGAGAAAACTTGTAAATGTATCAAAATCGTCGCTTAGACGGTAGGAGTTATGAACTCTAACTTCTTTATCCACTTTAAACTTTTGGCATATAATATTCAGTTTCAAAATCTAACGTATTCATATTTTGATCGTCAAACTATGTCTAAATATTCTATCTTGGTAATGTCGCCGCTCGGGCGCTGGACTTTTGCTAATTTTTATTCTCATAAATATCCTCAGTTATGTGCTGATTAGAAGTTTGACATGTTAATATTATATTGTTTGGAATTGTAGAGTATTCCTTTTTTTTTTATCGAAGTAACTTTTCATATTTAAAATTATGGTTTGAATTAACGTAACGTGATGTAACTTTTCCTGGAATTTGAATTAGGATGACTTTAGTCTTTTGTAACGTAAGTTCTGTTTGAACAGCTAAAGTTTTGTTAATTGATGGAACTGTTTGTTCCATATTCTAAGTCAGATCTGATAGTCCCGTGGGATTTTGGCTTAAGTCTGGTAGTCAAACCCTCACGTTGTGTAAACTCTGTTGTGAAGTCGTTAAATTTAAATCTTTATGTTTATGATATCGTTTACTGTTAATTACGAAACCTTTTGAGCCATATCATGGTGCCCATTAGGCCTTTATAATGTTGTATCGCATTTAAATATATTGTCTCTTATAGACTGGACTATCAATATTATGATGGATTTCATGTTTCCTGTTGTTAAAACATTTGCGCAAATTTAATTATATAAAGTTGTTGGCTTCGAGGATAATTTCCAACTGTACTCATAATGATATAATGAGACCATTTTTTGTTATCTGCGCTATTGTCATTTAATTGAATAAACTGCTCATTTTGTTGAATCTATATATTTTTTATAACTTCCATTTATCATATATGTTAAGTTCATCCTCTTCCTTTTATCCCTTTTTATGGCCGGGGGGGTATAGGACTCAGATAGGGTGCAACAATTGCATCGGTGGAATATACATTTGGATAACCTGGAACTGGTTTTCCTTGTTTCCGTGGTTGAAATTTCTTTTTGGATTGAATCCAAGTTTAATATTTTGGCATTTCGGAGTATAGCAGTGTTCGGGCGAAATCATCATTCTGACACATTTAAAAAAATGGTCAAGGTTGTAGATGGTGGTTGAACAACAAGTTTTAATGCGTTCTGTGCCGTGAAATATACTCTTTTACTATTTTCTAAGTGTATGGCTAAGTGAACAACAGTGGGGTGTCTTTCATGAATGGGAAAACCAACTCCAATCACAGCCATGTCACTTCCTTTGGTTACATATTTACAAATGTATTTGATAGATTTCACGGAATGGCAAGATTCAACATTGATGTGCACCTTGAAAGTCTCTGATAGGATCGGTGAATATGACACAATCCAACGATTATCAATTTCAATGTCTTGTTTATTAACTTTGACAATTGTTGATATTACGTTGTCTGCAGTCGATCGGCGACGATACAGTGGATAACCATCATTTCCGGTAATTGTTTCTGCTACTAATGCCCGTGGAAAGCTTTTCAAACATTTACCATCCACCATACACGGTGAATTTTGATTAAATGTTCCACAGGGACCATGAATCATGTTTTTTCTAACTACTTCATGCAATCCTGGATCTACTCGTACAACAGGGATTTCAGCTGATATCAATTCATCAACTTCATTTGGTCTTATCTTCTCAACCAACCAAATCAGAATATGTGCATGAGGCAATCCACGTTTCTGCCACTCCACAGAATACATCCAGCAGTGCGTCTCGCCAAACACGCTATGTTTCACAATGAAATCCACTAAGGATTTCAACTTTTGTTTGAAGACTCTTGCCGTAATGTCATGGCGATTAATGGGTGATTGGCCAGAGAATAACTCAAGTTTGACCTTTATCCACTGCGGATTGCACGTGAATGTGATAAATAAATCTGCTGTGCCATAATGACAAACATACGACATGACATCTAGAGCATATTCATTCATATGTCGAGGACTTCGGATGCATGTTGCTGGAAGAATTGTCATCCGGCCGACATTCTCTGCATTTCAATCAGTATTAATCGCATCTAGAAGGTGAATATACTCTTCAGAACGGAGTTTGGTCTGGTTCCACCTGATGAATTTCAATCACTCTGTTTCAATTTTGACATACTTATCAACGGCATATTGGTGAAATAATCGCCGACATTTCAAGATGTGATTGTCTTCATTTTCACGAACCATCAGGTCATATGAATAATATTTCATTGAACTGACTCTTTTGTTGATTTCGGCACCTGTAAATAAATGATTGTTTTAATGACAGTGATTGAACTTGCATATAATACATATAATAGCTGATACAAAATCTTCATTGCTAAACCAAATTTGTAATTACCTGTAAGGGGATTTATCATCTTGCTTGAGAAGTTATAACCATCTTCACCTTGCCAAAACATTATGGGATATTGTAGCGCATCATATGAGCGGTTTGTTTCATACACACGCTGTAACTGATCATTCCGGTGATGTAAAACAATATCACGGGCTTCCAAATTTTCTCCAACTATAACAATGGCAACTTCATCCATTGTTGGTGCATTGAAACGTCTTGTACGTTGGCCCACAGGATATTTATAAGCTCTGATTACAATTTTGTGATTATCATATGTCATGAGATCCAGTGCAGTTTTGAACAATGAAATCAACTGATTGTGTTGATGAAAGAAAGTTTGTAATTCTTCTACAATAGACCTCTTCACTTAACTGCTATGTGCACAACGCAGATAAATTTCTTGTGTTGAATTGCCCATGAAATAAATTTGCAGGAATTTGTAGTCGCCATCTGTCACCGGCAACAGTGAACCTGCTCGGTGATATATTTGGCCTTCTATCTGTGAATTAAAACGACCGGTTAATTACTTTTGCTACAAAAACTATAAAATAAAGTAAACAAAACAATACGTGGGATAAGTCTGTTTGTTATATATTACCTTGAAAGTTGGCATGAAGTTGTCCCGAACAACATTTGTTGCCCCAAATCAAGTCATTTGGAAGCAGTTGTTATATTTTTGGATATTAGTAAGGAAATGTATTGAATCCGTTCCTGTTCCTGAAACCAATGAGTACAATGGCTCTGGTGGTGGAACCAATGGCACTAATTTCACTTTGAAATTTGCGCAACACAATCCAACGACTTCATTTTTGTATTTCAATGCCTTACAAAGTGGGCAAACTGAGTTCATAGACCCAATAGAAACACATTGGTCGGCACTGTAGTCAATTGAAACATCGTAGCTGAACGCAGCTCGTTTAAAACCTGCAAGATTATTAGCTGAATGACGTGCTGCGCGGGTTTGTGATATCCGAATCCTTTCAATTACATTTCATTCTTCGCGTTGCTGTGCAGTCCGATTAGAATGAAAATTATCTTGTTTTCTAGCATTTAGAGTTCTTCGACCCAAATTGCTCCGCCCGCGTCTTATAGGCGGCATGAGTCTTGTACTGAGTATAAATGGAAACACACAAAAAATAAACCAATCAACCAAAGATAAATCGAGGAACTTCAAACTGTTTATCGTAGAAAGAGAAAGTGTCAAATCTACGGATGCATTCAAGTAGTTTATATTAATTTTAAGGTTACGTTCATAAAGATAAAGTGTCAAATCTACGGATGCATTCAAATTTACTAATTAAATTTCAAATGTTTTTTTCTTTATATTATGGTTTGGTACTCTTTTGTTTTATTTGAATAAAACGAAACAGTAAGTAAATGAATTGAAAGTCGATTCTAGGGTGTCTGAGATCCATTCACTTAATCGATTCATTGCTCAAATAGATCATCACAACCCAAAAAAATCGATTCTTTGATTAATCTATCTCAGTTCGCCATCTCTAGAATTTACAGCTTGGAACAGTTTGAATGGGAAAAAGAAAAATGTGGTTTATACGTTTTTCAGTGCAATTTTTCCAATTTTTCTCTTCATAAGAACCTTCCTCGGACTTCAACGAATATTAGAGGGAAAAAATTAGCCGAATTGGTCCAGCCGTTATCGAGTTTTGTGGTTAGCAACACATTTAGCCATTCATTTTTATTTATAAGATATGTTGTGTTGATCTCGGGGTATTCACTGATATCACTACTCTCTTCTCCAGTCAACCAAATATTTTCTAATTTTGAGTTCTGTCTGATCCCTAATTGGCTGAGCCTACATAAATTATTTTTATTAACAATTATAGAAAAATAAGATGTGTGGCAAGAAATCATTTAGGCAGTAATGGGTTTTTATCCAGTTCAATAACCTGCAAAACTAATAACCAGGAAAAACAGCCATAGGGCAAACGTTTTAGGAGAGAGTTGTTTTGGAACAGAGAAGATGTCACCGGGCCATTTGGCAGCCAACAGTTAACCGTTACTTGGCCCATGTTTGGTGTAATATATCCTCCCTTGTTGAGTGTCAGTTCACGGCGCAGCTCTTTGCGCAGCCAGGGTTGGTTCACGGACTGTCCGCGAGAGTATGAACTGGAGAGAGGGGTGTGAGATCGGGGACTTGAAAGTGGAGGTCGCGCCATGACACCTCAATTATGATATTTCATCAGTCAGGCTTAAGACGAGATCAGAACAGCTGATATCTGCATCCATTGTAGAAATAAAACAAACTAGCTACACAGCAGCGTAAGTCATTGAAACACTCTCCAAAGACGAGTTGAGGTGTATGCCCTTTTGCAAGCCCAGGCCCAACATGAGCGTGCCCACACGCATACCGTGGTGACTCATGGGAAACACTCCTGGCTCATAAAGGACAAAGAAAGATGGGGTATGATGCAAGGATAAGGGAGTCTCAACGTTATATGCTCTTTTTAGGTAGAGAATTTTAGGTGGGTAAAAATAAAGTGATATACTATTTAATTAAAGCTAGCCAAAGGTTCCAATGTTTAATTGAGAATACCCCTAAATTATATTTGTATTTACGAGAGTTAATCATAACAATTTATTGTTATACACTTTAAATAATGTGAAAATAATCAGTTTACCATCACATTTTGTCTATACTTCATCCAAAATGGACTCGATAAAACAAACATATTCTTCATTTTTTATAAAGTGAACAGAACATTATTTTTTCATTTACTTGTGGGAGAGGCAAGGCCGTAGCCAGAGGGGGGGTTTAGGGGTTCAAACCCCCACCCCAAAGTTTTATGAACAAAATATATATGACTTTAATTATTGTTTAAACAATATCAAAATTAAGATACTAATACAAATTAGGGGTATGTGTTACCATAAAAGCACTTCAGATAGCTTCTATAACTGTTTATCATTTAAAATTATTTCTAGCTTCCGGCAATTGGGGGTTGCGCCCACCAAACCCCCCCCCCCCCCTGAAATTATCGGCTGGCTATGGCCTTGGGTAGAGGCAATTGTCCTTGCTTGATGCTTCCAAAATTTGAAAAGTGTTCTGATTTCAAAAAACGAAAGGGTTCATAGCTTTGTAAATAGAAGCAAGAGATCAAAATCATTTCTTTGGCACTTTACAATAAAATAGTTCACTATGGTGAACCTTTGGGATTTTGACACTGTTTTTGGTAGAAATAGCTGCAATAACGATTGGTCCCATCCTTTGATACGCCATTCATCAAATAGTACTGGTTGCTGCTGACACAAAATTATTGTAGAAAGATATCGTTTGGTGGTTCAAACGAATACTTTCTTATTAATATTTTTTTCCTGGTCAGGCCAAAGTTCTGATCACTTGGAGAAAATGAATGTCCAAACTTGACTCTGCCCCCCTGTAGCATCAGATGTAAACACGATCATAGATACATTCTGGAATGTTTGGAGTTTTATGATGAGACAATCATTCATTAATGAAAAAAATTGAGTTCATATGTTTTACCTTTGCTATCCATAAAGCAATAAATAGCACTATGACGTATAATTGTCAAAACATGGACATAGACGCTTGTAGAGCTTGTTGAGTTTGTATTCACATTTAGTTTTGGATAAGTTTTAGATTTGTTTATGTATAAATCATGGAGATGAACCCTCTTTTTATATTTCCTTACATGAAATTAATAGACGGCATGCCAGGGATCTCTCAAATTTTTTTTAATCTTATTTTTTTATTCAGTGAAATACTCACTAACGTCAATTTTCTGTCTGCTGTAACCGTAGGGAAACCTGGTTTCAAAATATGCACACAGTATAATTATTTTGTAATTAATTTGGAGTGGAAGCCATATTTGCCCTTTATAATAATGTCCAAACAAATTAAAAACCTCTTTCGATGTAGACTAGAGATGGTCAAAATACTTCAGGGTAGTTTTGTGGCTTCCATTGTGACTTTCATCGTGAAGTGTTGATTGGAGATGAGAGATAATTAACTCTCTGAAATATTTGTATGTTGTCATGTATGACCTTATTTTCTTCAAATGACTTGATTTTAAGTTGTTATAAGTTTTTCAGTCATTTCCTAAAGACTTGCAATAAATCAATAATACACTAATGATATACCTGTTTCTTTGAACCACTCATTCAAATACTATAGAGCCAAGAGTGATCCCTGGCCTTTTTAGGACCCATTTTCTTCTTTTTTGGAGTACATATTTCCATACATTCACCCAAGAAAAAATCTTGAAGGCGTTATCCCTGAGCACTAAAATGTAGCGAAAACATCCAACTGTTCTTCAACTGACACTTTATAAAAACTCGTATTATGACAAAACTTACTAACTAATGTAGACTTGTTAGCTTAAATTGGTTTCACTATACACCCTCTAAGATTTTATTTCTTTATTTTGTTTATTTTTATACTTTATAGTAATTTTCCTTTTTCTTGATAAAATATCTCCATTAAAATTATTTTCCGCCCTTGTATCTTTAGTTTTTATCAATATTAACACTCCCAGAGAGTCCTACTTTATTCACACACCAAAATATCGATCATCAACTATGAAAAAAGGAGGGAATAACTTAACAATCCATGTGAGGTACAGCTTAGTTCACTTGTAGCATCGGATGGCGTACCATAGACTCTAAACAACAACAAGGCGCTGACTTACCCTGTTTGCCCGCTGCCGAGGCTCCATGCAAGATAGACACAAGTCGGACGTAACTTCGCGGGACCGCAACAAAACTAATATTAACTTGAAGAATGGGACGCAAATCGGCGACGCCCGTAAAATGGACTGACTGACGCAATGCGGATATCCACATCGTGAAGATTCCCGACCGGCCACGAACTTCCCCGAAGTTCGGTTTAGGCATGCGCAATATGTTCCCTGGTGATCCTAAATGTTTTCCCCCCCCAATGTCTCCCTTCTTTTCCCCCTCTGTGGCAGATTGTATTTATACGGGCATCTGAGCCTACTATCGATACAATTGGGCCTTAACCGTACTAGGAATAGGAGAAGCTCCGGCTTCATTCGTATTATAATGTAAGATCTAAATTATTTTCTGGCAACTCTAACTTAGCTTTGTATTAATATTAATTATTCTAAATTCAGTTTTGACGTCATTTCAATTTATCTCAAAATATGGAGCATTGTAGTAAATTTAATGTGACCTCGTTGGTATCACAATGCGAATCGAGTCGTAATCCTTGCTGGATAATAATCGATTATTAACTTTTGAGAGATATCGATTTTCTTTCGTCAATATAGAATGTTTGTTTTTTAACTCAATATTTCTGTGAGAAATATTTAAATGCATGTTCGCGGGAACATTGAGTTGGTTGAACTTAGGATTAAAACTTTCGTACCTTTGCTATAGACTCGTGGCTATTTATTGTTATAAATTATTCGGAGTAAATTTGTGGATACCAAATTAGGGTATTTTTCTTATGTTTAGTTCTAGGAGGTTATTAAGTGTAAATACGCTTTGGTATTTAACTGTTAAGATATAAACCATATTATTGTAAGTTTTCTCTTGTAACGTATCTTAATCATCACAAACAAGCCTATAAAAGTTTTGTAACGCTAAAGTAGAGTAAATGATTATTTGTTTGTTATGAACTTTCTAAAATCTACTGATAATACTATAACATTTTTACGACGTTTTGGGTGAAAACCATAAATATTATACAATTGTATATATTACAACTATATTTGATGTTCAATATTTAATCCTTTTAAATAAATTTAATATTCTATATTCTACAAATATCTTCTTGACGTGATTTATAATATAAGATTTACCCACCATACCCTAGGTATACGAGAGTATATTTAAGTAAGTTTTCTAATATGGTGAACATGAGGGGCAGTATATATTCTTTACCTTCTCTTGAGATGGACTATCCATATGTTTTACTCTGCGACAGGTGGGAGTTGCGAGATCTGATGATTTGAATGTTGTCTTTAAACCTTGAAAAGACAGAACTCCTTGCATTCACTCCTGATGTCCCCCCTTTTTTGTATGTACCTTTCTTGTAGTTTGAGCCTCCACCCCATTAGGACGGTTCAAAATCTGCGCCACTCTGCGCTCAGAGTGATTGCATCTTGCGTGTTCTGTTTAACTAATTTTTTGTAATTCTGTTTCATGAATCACACGACTGCCATGGACTCTGCCTCTGGAAGCACGATCAGCTCGCGGTCTGAAATCTACCTGCTCAGCGGCTCCGATCTGCGTGAGGAGCTCAAGGCGAGGAAAATCCCATTCCCCCCCGAGGCAACTGTTGCTGTTTTGCGGTCCTTGCTGTCCGAGAATATTTGTAAGTCCAGCGACCCTAATAATAAGGACACTGTTTATAACGTTAGCCAGCCTTCTTGTGAGGATGGGGATCAGCACAAACTTGAGCCTGTAGTGATAGAGGGGGTTAGTGGACTCCCAATTCCTCCCGTTGTCCCCGCCACTAGTCCATATATTTCTAGTACTCTCTCCAAAACACAAAGTAAGGTCGCTAGCGAGCGCGTTAGACTTTGGCCGGTGTGCGATGGGTTATCGCCCCCGGAATTATTTAACTTTTTGGTAGAGGTTCATAGAGTTTGGAAACTCAGACTCGTAGGGGACTTAGAGTTATTAACCTTATGTATTGGCAAGACGTCAGGATTTCTGGCACACTTAATCACTGAGTGTATTCAGCTAGGTCTTCCCTGGACTAGGGTGAAAAGTCGCATATTAGAATCTCTAGTGTCTAAAAGAGATAAGGACTCCCTGTATAAGCAAAACGTTCGCCGTTTTCAGTTTCCTCAGGAACCCTTTCGATTATTTATCTTGGCTATCTCTGAGGCGATTGAAGTGTTGGGTATTAATGTACCTGAGAATGACATAGTGGATATTATTCTTGAAAATGTGTCCCCTTTGACAAGGAGACATTTCATATTTTCTTATAGGCCTACTACTGTTTCCGAGCTTTACTCGTTGGCGTCCAGTATAGAGGGTTCACTTTTGGCCGAGAGGGAATATTTGTATGAATTTCCCGCGCAGGTACCCCGTAACTTCAGACAGGAAAGACCCCCCCAACTTGCGACTATTACCAGGCCTATTATGAACGTGGGTTCTAGTCCCACTACTAGGCAAAGAGGCGGGAATAGGTCAAGGAGATCTTCTGATTTAACCCACGTCCGATGTTATCGTTGCCGTCAATTAGGGCACCTTCAGTGGGAGTGCCCCTCGGGAAACGTGTGACTTGTGGTGGTAGTAAGGGGGCCGCCGCGCGTGAAGTTTCCAAATCTTCTATCCCCCTTTCCCCTGTTGTTGGATTCTCAATTAGATCCGTGCCTGGCTCTGCCTTACTTGACACTGGTTCAAGTGCTTCGTTTATTAGTGTTGATTTTTTGAATAGTTTAAATAATGTTGGGAAGATACTGGTGGGGAAAGTCGGTGTTAAGGCCTTTGTCTTAGGCAATGGCAACCTCCTTAAGGTTAGTGAGAAAGTGAGTCTTTCCATAAAAATAAAGGGGTTTTCTTGGAAGAGGGACTTGTATTGTGTTCCATCATTACCCTACAACTTAATCCTAGGTAATGACTTCCTGTGGGGAACTGGTGCTGTCATTGACCTGGCTAGGAAGGAGTTAAGTTTTGGGTTTTCGCCCAGGGTTAAAATCCCGTTTTATACTAATCATATTTTTCATAGTTTATGTTTGTTTGATGATGGTAAAATAGCCATTAGGGGTCTGCTATCTAAGTTTTCAGACGTCATTACTACCAGGTTAGGTAGTTGTAACGTCCTGCCTTATGAAATCGTAATGAGTGACAACATTCCCATTAGATCAGGTCCGTACTCATGTGCTCCGCCCAAGATGAAGGTTTTTCGGGAGTTGATCAATGATTTAGAATCAAAAGGGGTCATCCGCCCCTCGAACTCACCGTATGCAAGTCCAGCATTTATTATACCCAAAAAAGGGGAAGGCTTCAGACTTATCGTCGATTATCGGAAAGTCAACAAAAAGATCCAGTTTGACCCATACCCAATGCCTAGCGTAGAATCAGCCTTTCAGCATCTTGGTAGAGCTCGTGTATTTAGCCTGATTGATCTCAACGCAAGCTTTTTGCAATGCGCCTTGACAGAGTCTTCAAAAAAGTTTACTGCTTTTGTCACTCCGTGGAGACAATACGAATTTAACCGTGTCCCCCTTGGCTGTAGTATAGGCGGGCAAGCCTTAAGTCGCGTACTGGACCATGTGTTGTCTGACATAAAATACGATTATGTATTTAACTACTTGGATGACATATGTGTATATAGCAATTCGCTTGAGGATCATTTAGTGCATTTAGAGGAAGTGTTGACTCGATTAAGGCGAGCAGGCCTGACCGTAAATCCCGATAAGGTTACTTGGGCAAAACCCTCCATCAAATACCTGGGGTATGTTATTTCTGAGGGAAACCTCCTTATAGATCCCGAGCGAATCAGCCCCATCATTAATTACCCTCCCCCCTCAAATCTCAAGGGCGTGATGCATTTTGTTGGCATGTGTGCCTATTACGCCAGATTTGTCCCGGCCTTTTCAGAGATTACCGCTCCGCTCAATGCTCTAAAGAGGAAAGGTGTCACCTTTTGTTGGGGTGAGGAGCAGGCTCAGGCTTTTAACCTATTGAAAGAAAAGCTTATCTCCCCCGAGGTACTAAGGATGCCCGATTTTTCTACTCCATTTCTCCTTCATGTTGATGCTTCGTCTGTGGCTCTGGGGCTGTGTTGTCTCAGAGGTCATCGGAGGGAGTCCGGCCGGTAGCCTTTGCTAGTCGAACTCTCACCGATGCCGAGAGGCGATACAGCGCCTATGAAAAGGAATGTCTCGCCTGTGTCACAGGCGTTGAGCGTTTCGCCGACTACCTAGAGCAACGAGAATTCGAGCTCTACACCGATAACCAGGCTCTTGCGTGGATGTGGGGTCACCCCAAGCAGCTAGGGAAAATAGGGAGATGGGTTTGGAGACTATCCAGGTTCAAGTTCTCCACCCACCACATTTCCGGGAAACATAACGTTGTGGCAGATGCTTTGTCCCGCATGGCGGAAGATAACTCTCCTATTGGTTCTCTCGAGGTAGCTCCTGCTTCCTGTGTTATTCAGTCCATTCCTGAATCTTTTACGTCGATTGGGAACCACCAAAATAACGATCCGTGGTGTGTAGACTTAAAAGACAGGATATCTAGAGGGGAGAAAATAGGGTCATATGCTATATTCAAGGGGCTATTAGTTGTGACGAATTCTAAAGGGAGGTGCAGGAAAGTGGTTGTGCCAGGGCGGTGCGATCAATGTTGCTGAAATATTTTCATGACTCTGCATATGGTGGCCATCTTGGAGTTTTAAAAACCTTTAGGAAAATTACTAAGGAATTCTTCTGGCCCGGTTTGTATAACGATGTGAAGGAGTGGGTTAGCCATTGTGAGAGCTGCCAAAAGGCTAAACCCGCCCAAAATTCCAGAGTTGGGCTCCATTCGGCCGATGTTGCCCAACGTCCCTGGGACAAGGTCTTCATCGATTATATTGGGCCAATCACCCGTTCCACTTTAGGTAATTCGTGTATCCTTATTTTGGTAGATGCCTTTTCCAAGTTCGTGGTTCTGATCCCGTTGCGCAATATGAAGGCTACCACTACTGTCAATGCCCTCTGCAGACGAGTGTGGGCATTATTTGGAGCACCACGTGTTGTGGTCAGTGATAATGGTCCTTGTTTCCGATCTAGCTGTTTCAAAAATATGTGTTTCGGTTGGGGAATCAAACATGTGACCACTAGCCCCTACCACCCCGGGCCCAACCAGGTGGAAAGATTCAACCGCAACTTAGTCATAGCTCTTACTATTTACCACAGTGAAACGCAGAATGCGTGGGATCAAGACTTGGATTTTTTGAATTTAGCTTTCAATTCTGCTTTCCATGATTCGATTGGCTGTTCTCCTGCTTCCATCTTTCTGGGTAGAGAGTTGAATCACCCCCTATTAGCCATTTGGAACATAGACCCATTATTAGAGAATTATGATGACTCCTCCCATAAGGATAGATGTCAACGTGCCCTGGATCACCTTAAAAGGGCTCAAAGAAGGGTGGCTACTGCTTATAATAAGGGGAGACTCCCGTTCCCTTCTGTGTGGGGGATAGCGTTTTATGTAGGGAATTCCCTTTGAGCTCCTCGGCGGAGAAGAGATCAGCGAAGCTGTGCCAGAGGTGGAGTGGTCCATGGACGGTTGACAAGTTTCTGACCCCCGTGACCGTCTATCTCAAGAATGTGAAGGATGTATCTATTTCTAGGCGAGCTCATGTTAGCCATTTAAAAAAAGGTTTATCTTCCCACCCTAAGGTTTGAGCCCAATTGTCCCTAGGGATATGGTGTGGACCTTTTTTAAATTTTTTTATGTGAGTTTAGGATATTGTGATAACTAATATATATATACATATATATATGTACTTAGATATATTTATAACGTTAGCAAGTAAATGGTAGGTTAGGGATTGTTTATTATTTGCTACTCCTGGGCCCAGGGCAAGTATTTTGAATGATATAAATATATGTACATTTTTTATTATGTGCCGGACATGTGTATACCTAATCAAGATACGTCCTCGTAGTAGTGACAAGTGCAAAACTAGTGGAATAGTGCACCGAGTGGCTAATGACTGGCTGATTCTGTGCTACCAGGCGGCCATTGAAACTACGAACTGCACCATGTGATAACTAGTCTAATCCTTTTTTCCTCGTATGAGAGCGAGAGAAAAAAATAATAATATATATAAATTTTTTTTTTGAACATTGGATAAGGACCCTAATTAAGTAGGGATGAGAACATTTAGTTCTGTTTACTGCTTCTGTTTTTTTTTTGTGTGTGCAGCCCAGAGGAGTCCGGTTTTCTATGTCGTCTCCCTCCCCTTCCCTTTATCCCGTGCGCATGCCGCGAGGGAAGTGGCTTGGTGATGCAGACCTGATGTGGAAAAGATTGTGGTGGCGGTTCGCAGCCTTCTATCAGATGTGAACGGTGGAGCTATTATGGTGGGCAGCTGAACGACCTGGCGTTGGGCATTGTGCCTAATCCCTTCGGCGGTTGCAGTGGACACACACATCCGATCTACAAGGGTCCTGGAGGACAATCTGGCGCCAAGAAAGTAGTAGAAGGATGTGATGGCCTACTCCATCCCCCTTCGCCCCTTCAAGGGGGGAGATTTGTAGCATCGGATGGCGTACCATAGACTCTAAACAACAACAAGGCGCTGACTTACCCTGTTTGCCCGCTGCCGAGGCTCCATGCAAGATAGACACAAGTCGGACGTAACTTCGCGGGACCGCAACAAAACTAATATTAACTTGAAGAATGGGACGCAAATCGGCGACGCCCGTAAAATGGACTGACTGACGCAATGCGGATATCCACATCGTGAAGATTCCCGACCGGCCACGAACTTCCCCGAAGTTCGGTTTAGGCATGCGCAATATGTTCCCTGGTGATCCTAAATGTTTTCCCCCCCCAATGTCTCCCTTCTTTTCCCCCTCTGTGGCAGATTGTATTTATACGGGCATCTGAGCCTACTATCGATACAATTGGGCCTTAACCGTACTAGGAATAGGAGAAGCTCCGGCTTCATTCGTATTATAATGTAAGATCTAAATTATTTTCTGGCAACTCTAACTTAGCTTTGTATTAATATTAATTATTCTAAATTCAGTTTTGACGTCATTTCAATTTATCTCAAAATATGGAGCATTGTAGTAAATTTAATGTGACCTCGTTGGTATCACAATGCGAATCGAGTCGTAATCCTTACTGGATAATAATCGATTATTAACTTTTGAGAGATATCGATTTTCTTTCGTCAATATAGAATGTTTGTTTTTTAACTCAATATTTCTGTGAGAAATATTTAAATGCATGTTCGCGGGAACATTGAGTTGGTTGAACTTAGGATTAAAACTTTCGTACCTTTGCTATAGACTCGTGGCTATTTATTGTTATAAATTATTCGGAGTAAATTTGTGGATACCAAATTAGGGTATTTTTCTTATGTTTAGTTCTAGGAGGTTATTAAGTGTAAATACGCTTTGGTATTTAACTGTTAAGATATAAACCATATTATTGTAAGTTTTCTCTTGTAACGTATCTTAATCATCACAAACAAGCCTATAAAAGTTTTGTAACGCTAAAGTAGAGTAAATGATTATTTGTTTGTTATGAACTTTCTAAAATCTACTGATAATACTATAACATTTTTACGACGTTTTGGGTGAAAACCATAAATATTATACAATTGTATATATTACAACTATATTTGATGTTCAATATTTAATCCTTTTAAATAAATTTAATATTCTATATTCTACAAATATCTTCTTGACGTGATTTATAATATAAGATTTACCCACCATACCCTAGGTATACGAGAGTATATTTAAGTAAGTTTTCTAATATGGTGAACATGAGGGGCAGTATATATTCTTTACCTTCTCTTGAGATGGACTATCCATATGTTTTACTCTGCGACAGGTGGGAGTTGCGAGATCTGATGATTTGAATGTTGTCTTTAAACCTTGAAAAGACAGAACTCCTTGCATTCACTCCTGATGTCCCCCCTTTTTTGTATGTACCTTTCTTGTAGTTTGAGCCTCCACCCCATTAGGACGGTTCACACTGTCAGGCGAGAAAATGTTCTTATAGGCTCACGGTTCACTACCTGGTGGGAAGGTGTTCTAATAGACTCACACTCTACTGTCTGGTGGGAAAGTGTTCTGATAGACTCACACTATACTGTCAGCGAGAAAGTGGTGTTATTATAAAACCACAGCTCACTACCAGGTGGTAAATTGTTTTGATTGACTTACAGTTCAGTTCCAGTTTCTTGGAAATGAGGTCAGCCAGGTCCTTGCAGTAACCCTCGAACCTATCGTTCCCTGTGAAGTTCTCTCCTGGCTCCGGTGTCCGTTGCATGATGTACGGCTCCTCCTGAAACACAAGGAGCCCACATTAATAATATACTGGGACCAACCACATGTCTAATCTTGACAAAGAGCTAACAATATGAAGAAACCACAAATTGGTCTTTAAGAGCTATAACTCAGAGGAGCTGCTAGCACCTAGGATCTCCAGATTAGTAAGAAGGACTTCAAACTCTTCTTCCTCCACATAAATAGCCCAACTTGGCTTCAAGAACTCAACCTAAAAGAGTCTTGTGGTGAAGGAAGGTTAGTTCTTAAAACTTGAAGTATTCTTATTCGTACATATGCTATAGCAGAAACAAAGAAAAAACTCAATAATTAAAAACAGTTTTACTATATATGTCTCTAAGCAATTAGAAAGAGTAAACAATAGAGTTTTATTGATAGTTTTATGAAATGCTAAGTGGACACTAGCTTGGATTTGCTTGCGTCATCGTAGGTTAAAATGTGGATGGGTAATGTGCTGGGGATCACACCATTGACCCACTAACGTTCTTGCATGGCCCCCTTAGTACGATGGAAGCATTGGAGAACCCATCACAATTTTGTTTTCCTGAATAGTCTGTAAAATATTTTATAAAATTCTGAAAAAATGGGTTTTGTTTATTTTATCTATTTCTTTGCAAAATATTTTCTTATCAATATATACTTTGTCTCGACCCCTTGAGAAAGAGGTAGGCCTATAGTGATCGTCAAAAAATAAAACTCGACATTTTGATAAGTGTCCACGTTTTCTGACCCCCTGAAACGAAAAGTGATTTTCACGATGCCGTTAGAAAAACTACTGCCTCTATCTCGGACTATAGCCAAGCCCATTTTACTGCCGCTATCTCGGACTAGAGCCAAGCCCATTTTACTGCCGCTATCTCGGACTATAGCCAAGACCATTTTACCGTTTGGGTTTAAACTTGATATCTAGAGTTTTCATAAGATCCACCAAGGGTTTCTTGGAATTAGATATCCAACCCTATATTTAAGGGTAGTTTGCTGAAGGAAAAAATAGATACAATCGGTTTTCTAGAAATCCGCTCTGACGATTTTTATTAAATTTGGTATCCAGGCCTTGCTTAACATTACAAAAAAATGGCTGTTCTCGTTTTATTATGAAAATAACTTCAAGGTAAAACTTACTTAGGCAGAAACTATCTAGTTGATCACATATCCTCAGTTATTTGAGCTACTAAATAACTTATAATAATTGTTAAGTTGTAGTACTGTTAAAATTATATTATAATCCGGAATATATTATTTATAAAACCAATATTTTATTAGCTATAAGCAACCATATATGTTTTAAGGAATACTAGAAATATTAAACTGTTTTTTAGGCTTTTTGTTGGACAAAGAAGCTCCTTTTTTCAATGTTCATGTAACAGTCTATATTATTAGTTTTATTCTCTTTGGTGGAGTGTTTATGAAACAGTGTATATTATATCAATTTACAAATTTTACGAGTTTTTGGTAAATATTTCTATTTAATGTTTAAATACAGAGAAAAGTCGGTGCGGTGCACCATACCATTTATTTTTAACTTATAACTTAGTAGCATATACCATTTGGGCCATAGCTGACCCGAAGTTTAAACAAATTTGTATTTTGAACTATTGATATTAAAAATAAAATTATTCTTTACATACCATCAATTAAATATGTTGTGTAACATTATAAATACGTTTCAATTTTCGAACCTTACTAAAATATGGCAGTAGCCACATTATATAGAATAATTATTGCTAGCTCTATTGATTCCCTTTAAGAAATATTAGAACATGAATTTTATCGTTGGTCTTTGGTACGTGCTTGCAAAGGCTGCTGAAGGCTATCAAAAACTGTGGAACTGTAGAAGATGGCCATAAAATTTCAACAAGCAAATGGACATAATCCAATATTACGATGTATACCGTTTGTTAATCCTGGATTGTGGTGACAAAATCAATGCCTGATAAATTATCACCTTTAAGAAATGTATTTCAGATGTAGGCAGACAATGCTTACACTCTACATGAGAACGTATCAGCGTATGAGCAGAATGTTATGTGAGAGCCATTCAAGTATTCACAGATAATATAGCTACTATGCCTAGAGAGATTAACCGGGGGAACATAGAGGTCCTAATAGTGTGAATGACGTAGATATAATTTGAAGGAATATTACTGCTGATAAATATTTCGTAGGTCTAGATCCAGTTATATAGTCCGTAATAAATACAGGAAGACACCTATCTAAACTTGAATGGATTGGACCAGTTTCGATAGGTGCAAGGTCTCCGAGATACTAACAGGCCTGGGTGCTTGTCCTATGCGAGTTGCTGACGTAACAAGGAAGGTCTTGTATCTCAGGAACGCTGGGTCACCACTGTCTGGCATGAACGTATCACCAGAGTCAAATAACCACAGTCTGCCGAGAAATTCCTTACGGTTTATTTCGTTCGTGCTGATCGTCCAGTCATTACAGTGGTTTTATAGTCGTTTTAATATGTTGTTTTAATATATAATATAATATTGTGATCCAAATTATTTACAATACAATATATTATTTGAAAAAACAGTTCTAAGTTTTTCAATGGTTTGTCTTAATTTGTAAATAATATTAATTTGCTAGTCCTGTTTACAAAATATATTTTAATGGCATTAAACTTTTAATTTCTAAAATACAATTTAAATTCAAAACTGCCTCGTAAGTGTTGTAATCCTGGGTGTAGATTTAACTATGATTCTCAAAAGGAGAAATATATAAATACATTTTCTTTTCCCAAGGAGCCCCATCG
Organism: Timema cristinae; assembly: GCA_039000515.1. Classification (NCBI taxonomy): domain Eukaryota; kingdom Metazoa; phylum Arthropoda; class Insecta; order Phasmatodea; family Timematidae; genus Timema; species Timema cristinae. Next base: position 4,757,387 of record JBCFYV010000024.1, read on the forward strand.
CCGTCAACAGTGGATATGCGCAATTCACAGGGACAATTTTACCGGGAGCTGCTGCTATTTGTATGGATAATTGTTTGTGAACAATTTATAATCCGAGAAGATCATGCCAAAAGAGATGACGGATCTGTTTCAATAGTTCCTGGAAAAATACCCAAGCTAACCTATGATGCCTATCTGACAATTTTTCTTAATCAGCCCTCTTATTTCACGTTAGACCTTCCAACTAAACGAAAATCGCCTGAAAAATGAACAGAAGAAACGAGGAAGATTTAAATAAATGGATTCAAGATGATGTTTAAATTAATTTTGGGACCAAAAATGCTAATTAACAGATGGTTTAAACTAGAATTTTTGTTGAGGCATCTATGTTCATGGACACCCAAAAGCCTTTCAACTCAAGATACAATGACGCATGTCTTAGAAATCTCAAAACAATATAGTAATTGCACTGAGGAAAACTCTCCAGTGAACATTAAAACAAAATGTTTGCAGGAGCAAATTAATTCGGCAGTTGATAAATCACCCAAATAAACATCAGAAACTTTAATATGGGCTTGTTCTGTTTATTTTAGTAATCCAGCAGCATATAAACAGATGAGAGACTTTTACTTTTTGAACTCTCCCATCCTGAGTATTTAAGACAGTTAATTATCTCACTCACCAGGCACAGGAAGTTCAGGAATGCCTTATATCAAACATTTGTATGGAAAAGCTAAGATGTTGGATGATCTTGAAAAAGTTGTAAACTTATTACTTGAAATTTATGTGAAACTATCAATTCCTTGTGAAGGTGGTTCAATAGAAGGATTTTCTGACAATCTTCAAGAAGCGACTACAATGCATCCAAGCATTTATGATATCGTCTTTGTTGTCAATCAATACCGGTAAAACATATGATTACAAATAAACTTAATGAACTAGCTTTTTGTTTATTAAAGGCAATAGATTTATGTGGATATCGTGTTTTAACAGTAATATCAAACAATAATATTGTGAACAGGAACCTGTTTACTAAATTATTTAGTGGTAGTTAGTTGGTTGTCTACTTTCACAATCCGAATAAAATAGTTGAAAATATATTTATCTATTGTTTGACTATGTTCATTTGTTAAAATCCATTCGAAACAATTGGTCTAATCTAAAGGGCGCAGAACGAACCTTTTTAATACAACCTTTTCCATTTAATCCCTTTGGGTGAGAGATTATTATACATTTTAGAACTAGTCTTGGTGATTTGATAAAACAGTATTTAGAGAAAACAAAACCATTGCCAAAACAGTCCCAGCTTTGACTCTATAGGTATTGTTGCTGACGTCAACAAAAAGAAAACTGTTGCACACGTAGACAAATTATTTGACGAAAAAAATAAATTTGCTTTGACATTATTGAAAATTAAATTTCTACAAGAAACTGTTAAATTTATGTAATTAATTTCATCTAGGTAGAAATGCATGAATGTAAATCATCCAATGAAAGGTAGATATCTTAGCGACCACCTATGCGAGCAAATAAGAGATACAAACTGTACATCAATAAAATCTCACTAAGCTTGGTCAGAAAAAGCTATATGCCTGAAAAAGCTATAACTAATAATTTTTAAGGAGTCGTTCATATTAAAGGATAATTTTATGTTTAAAAAGTACAATCTTGTATTAAGTGTTTATTTATTGAACACCTTGTGTACATTAGAATTTAGCAAACCGATTGGACAGGTACAAAAGTGATGATTAATATGCCATTAATAGATTGCAATCTAAGAATTAACTCGACAACTTATATACTCATTATATACAAACAATTGCCCATGGCTTTATTTTTATTGTCTTCTATTGAGCCAGGCTTCGTTATTTTCATAAAGTTGGTGATGTATGGCTTAAACTTTCTGAGCTCATTTAATACAAGCTCCAGTGGCATTTATATTTATATTTTATATATCTACCATTCTCTAAATAGCTAACAATAAACATTCAACCTTACACCGATTCATTGCAAAAGTATTCACTTTCGTGTGGATTGAAAAAGGCCTCCTAGACACGGGAATATAACCTATAAACTTTGGCTCAGCGTGGGAATGCTCTGCCACTGAGCTATCTAGGGATCGACCCATGATCATGTCTAATCATAGTAAAGTTTTGGCTTTACACGATGTAATCTAAAGAGGCTATTCAAATTATTGGTATGGCAGAAATGGCAAACATCATGCAGCTACGAATTTATTGAATTTTCTTTCATAAAGACTTTATAAAATGTTAAGGCAGGTATATTATCATACAAGTTTTGCTAGGATATAGAGCGAGATCTGGCAGGGAAATGCTTTACGATGGTTCTTCGTAAGAAAATGGGTAAAGCCAAAGATTTACATGTTAACTATTACGATGTTTACCTAATTCAGAGCCTTAAGAAAACTAAAACAAATTATTATACAGTTCAGTTTATGTTGCAACACCAACACATTTTTGGGTGTGTGTATGAATTCATATGAGCTAAGTAAGCATTTAAATTTAATTTTAAGCATGTATAGGTTATTAAAATATATACTTGACTATGAATAAGATACAGCTCATATTGTGGTATAAGTGATCAAAGTCTTATAGACACTAAATTAAATCAATAACATGCATTTCTGCATATTTTTTCACTTCGCGAATATTAAAACTATGACTAATACTACCAGTGACGTAATAAGTACGAAGATATCTGAAGATTTACACCCCATGGCCATGCACTGAACTCTAACTAATGTCCATTCAGCTACAATGAGGTATAAAACATGGTTCGTGTGAACGTACCACGATGGTGGTCACAATATAAGTGCGGTTCTTCTCTATCTCGGAGTGAGGCTTGAGACGCACGTATTTGGCGGATACAGGAGTGAACCCAGCCTCATCAGTCCACTCTGCCACCTGCAATGTAACGTACACAGTCATTAGAGAGAGCTCCATAGCTTCCTGGAACGATTGATAATCTCAGCTTCCTGGAACCATTGATCATATCAGCTTCCTGGAACGATTGATCATATCAGCTTCCTGGAACGATTGATCATATCAGCTTCCTGGAACGATTGATCATATCAGCTTCCTGGAACGATTGATCATATCAGCTTCCTGGAACGATTGATCATATCAGCTTCCTGGAACGATTGATCATATCAGCTTCCTGGAACGATTGATCATATCAGCTTCCTGGAACCATTGATCATATCAGCTTCCTGGAACGATTGATCATATCAGCTTCCTGGAACCATTGATCATATCAGCTTCCTGGAACGATTGATCATATCAGCTTCCTGGAACCATTGATCATATCAGCTTCCTGGAACCATTGATCATATCAGCTTCCTGGAACAATTGATAATCTCAGCTTCCTGGAAAGATTGATCAGCTCAACTTCCTGGAACAATTGATCATATCAGCTTCCTGGAACAATTGATCATTTCAGCTTCCTGGAACGATTGATCATCTCAACTTCCTGGACCCATTGATCATATCAGCTTCCTGGAACAATTGATCATTTCAGCATCCTGGAACAATTGACCATTTCAGCTTCCTGGAACAATTGATCATATCAGATTCCTGGAACGATTGATCATCACAGCTTTTTGGCATGATTGATCATTTCAAATTCTTGAGTTAATTGATCATCTAAAATAACAGTACAATATAATGGTATTAACAGAACATGTATGTATGTGTGTGTGTATGTGTGTGTGTGCACCACGTCTTACTACCCATCCGAGCTAAAGGCACATGTTTACACCAATTGCTGATTATGAAGAAAATATAAATAAGAATATGTTTACCCACGTATGCGTGTAGAAATAGAGGGAAACCATTGAGGATAAACCTATTTCAGTATACTGCGAGATTGGTGCCTTATACTGTGTGGCCAGAAAGACACATAGTTTATGACTTCTTTGATTCTAAGACGGACATTTTCCCCCCAATTATTCAGTAATAAAATATGTCATTTATGTAGGGTATTTAATCGTTTTAATTTTTTTTTTATATAATCAGAGGTTTTTATGTTGGTGTTACTGTAAAATTAAGGTGCTTCTTACAATTTATGACATCTTATGTTTAAAGAAATACTAATAGTTGCCATAAAGCAAATTTGAGGAAATCACTTTACGAATGACGCGAACATAAAGTATTTAAAATATCCTAAGTTGGGGGTTAATAGATGTAGTCAAAGTTTGGGAGGAGGCGTATTCAGGTTTCTTATAGTTAGGAGATACTGTGATTATTACTTTACATACTATTTACGGAAAAAGCCATAGCTGGATATTATTTATTGGGAGAAACAAAAAACACACATTTTCATTATGATTTATAAAATAAAAAAATAGTTCTTACCAAATTAATATCACAATTCAAATAAAAAACTTTAGCAGTTTATATTGCTCCCAACGTGTATTTTTAGTTTTCTTGGTAATAATTTCCTTTTACGGTTCCAAGATTGGGGATGTTCCCCTCCCTAACAGACGAAACTTGATGTCAAGTCAGATCTTGGTGATAATTTCTGCACTCCTCCTTCTCTAGAAGTGAAACCAGCTGCTTACCACGACCACCCGCGTGTGAATAAAGTGGAGATGTTTACTGACCTTGACCATGGCACTATTCACGGTCATTTCTACAACATGTAACGTGTAGTTCTGTCGGCGACCGTCATCGTTAAATCTTATCTCTCCAGTCAGTCCTTCAAGTTCAACCTGGAAAAATAAGATATCAATATGAATAGCAAGAGATCAACTCCAATATTCAAAGCTGCAACAGGCATGACAGCATCAAACTTATAAATACTACAAAATAACCAATTTGAAACAATGAGCCAGAATTATTGATTCATATTGATTATTGAGTGGCCCACTTAGATATACTAGAGCATTAGGAATTCCAAAGTTCATCGCCGCACTTTCTAAAATACTCTGACTATCCTTAACTTTAGCTAGTTATATCCACTCCACCCCATTATACATTATCCGTATCTTGAGCTAATTATATCCACTCCACCCCATTACACCCTATCCGTATCTTTATCTAGTTTTTTCCACTCCCCCTCATTACACCCTATCCGTATCTTGTACTAGTTATTTCCACTCCCCCTCTTTACACCCTATCCGTATCTTTATCTAGTTTTTTCCACTCACCCTCTTTACACCCTATCCGTATCTTTATCTAGTTATTTCCACTCCCCCCCATTACACCCTATCCGTATCTTGTACTAGTTATTTCCACTCCCCTTCTTTACACCCTATCCGTATCTTTATCTAGTTATTTCCACTCCCCTTCTTTACACCCTATCCGTATCTTTATCTAGTTTTTTCCACTCCCCCTCATTACACCCTATCCGTATCTTGTACTAGTTATTTCCACTCCCCTTCTTTACACCCTATCCGTATCTTTATCTAGTTATTTCCACTCCCCCCCATTACACCCTATCCGTATCTTTATCTAGTTTTTTCCACTCCCCCATCATTACACCCTATCCGTATCTTGTACTAGTTATTTCCACTCCCCTTCTTTACACCCTATCCGTATCTTGTACTAGTTATTTCCACTCCCCCTCTTTACACCCTATCCGTATCTTTATCTAGTTATTTCCACTCCCCCTCTTTACACCCTATCCGTATCTTGAGCTAGCTATTTCCACTCGGTGACCTGGTGGTCTAGGGGTAAGGTATCAGACTTCTATGCTGGCGGCCGGGGTTCAATCCTCGGTCCCGGCAAAGATTTATCTGATTACCAAACCCTTCCTTCACCTCTGACAAGACATCTTGTGAATGTGGGGAATGCCAGGCCTCCACCGTGGTTCGGATTCCACGTTAAACTGTAGGTCCTTCATTTCATCTCACAATCACCTTACCATTACACATTAGCGTAAGTGCGTATAACCCGAATGGGTAGTAAGACGCGGTGCTAATAATAATAATAATAATAATATTTCCACTCCTCCTCTTTACACCCTATCACTTTCAGGTCCATTCTAATGTTATCCTCGCATCTGCCTCTTCTTCCTCCCAATGATTTCTTCCCATAAGGTTTGCGTGCTAATATCCCGAACAAGGTTTTAGATTCCCCATTTCCTCTGCATCCTGCCCACCGTAATTTACGAGACCTGAGTATCCTAACAATGTCCTGTGATTAGTACAGCATATGTAGCTCATCATTATCTAATCTTCTCCTCTCACCAGTATGCTCATCCTTTTTAGAGCAAATATCTTCCTCGGCACCTTGTTTTCAAACATCCTAAATTTGTTTTCGTCCTGTCACACCCATAGAGGAAAACCAGTAAGATTAATGTTTGTACACTCTGAGTTTTATATTCCTATTACACAGTCAAGATGTCACTAAATTACTGACCAAGTGATAGCATGCATTTACAAACTGTAGTATTTTCCTAATTTCCAGTATAAAATTGTTGTTGCTATTTAAGATTGTTCATAAATATTTAAACTGATTAACCCTGTCAAATAATATGTTGTTGGGAGTAATTTCTATATCTTCTTCTTCAATCTATGTTTTCTGTGTGATCACATATTTACAATGTTCAGCGTTGGCCCACACAATAAGTAAATATCATCCAAACACTAGAAATATTATCTCTGATTGGTTCGGGTGGAATTACTGGTTAAATATTTAAATTGACCTAAAACTCTTCTCCACACCATTTGACGAGACGAGGAGACAGTTAGAAGGTTGACTTCACTGTACGAGGATCAATTTGGCCCCCTTAGAGCTTAAGCAGGGATCGCGCCAACAGGGATTATCGAACCGCCTCAAAAGTGCTGCGATGGCCTCTTCAAGGCCCCAGCGAGTGTATTAGGTAAGTGTTTCGCCCAGTGCTACAGGGCTCTAAGCCCGACATTGTGCTTATACCGATTGTTTTTTCATAAAAGTTCATTGAAAATAAGTGTTAAAAATCTTCGGCCCATTTAGGGCCAAAAACCTATTATAATTTTCGCGGTGCGGCGAACGGCTAGTGAACGGTGTGCCGGCCGGTCGGACGCTTAAGGCGCGTGAAAGTTCATATATTATCAACCAAATTCGCAAAATGTCTTCAGAATCCGAAGTAGACGTGACCGAGGAGGAGGACGACGACACCATGTCAGAGGTATCCCAAGATGGGAGCACTGACGCTCAACCCACGAGACCAGGTACAATAGACTCCCAACAACCTGGCCACTCAGTGAACGATAAAGGTAACCAACAAAAAAAATCGCTAACCTTTGATCCAGTCTCTACGCTGAAACGTAAATACAGGATCAAACAAGGAGTTGACCTCCCGGCACCAAAGACAATAAAAGTGACTAACAAATTCACTCCAATAGCAAATGAGCAGGACACCACAGCCCAACAGATCACCGCTATGGAGCCGGAAGACCCCACTAATCAAGACGACACACAAAAGACAAAAAAGGTTAAGACTCCGCCGATAATAGTCCCGAACTCGGCGGAATATAACAACGTCATCAAACTTCTCAAGTCAAACATGAAGGCCGAATTCAAACTCTACTGCACGGCGCAGGGAATAAAAATAAATACGAGCTCCCTGGGGGACTACAATACACTCCAAAAACTCTTGAGGGAAGCGAACCTCGAGCACTTTACGTACATGCTCCAGAGAGATAGACCATACAAGGTAGTAATAAAGGGCCTTCACTCCACCATGCCCTGCGAGGCTATAACCTCTGAGCTTGTCGAAATGGGGTTTAAGCCCACGAATGTGAGGCAACTCTATGCAAAAACCACCCCACAATCAGTGGAACCGAGGCCACTCCCCATATTTGTAGTCACCCTGGTGAAATCACAGACAACAACAGACATATACAAAGTCAGGGCCATTAATCATACGATTATAAAGATAGAGGAATACCGAAATTCCCCAAACATCATACTCCAGTGTCACCGCTGCCAGCGGTTCGGACACTCTAAAAACTATTGTGCACAATCGCCTAGATGCGTCAAGTGCCTCGGGGAGCACCTGACCACCGATTGCACGAAGAAGGACAGGACTACCCCGGCACGCTGCGTCAACTGTAAAGGGGAGCATGCGGCGAATTACAAGAACTGTCCCGCTCATCTTAGAGAGATAGAAAAACGGGACAAGCAGATATCAAACACTCCACAAGGGGGGAAAAAACCAGCGGTGGTAACTGCTCCACCTAGTCTGATCTCACAGAGACTTAGGACAACCACAGAAGCAACCCCAACGCACTCTCCCGTGGTCAAGCAGAGGACATACGCGGCAACCGTAGTAAACCTCCCCAAAGAGCCCACCAAAACCGACACAAATCCAAACGACACTTCAGACCTAAGGACCCTCTTCCAAATTCTCAAAGAAATAAATTTCACTGGACTACTTGCACACCTCAAAAAATTCACCAGTAGGCTGAGGAATGCCCCGGACAAGACTACGAAGGCCCTAATTCTGTTAGAAGCCGTAACTGAATGCTACAGCGATGACAACTAACCATGCACGTCACCAAGACGACTACTTAAACTTGTTGTACTGGAACGCAAACGGCATCCTCCAACAGGCGCACGAGCTGGAACAGCTGCTACAAACATATGGAGTTGATATAGCTCTCATTTTCGAGACCCTACTAACGCAAACTAAGCGCCTGAGCTTTCGAGGTTACGATACATACAGGACCGATAGGCCTACAGGAAGAGGCGGGGGGACGGCTGTAATAATCAAGAGTAACATAAACCATTACCACACTGTCGTACCAGGTACGGGGGACATAGAAACCACCGCAGTGATAGTTCCCGTACCACGGAGGGAAATAATGTTCAGCGCAGTATACAGGAGCCCTTCAGTCCCTTTTTCGGCCCAGGATCTAAACTCGCTGACAGCAAGGAGAGAATTCTTCACCGCAGGTGACTTAAACTGTAAGCACACGAATTGGCACAGCCGCACATCAAACCAAGCTGGCCGCATCCTGACAGAAAACTCTGACCACAATAACTACACGGTATTGGCGCCGGAGGAACCGACATACTACCCCTCCAACTATAGAAATCTCCCGGACGTGCTTGATGTCATTCTCACAGATCTCAACCAGCACCCAGAAGAGTTGCACACCCTTAACGAATTGGACTCGGATCATGTTCCGGTTTTCTGCAAGCTACCATTAAAAACCAACCACCGAAACTCCTTCCTTAAGAGGAATACCCCAATTACAGATTGGCCCAAATACCAGGCCACCTTAGAAAGAGATATACCTCAAGCTTGGAAGGTAGAGTCTACTGAAGAGGTGGACCACTCTATCACCCTCCTGACGTCGACACTCCTGGAAACCCATCGAGCAACAACGAAGTACGAGGCGCCAATAATCCACCTCAAGAGGGAACACCCCGACCTCAACCTACTAATCGCCCAGAAGAGGGAAGCTAGACGTGACTGGCAAGCATATCGCTCTCCAAGACATCGGGCGATATACAACAGATTCAGGGCTCTAGTTCGCCGTAGAGCGAAACAACTCAAAATCAGCCACTGGAACGAGTACATCTCAGAAACAATCAACGGGGGGGACGATATATGGAAGGTCACGAAACAATTGAAAGGGGGTGCCAAAAAAATCAAAACACCAGCAATCCACGGACGACAGGGCATGACATACTTAGCCAAGGACAAGGCAGAAGCGATTGCGGAGTCGCTGGAGGACCAGTTTACACCAAACACCGAACCCCAGGACGATGACTTCTCGGCAACAGTCAAGGAAGAGGTGAAACAGTTTTTCGAAGACCCTTTCGAACTGCCACCACCCCCGGTGTCCAGACTGGAAGTGCTACAAGCAATCAAAAATCTGAGGAAGAAGAAAGCCCCGGGAGCGGACAGGATCTCCAATGAAATGATCTGCCACGCCCCCGCTGTAGTGATCACCATTTTGACGGCCATTTTCTCAGCCGCATTGAGGTGGGGATACTTTCCGGCATGTTGGAAACTGGCGGATGTGATTTCCATCCCGAAACCGGGAAAAGACGCCAAATTCCCGCAAAACCGAAGGCCAATCAGTCTCCTCAGCAGCCTCGGTAAGATCTATGAAAAGATCTTACTTGAAAGATTGAAACTTTTCGCTCTCCAACAAAATGTACTTCCCGACACACAGTTTGGTTTCCGGAGCCGCCACTCCACGGTTCACCCTATAACCAGCCTCGTAGAAGAAACCACGGGGAACTTCAACAAGAAGGAATCGACACTTGCGGTCCTTATGGACGTAGAAAAGGCCTTTGACAAGGTTTGGCACTCCGGCCTTCTGCGGAAGTTGATAACTTTCAACTTCCCAAAACCTTACATACACGTAATAAAGGACTTCCTACGAGGACGCAGTTTTAGAGTCACAATGGAAGGCGAGAAATCGTCAACACACAACATCAAAGCAGGAGTCCCACAGGGGTCCGCAATCTCACCCTTCTTGTACAGCGTGTATGTCGCCGATGTCCCTACAGATCCGAAAGTTAGGGTAAGACTTTTTGCCGATGATACGCTGTTCTACACATCACACAAGAACATCAAATATGCATACAGCCACATGCAGAGATATCTGGACCGGTTCGGTGACTGGCTAACGAAATGGAGGATAAAGGTAAATCCCGCCAAATCAACAGCCATCAACATCACAAAGAGGAGGTCTCAACCACAAGACCGTTTCAGGGTTCTGGGTGAGCCTATCCCCTACTCGAGGGAACTCATGTACCTGGGCGTCACTATCGACTCCCGCCTAAACTGGGAAGCCCACGTGAAGAAGACCAAGAAAAAGGCGACGGGGATCTATATCCGAAACTACTCGCTCTTCAAGTCCCAACACCTTAACATCCAAACAAAGCTGCTACTATACAGAGCCTTAGTCCTCCCTGTACTCGTGTATGCTTGCGAGGCGTGGAGCTACGCCTCACCCACCTTGATTAATCAGCTCCAAGTGCTGCAGAACAGGGTTCTCCGAGGCATTCTTGGGTGAACACCAGAACAAGCAATGCGCGCATCCACGCGGAGACGGGCTCTAAGACCCTAAGGGACATATTCCTGATACGAGACGCTAGTTTTTACGAAAAAAACCTCCTGCTGGAGAACCAGATAATAAGAAACCTAGGACAGTATGACCCCCGAGAACCTAGGCTTTACAAAAAACCTAGACTGCAGTAATCCCCCACCCAACAATCATCTCATAAATCCACATTCACTTATTCATCCCTCGCCCAGTGCATAAATTAATCTTGTTTACTTTCTCTTACAGCCCTTCTAGAATTTACACACACAATCCTACACATAGGGCCTGAATACGCTTGTGTTTTCCATCACAGTGTACTAGGGCTCTATATAGATACTCCACAACACAACACGCTTTTCACTCCACAAATCCTTATCCCAACTTCATTTGCCCTCCACAACCACCAAAAACTTTCACAAAAAGAGGTTATGGTCTGTGACTACAGATCGGTACTCTTAGGTATTAACAAGCCACCTACCTTCTCTCAGGGTCGTTTCTGACACTCAGAGCTGGTAGACAGGCAAACAAGGGAGGTGTCCACACCATTTCAACCTCACAATCTAAGTCTAATAACACACAACCTAATTTCATTATCATGGTTTCGTCAGGCGTTGAAAATTACATCACGAGGATAAGTGGTACAAATGTGACTTGTGTCTCAAAAAGAAATATCAACCTAAACTTTCCCAATAAACATGCCACTTCTACCTTCACATACGCCAGACGTTGGTTGTTCTAACTATAGTGTAAACGCCGGAAATTACTATTCTCTCAATGCGGCTCAGTTCAGAAAACATTAATATTAATTCGAATACCGGCCACGAAAGCCTTTAAAACAAATAATATATGGATTAATATAGTGTATATGTGGAACGTAGCAGACATTAAATTATTGTGAACATCTAGAATGTATTAAATATTCTGTATCCAAGCAAACATAACGCAATGTTTATTTTAAATCATGTAAATATTATCCAAAATATTATTTATAACAATTAAATAGGACACTTCAGCCATTATTATATTAATGATAATGGATTATTTAATTTGAAGAAATAAGCTTAATTATTACACCCTCTACACAAGGAATATTGACGATCTTATCTACAAGTCAATGAATGAAATTTGTATATACAAACGTGAATGTATAGTGGAAATACATTATTTAACATTCCCTGTCATTGCACTCAGCAGAAATCGAAACCCTAATTTCAGGGTTGGTGTGTTTCTGTTGATTGATATGAACAATAGCTTTTTGTAGGTACTTAACACTCAATATTTGATTTGGGAAATAGTATCGTTTTATGTGCATGAGGAGGCTCTAATAATTAATTACATTTCACTAGCTTCATCTGAAGACTAATTGGGGATTACCCCAGATTCTACCAATTTTCGCTCAATATTTTGGTTATAATCTGAATTCACATCATTTAATAACACATATCTCTAAAATTAATCTAAACGATACTGATAATTAGATTACTCCATGGCTAACAGTATTTGAATATAAATCTATTTTACACCAAGCCTAACCTCTCGGACAAGCTGCCCACGTCTAGTTCTTCCACCAATGTTAAAATAAGAACTTTAGTAGAAATTAAACAGAGTTTGGGTGAAGAGAGGGGGGGACATGATATTGATAAAAAAATACCAACAACACACTAGCCAGGTTTAAGGCGCCAAAGACCTTGTAACTATATTTATTTTATTTGTTTGAGGTATTTAACATGCAATTTCTGAATCTATAGTTTATATCAGCACACGGGGATTTCTCTGAGTGAGAACGAAAGGGCCTACAAATTTTGCCAAGAAAAGTATCTAAACATACCTTCCAGGGTTATTTTACATATCACAGTTGACATGGGACCAACGGCTTTACTTCCCCTTCGAAGGAAGTTGTACTACCGATTTATATCACGTAAGAAAGATCCATTGATCCCGGATGGGTTTAAACCCACGAAAATCGAGTCTTGAGGCGAGAAATTTAACTCTAGATCACTGAGTTCAACCTTGTTACTCTAAAAATAGACTTGACAAGCTTGATATTTAACCCACCTGCCCACCAATGTGGGATATTTATACACATTGATGGGTAACTTTGGGATATTTATGATTAAGTAAAACTTGAAGCAATTAATGTACGAGAATCCTATACCTTTTCAATCGGATTACAACCCTCCTCCTCTCACAACCACAAAAATGGCGAATAAATGTAAAGTTTGTCATATAGACATAATTCTCTGACTACATGGATACGAGAGAATAAAACTAAACTAATTAAGAAAAGTTATATCAAGTGAGGTTATTTACTGTCACTAAAGAGCCGAGATTATCCTCAATTCTCTCTGTTGTATTTGTCTGTGTCGTCCTTGAATATCGGTTGACGTAATCTCCTAGCTTTCAACTCAGAGATATACCTTGTGAGAGATTCGACAACGGCGAGGTTTGAACTGGGAGCGTTGGTTGGTTATCTCCTCCGAGATACACAACCAGCTGCTCCATCCAATTTGGTCGGACTTTCTTCTCTTGAGGTTGTCTAAAAACGTGTCGGTCCGATCCCAGCTAGGGCAGTGTGATCAATATAAATGCGCATGTAAATGTGGGGAGTTGTTTTACGAGTGTTGAACTATTAAACAAATGAACTGTTTAGTTCTTGAAGGGATTCTTAGGTCGTGATGCGACCACGCGTGGGCACGAAGAAGAGATGTTAGTTTTAATTGTTAATTTGTAGCTGGGTTAATCATGGGTTTTGTGTTAAGAGTTGAATAAATCTTAAAGTGATCAATATCCACCACTTTTTTCTGACCGACCTCTCCGTAACACTTCCATGGTGACGCGCCCCAAGGGAGGACCGCAGACTTCTAAGCTAAAAGTAGAGGTAAAAGTGCCGGTGGGTAGACCGAGGTGTCCCCAAGAGTGTTGAAAGGGCTTACGAGATGTATGGGTTCAATACGACTCGGGACAGAGAGATGTAAATATATAACTTAAATGAGTGCATTAGATCTATGAATACGAGGTCCATGAGTAACAGGGAGTGTAAAATGGTAACAAGGAGCTCACTTGGGTAACAATGAGCTCACTTGGGTAACAAGGCCACGGGTTTATTTATAAATCTAATCAAATATCGATAGAAAACTGCCGACTTCACAACACAAAATAAGAAAATGTAACAATTAATGAACATCGATACATTATCTTAGGAGTGTTAACAGTATTAACATAAAAATTTCACTAGTTCTCGAGAAACCTGATATTTCCAAACGTATGCTTTTTCCACACGACCTGTCCGCTAGCTAGCGCCATCTACGGTTTCCATGATCCATCTGTTCTTGTTGACGCGGAAGGATACTTTGGTTTGTTGTGCAGCCACGCCACGCCTTTCACCCTCCCGCTCACCATCCCACAAAAAGGGTTTTAGACTAGCACTCGACAGGGCCAAGGGCCTTAAATTGTATCTATCTAATTGTTAAGACCACCTTGTGTACCACTATGCGGGTCATAGTCAATTTCTTTTTTTAAATGTTCCTTGCCAAATACTGCTAAGTTTTTATTTGTCGTGTTCAACTTAGAGCATATTTATTCTACTTGCTCGCTGTAACTAGTCTGAAAGGCTACATTAGACCCAATACCCTATTGGTGGCTTGTTATTGGTGGGAGAGCTGGAAACTGGCTCACTTTAGCTCGCGTGAAAGAGTTCTAAGGCCTGTAAATACAAAGAAAGCAAAATGAATGCTATATAAAATTTAATAAAAGCGAAACATCAGCTTAATATAAAAAAAATTGTGAGGAATATTTGACTTGGAGCTGTAAATAGGGCAAATAACGAGGTAGTGTAAACATGTGTTTGACAAGCCAGCCACTTGGAAAAACGAAACCAGATCCTCATCAATCACAGTCACGTGTTATTAAGACAGCCAACCTTAGGTCACGTGACCTCCCATGTGACGTCATAGGTCGCACATATCGATCATATGCCCTCGTTCACCCCCCATTCCTCGATATACCATCTTTTTTTTCAAGCGCCAAGTCTTATTACCCCCCCGATCTATCCACATATCTACATTAATAGGGTAGAAATGAGTAGGGTAAATTTTATAGAAAATGTAGCAGCTTTTAAGTGGAGGAGCAAAAACAGACAATTTATAAAATCTACGCCTGGTCTACTCGACAAGGAACACAACCCCAAGTCTATTATCACCGTAGATTAGATGGGCTTGATGCCTTGGAGCACAAACCACTGATGCAGGCATACAGAGATGTGATACTGCTCTTGAAAATATGTGATCGATTAGATTGAACCAGTCATGACGTTAGTTTATTAATACCACCTTGTGTATTATCAGATAGTACATGTAAAGTGTTGGACGTCAGGTGGTAGATAAGTGTCGTATTAACCGTGTCGATAGCCAAAATAGTGTCATCTTATTCGGGCCAACAGCAAAAAAAAAAAAAGTTTAATATCCGGGTCACTAGCCAAAATAGAATTCATTAAAGATCCAGTAATATGAGGTAAGCATGTTGCTGCTTTAATACCCGATAAATATTTGATATGAGAATGAATAATTCCGAAATCTTTGAAACACAATCATTGGTACCATTTGTGAAGTATAAACTTATCTGCGTCAATGGACACGTAGGTTAAGGCGTAAACTTAGTCTGTTATTATTTGGAAGTGATAGCAAGGTCAGAGTTTAATTTCAGGCCTAGTGTATTGAAGCTGGTTACAGTCTATTTAAAACATGTAGACTTCATTTTTGTGGGGTGAACTGGCGGTCTAGGGGTTAAGGTGTCAGACTTCTGTGCTGGGGGTCCGGGGTTCAATCCTCGGCCTGGCACAGATGAATCTGATTGTCAAACCCTTCCTTCACCTCTGACAAGACGTGTATTAATCACAACTTGTGAATGTGGGGAATGCCAGGCCTCCACCGCGGTTTGGATTCCACGTTAAACTGTAGGTCCTCCATTTTATCTCACAATCACCCTACCATTACACATTAGCCTAAGTGAGTACAACCCGAAAGGGTAGTAAGACGCGGTGCTAATAATAATTATTTATTATTGTGGTTTTAACTAAATTCGTTTTTAAGTTAGTTAAGTTAATTTCTAACTGTATCTGTTAATATTAATGATTAATTAAACTGTACATAATTGTTTATACATTGTATATTAATTGAAGCCAACAAACGGGTCTTTTTTTATTCTATAGATGGAATGATATAAACAACACATTAATAATCGAGAGTATGTGGAAATTACGATACATTTTCCTAGTCTCGAGAGTTTTTACAGGATTGCAATCTATTCTCTGCGCATCATGTCCTAGAGAGGCAGCCTCAAAATGTAAATGTCATGGCCTTCAAACCAATCTCGGCAAAAACTTGGTTTTATCTTAGGAAGATTTAATTATTACAACGTCTTCATAGGTGGAACAATTTGGAAAATAATAATTAATCAATTTTTTTCTTACTGCGTTTTACTACCCTTACAGGTTTTAAGATCGATCTAATTAACAAATTACAGCGCAGTCATTATCAAATTTAGAAGTTAAAGATATGAATGCATTAATATATATATCCCAAATTGATGGGCACGTGATTTAGACGTAAAGTTTGTCTAGTTTGGTTAGTTGGTGATGGTGAGGTCGGGGTTAAAATATTGGTCTAGTGTACATGCAAATTCTTTTACATTTCATATAAATTGTACATCTCACATATTTACTCCATAGGAGTAGTTAAATACATCAAAGTCTACATCAGACAAATGGCAAGACATGGTGCAGAAAAATATAAGTGTGTTTAGCATAGGATTATATATATATGAGTATATATCAAAATATGTTTCCCAAACTTTTAAACACACAGTTCTTGCTTAAGACTTAGCTATCTACGTTTTGGGTTTCTTAAGTTTTATATTACGACATACAAGCGGCGGACCCACATTTTGAAAAATAATGCTAATAATTCTACTTATACTGAAACAATGTATTTAAAAACAGGTTATAATACCTTGCAACGTGATAACCCATCTATAGTAGCTCGGTTTGAATGTAATTCTCTTATAGACTTGTTTGCTGGTTACGGGGAGCTATAGGCTCAAATCCCGGATGAATGGGTCTTTTTTCCTAAACAGTTCCCAACTCTCCCTCCACACAATATCTGATACACTTCCTCCAGAATTATACCTTTCTCGTATCCCCCCATTAGCTTAACAAATGTTTGTACGTGTCATCCAAGCAAGTAGACATGATGACAAAAATAGAAAATATAAGAAATCTCAAATAATGATAATTGTATAAATAATGTCGTATAATATCAAAACTAGTGACAGCAAAATTTAAATCTGAACCGTTCAAATGTATTGTTTGAAGTTTGAAACTTGGAACGAGTAGGACCAGGGGACTGCGATTGGTACGTTAGATCACCAGTAAGAGAGGTCGCAAGGAGGAGACAATAAAACCAGGGAGAATGACGGTCACAAGAAGATTAAGTGTCTCATGGAGAACGAGAACAAGAAACAGGGGAAAGTGTAGCTTGTGAAATAAAGAGGAAGTGCGTGTGAAAGAAGAATAGAGTATGGCTGAAGATGCAAGGGAGGATTAGATGCGAGTAGCACAAGGAAATAGAGAAAGTGAGCGAGCAAGTAAAGAGTGAACAAGGAATGTCCCTTTCGTTCGAGTGGTTCACTGGAAGCTACCGGATCAAGCCGGCTACTGGATAACTGCTCCCCTGTGGGATATACCTCCACGATTTACGACCTAGTCTCTTTCACCCAATGGACCCCACAAACTTGGTGACTCCTGGATCCCTCCGAGGAGATATTCCCTCTTCCTTGGAGGTGCGAGACAGATTCGTCCGCACGCAGCTCAGAGCTACACAGACATGACAATTCGAGATCGGAAACCAATGGAAGTTCCTGGCGCTTTCCTTGAGTTGTTGCGGGCTTTAGTAAGACGGTTTCTATCATTTTGAACCTTGGGGTTACGCATGAGGGACTTTCCACATTGGTGAACACGTGGACTAAATGTTGGGCTCGTGTTGTGTGGTTTGCTGGTGGTGGATAGTTCCGTGTTATAATCCAAACTAGGTGAACTGAGGGTGTTTATTCATTAATGGTTTCTCGCTCTCTCTCCAAGCAAATGAAAGGGCATCTCTAGCCCATTAGCGCATTTAAATGCTCACAGCCCAGTCGGATAGCAAGGCAC
>JBCFYV010000024.1:4775677-4839607 GCA_039000515.1 Timema cristinae
GCCGCAGTTTTCCCCTAGTTTGCGGGGTGCTGCCATTTCTCTCTTCAGTGTAATACAGTTGGGTTGTTTCCGTCGCTATTTTAAAAAGGGAATTTCCCCGGGCCTTGGGGACCCCTAAAAAACCTCCAGTTTTTTTTTCCCCCTTTTCACCCCCTCCCAAACCCTTTTTTCTTTATATATAATTTTCCCGGGCCACCTCACGAAAATGGGTTCCTCATTGAAATCCTGGGGTTTTCTTACCCTTGTCGTGCCCCTCATTGTCAACCAGGGTCTTTTTCCAACCCTGGTTTTCCTTTCGTCCCGGGATGTATTTTCTCGCACCGAGGCTGACGTCAACCCGGGCTTTGATGTTGAATTTTCACCTTTTTTTACTTTTAAGCGTACCTTTCCCACCAATTTTCCCAATAGCTTTTATGTACTTTTTTATCCTTTCCCCCTTTTCCTTCCGTCCCCCCCCCCGGAAATTCAAAATAATCAGTTTTTGGAAAAAAGCACATTTTTGACCCCCTCCACCCCCAACCTCCCAACTCGGCGTTGCTAAGGGACATGTTTGTAACCCCCCCACCCCCCCCTTTTTACGGGGGGATTTATGCTGGTTTAAACTTCCGTCCGTGCCCATGGGGGGAATTTTTCCCCTGTCCTCTTGATCATAACATGCCCTGGGAGATTGGCATTGGACACTTTTAAAATTTAGTGTCTCCCTGGTCACCCAACATACCCCATTGGTCCAAATTTTTGGGACCCTTTAAACTAAAGTAAAAATTTGCTACCAACCCTCCCCCCCCCAAAATTTCACTCCAACCGTTCCCCTTTGGGTTTACTCATGTAAATCTTAGTCAAGTAATCTCTTTAAAATAACAAGGGAAAATATGGTATTTCCCCTTGGATTTTATCTACCCAGGGGGAACTTAGAACGTTTTATGTACCAAAAACTCTGCCCAGACCACAAGGCTTTCTTTCCCAAAAGTTTTTTAAAAAAATTAAAACCGTTTTAAATTTTTATTGGTTTTTTAAAAAACCAAGGCAAAAAATCCAAATTTTAAAAAAAAAAAATTAAAAAAAAAATTTTAATTTTTTGAAAAAAAAAAAAATTTTTAAAATTTTTTTAAATTTTTAAAAATTTTAAAAACTGATTAACAAATAATTAAAAGGGCAAGTTTTCTACTTAATTTTTTTTTTAGAAAACAAACCCTTTTTTGAAAAAAAAATTTAAATATATATTAAAAAGAAAAATTTTGGGAAAAAAAAAAAAATTTGGGCTAAATAGAAAGGCCTCTACAAAAAACAAAAAAAATAAAATTTAATTTAAAAAAATTTTTTTCACAAAAATGGGCCGGGGAAATTCTTTTGGGAGGGAAAAATAAAAACCAGCGGTTTAAAAAAAAATAATATTTTAAAACCTGTTAACTTATTTTAGAATAAACCAATAAAATTTTTGAATTTTAGCTCCCTTTCAGTCGGTAGTGTGTTGTTATTGAGCTAAAGTCCCGGTGCGTTCCCGCATGGCCAAAATTTTTATTTGGGGAAATTTTTTTGTTACTTTAAATCAAAATAAGGGCCCCGGGGCTAGTTTGGGGCCTTCCTAGTTTAAAAATTTTAAGGCATAGAAGTGCAAGTCTGAAACCGAAAGGGGGGGTTATGGCTTAATAAAAAATGACCCAAAGGGTTGAAACCTTTTTGGGGGGTAAATTGAATTTTAGAAAAATTTTTCCAAATTTTATTTTTCATTGGAAAAAAAAAATTGTGTTTTTTGACTTTTTTCCCTTTTCAGTCCACCGGAGTTTAAAGCTGAATATTTCCCCCAATTAAGTTTCTCACAAAAAAATAGACCCTCATTTTGCAACCCAAAATTTTTAGGGGAAAGGGTTGCCCAATCTTATGAAAGGCCATTAGTTTATTTTTCTGGGGACAGGGGGGCGGGTTCGAATTGGCTATTCTGAAGCTTTCACGTTTTTCTTCCCAAATTTTGAGTCATTTTTTATAAAACTTCTTTCAATCCCTCCCTTAAGGGGAAATTAAAATTTTTTACCTGTACGTTGAAGGGGTTTTTTTTGTTAAAGAGGAAAATTTTGGTTTTGTGGCTATTATATTTTTAAAAATCCTAATGTGGTTGAGGCCGGGGTTTTTAAATTTTTGGGCTTATTTTAAAGTGGGGACAGATGGGTTTTTGGAATCCGGGTGGTTTAAAAGATTCACCCACGTAATGGGGTACTTTAATTTAAAAGAACCCTCCCCCTTCCCACCAATAATGTAGATTTGGATTTTCCCGGGAGGGCGTGCATATAAAAAAAAAGAAAAAACTGAGAGACCCGTTGTGTCGGATCCCCCCGGGGGTAAGGTTAAATGATCTTAGTTAACCTTGGTCCGTGAAAAGGCAAAGGTATGTAACCCAACATGACTTTTAAAAAACATAAAAACCAAAGCGAAAATCCCATTTAACTTTATTAAGCTTAAAATTTTAATTTAAAATTAGCTTTGGAAAAAACAAAAAAAAAAATAGTTAAGAACTTAGTTTTAAGTAGGTCTTGGGGCAGAAAATTTTAAAATTTAATTTTTTTTAACCATTTTTTGGTGCGGTGGGGCGCTGGGTTAAAAGGGGATGGTTAAACTGGTTTCACACGGAAAGAGATTTTTTTAATCAAAAGGATTATTACCGTTTTTGTATTTTTTTGAGGGTTTTAATTATGGGTTTTTAAAATACCGCCAATTTTTAAAAATTTAAATTAAAACGTTTCAAAAATTTAAAATTAATTTTAATCTTCGCTAAAATATTTAGACTTGTTCGTATATACTTTAGATTAGTCAATAGAAATATATATTTTTTTTTCTATTAAAATAAAATTTGAAATTTAAATAACTTAAACAAACTAAACAAGACATCTTTTTTTTTTTTAATTTAAAAATTTAAAAAATTTTTTTTAAAAAAAACCAAATTTCCTATGTCATGTTTTATAAAAAATAAACATTCATATTATTCCCTATTCATGGTGTCGGGAAAACAACCACGAGCCGGCCGTGATGGTAACAGTAGATTACAATTGTTATTCCATCCCCCGAAAAACCGTCTGGAAGACCTTGGAGGTGATGGGTCCCATTTGGGGCCCGGCCCCCGGGAAATTTTAAAAAAGGCTATTTTTAAATATTTTAGAAACTCCCCCTTTTTAAAAAAAGGTATTTTTTTTTTTAAACCAGGGGGAAAAAGGGCGACACCATTTTAGGATTCAAAGCTCCCGAAATTATTCTAAAATTTAAAAAAAATTTGC
Source organism: Timema cristinae (assembly GCA_039000515.1). Lineage (NCBI taxonomy): Eukaryota > Metazoa > Arthropoda > Insecta > Phasmatodea > Timematidae > Timema > Timema cristinae. Next base: position 4,778,941 of record JBCFYV010000024.1, read on the forward strand.
TAATAAATCTATTTTTGAACCCGTTTCCCCAAGTTTTTTTACCACAGGAAAAAAAAAACCCAAATCGCAGTCGATTCCCCCAAAATTCGCACGTGTAGGACTTTTTACTATTTAAATTTGGGTGTCAAAAACTATCGTTGCATTAAAAATTTTCTAAGAACCAAAGCAACCAAGTCAAATTTGGGGGGTTTTAAAAACCCTTTGGCCTTTTTAATGGTTAAAGAGATACAGATGGGGTTTTAATTTAAAAAATCAAAAAAACTTTAATTTCCAAAAAAAATTTCAGGGAAAGTTTTTCTTTTTTGGTGAAAAAATTTTAACTTAAAATTTTTTCTTTAAAAAAAAATTCATAATTTTTTTTTGTATTTTTTAAAAGTATTTGGTTTTTTAAAAAATGTAGCAAAAGTTTGTTCAATTTATTTTGGTAAGGGATTTTAACTGAATTTAGTGATTTATAAACATTAAAAAATTTTTTTTTAAAAAAACCCCTCAAAATAACTAAAAGCCGAAAACTTAAATTCTGAAATAAAAAAAGGAGAGGGGGGGGGGATAGGTGTTAAAAAAATAAAAAATCTCTTGGAGGCAAAAATAAAATTTTCCGAAATATTCCCAAAACCAAATAAGTGTTTTAAAAATTTTTTTTTAGAAAAAAGACTGAAAAATGTGGTTTAGCTTAAAATTTTCCAATATTATAAAAAATATTTTTTTGGTTGGAAAAAATTTAAATTTTCCCAATTTTTAAAGTAAAGCCCCCAAAAAACCAAAAATTTTAAATTTGGGGTTTTTTAAAAATATTGGGTTAAAATTACTAGTAAAAAACTTGGTAGTAAATTTTTTTTTGATATCAGAAAAATAATTTAAAAAAAAAATCAAAAACAAAAAAAAATGGGGGGGCCCAAAAACCTTTTTTAATCAAAACTAAAAAATAAGGGGAAAAAAAGGCCAATAGCAGCAATAGCTTAAAATAAACAAATTTGGTGACGTGCCAGTGACCGGGTGCTCTTTGGGGAACCATGGTGCTTATTTTTTCAATTAAATTTTATTTATTCTCTTTTTTTAGCGCTTTTATCTTTCTGTTCCGAAAATTCTATTATCGATTATCAATTTTTGACGGTTGGTCTTTTAAGTGTGGCTTTGTTGGCACCCCGTTTTTTTAACAAATTAATATTTTTCCTAAATTTTAATTTTTTACTTTTTAATCCCTTGGTTTGTGACTAACAAAAAAGCCAAATTGTAAAATGGGGGAAAAAAAAAAGAAAGAGATTTTAGCTCTTTTTTTTGGGTTTAAAAATTTTTTAAAACATAACTTTTAATTTTTAATAAAGTAGTAAAAATATTTAAATAACATTTTCCCCCAAAAAAAAGAATGAATATTAAAATAATGATTAAATTTTTTAAAACCCTTTTTAACTCATGAAACATTGTTTAAAAAAACCATTTCCCCCCCTTAAATTATAAACCCTACTAAAAGGGGGGGTTATAGGTCCCAAAAATTTAAATGTGATCCATGCCCGCATCCACATCCAGTTTTGTTCAATGAATGTGATCCATGCCCGCATCCACATCAGTTTTGTTCAATAATGTGATCCATGCCCGCATCCACATCCAGTTTTGTTCAATAATGTGATCCATGCCCGCATCCACATCCAGCTTTGTTCAATAATGTGATCCATGCCGCATCCACATCCAGCCTTTGTTCAATAATGTGATCCATGCCCGCATCCACATCCAGTTTTGTTCAATGAATGTGATCCATGCCCGCATCCACATCCAGCTTTGTTCAATAATGTGATCCATGCCCACATCCACATCCAGCCTTTGTTCAATGAATGTGATCCATGCCCGCATCCACATCCAGCCTTTGTTCAATAATGTGATCCATGCCCGCATCCACATCCAGTTTTGTTCAATGAATGTGATCCATGCCCGCATCCACATCCAGTTTTGTTCAATGAATGTGATCCATGCCCGCATCCACATCCAGCCTTTGTTCAATAATGTGATCCATGCCCATCCACATCCAGTTTTGTTCAATGAATGTGATCCATGCCCGCATCCACATCCAGTTTTGTTCAATAATGTGATCCATGCCCGCATCCACATCCAGTTTTGTTCAATGAATGTGATCCATGCCCGCATCCACATCCAGTTTTGTTCAATGAATGTGATCCATGCCCGCATTCCACATCCAGCCTTTGTTCAATAATGTGATCCATGCCCGCATCCACATCCAGTTTTGTTCAATGAATGTGATCCATGCCCGCATCCACATCCAGTTTTGTTCAATGAATGTGATCCATGCCCGCATCCACATCCAGTTTTGTTCAATAATGTGATCCATGCCCGCATCCACATCCAGTTTTGTTCAATAATGTGATCCATGCCCGCATCCACATCCAGCCTTTGTTCAATAATGTGATCCATGCCCGCATCCACATCCAGTTTTGTTCAATGAATGTGATCCATGCCCGCATCCACATCCAGTTTTGTTCAATGAATGTGATCCATGCCCGCATCCACATCCAGTTTGTTCAATGAATGTGATCCATGCCCGCATCCACATCCAGTTTTGTTCAATGAATGTGATCCATGCCCGCATCCACATCCAGCCTTTGTTCAATAATGTGATCCATGCCCGCATCCACATCCAGTTTTGTTCAATGAATGTGATCTATGCCCGCATCCACATCCAGCTTTGTTCAATGAATGTGATCCATGCCCGCATCCACATCCAGTTTTGTTCAATGAATGTGATCCATGCCCGCATCCACATCCAGTTTTGTTCAATAATGTGATCCATGCCCGCATCCACATCCAGTTTTGTTCAATGAATGTGATCCATGCCCGCATCCACATCCAGTTTTGTTCAATGAATGTGATCATGCCGCATCACATCCAGCCTTTGTTCAATAATGTGATCATGCCCGCATCCACATCCAGTTTTGTTCAATTGAATGTGATCCATGCCCGCATCAATCCAGCCTTTGTTCAATAATGTGATCCATGCCCGCATCACATCCAGTTTTGTTCAATGAATGTGATCCATGCCGCATCCACATCCAGTCTCTGTTCAATGCATATGTGAGTATGCATCCACATCAGTCTTTGTTTCACTAATGTTCAAGTGCACGTTGAATCTATAACTCTTCTGTTTCGTGCATTGTAGAGTACTAGACAAGCATCCTGTGTGTTCTACAGATCAAGTGCACGTTTGAACTCATAACCTCTTCTGTTCAGTGCATTGTAGATATCTGACAAGCAGCTGTGTGTTTCTACAAGTTTCAATGCACGTTTGAAATCTATAACTCTTTGTGTCATGTAGATACATGTTGTTCAACGTCAAGTGCAGTTGACTAACTTTGTTCGATCCAATCGACAGCTTGTGTTCTAATTTCATGCACGTTTAACATACCTCTTTGTTCTGCATTGTATGGTATGCAAACCTTGTGATTCACACGTTCTGCAACATCCTTCTGTTCTGATGTGATCTGCGCATCCTGTTTTCAAAGTTCAGTGCACGTTTGAATAACTCTTCTGGTCCATTGTATAGTACTGACAGAACTGTGTGTTTCTACAGTTCAAGTGCACGTTTGAAATCTTAACCCTTCTGGTTCGTGCATTGTAGAGTACTGACAAGCACTGTGTGTTTCTACAAGTTCAAGTGCACGTTTGAAATCTATAACCTCTTCTGGTTCGTGCATTGTAGAGTACTGACAAGCAGCTGTGTGTTTCTACAAGTTCAAGTGCACGTTTGAAATCTATAACCTCTTCTGGTTCGTGCATTGTATAGTACTGACAAGCAGCTGTGTGTTTCTACAAGTTCAAGTGCACGTTTGAAATCTATAACTCTTCTGGTTCGTGCATTGTATAGTACTGACAAGCAGCTGTGTGTTTCTACAAGTTCAAGTGCACGTTTGAAATCTATAACTTCTTCTGGTTCGTGCATTGTATAGTACTGACAAGCTGTGTGTTTTCTACAAGTTCAAGTGCACGTTTGAAATCTATAACTTCTTCTGTTCGTGCATTGTATTGTACTGACAAGAACCTGTGTGTTTCTACAAGTTCAATGCACGTTTGAAAACTATAACCTCTTCTGCTTCGTGCATTGTAGAGTACTGACAAGCAGCTGTGTGTTTCTACAGTTCAAGTGCACGTTTGAAAACTATAACCTCTTCTGGTTCGTCCATTGTATAGTACTGACAAGCAGCTGTGTGTTTCTACAAGTTCAAGTGCACGTTTGAAAACTATAACCTCTTCTGCTTCGTGCATTGTAGAGTACTGACAAGCAGCTGTGTGTTTCTACAAGTTCAAGTGCACGTTTGAAATCTATAACCTCTTCTGGTTCGTGCATTGTAGAGTACTGACAAGCAGCTGTGTGTTCTACAAGTTCAAGTGCACGTTTGAAATCTATAACTTCTTCTGGTTCGTGCATTGTATAGTACTGACAAGAACCTGTGTGATTCTACACGTTCAAGTGCACGTTTGAAAACTCTAACCTCTTCTGGTTCGTGCATTGTATAGTACTGACAAGAACCTGTGTGTTTCTACAAGTTCAAGTGCACGTTTGAAATCTATAACCTCTTCTGGTTCGTGCATTGTAAGTACTGACAAGACTGTGTGTTTCTACAAGTTCAAGTGCACGTTTGAAACTATAACCTCTTCTGGTTCGTGCATTGTAGAGTACTGACAAGCAGCTGTGTGTTCTACAAGTTCAAGTGCACGTTTGAAATCTATAACTTCTTCTGGTTCGTGCATTGTAGAGTACTGACAAGAACCTGTGTGATTCTACACGTTCAAGTGCACGTTTGAAAACTCTAACCTCTTCTGGTTCGTGCATTGTATAGTACTGACAAGAACCTGTTTGTTTCTACAAGTTCAAGTGCACGTTTGAAAACTCTAACCTCTTTTGGTTCGTGCATTGTAGAGTACTGACAAGAACCTGTTTGTTTCTACAAGTTCAAGTGCACGTTTGAAAACTCTAACCTCTTCTGGTTCGTGCATTGTATAGTACTGACAAGAACCTGTTTGTTTCTACAAGTTCAAGTGCACGTTTGAAAACTCTAACCTCTTTTGGTTCGTGCATTGTAGAGTACTGACAAGAAGTTGTGTGTTTCTACAAGTTCAAGTGAGCTGCATAGCGGCTAAAGGTATATACTCATATGAATCAGATCATGCGCGATCGTCAACCAGGCAAGTTTATTTTGTCATCTCGTGTTACTACTCGACCGGGAAATCCACATTTTGTTATTCTATTAGGCTAGGGATGAGGAAGCTATAATTGAGCAGAAATGACTCCGAATTTGCGTGGCTTAATCAGTTTTCACTATTGTCTATTTTCATGCCAAAGTTATTATTATTATTATTATTATTATTATTATTATTATTATTATTATAGCACCGCGTCTTACTACCCGTTCGGGTTATACGCACTTACGCTAATGTGTAATGGTAGGGTGATTGTGAGATGAAATGAAGGACCTACAGTTTAACGTGGAATCCGAACCACGGTGGCGTCCTGGCATTCCACACATTCACAAGATGTCTTGTCAGAGTAGAAGGAAGGGTTTGGAAATCAGATAAATCTGTGCCGGGACCAAAGATCGAACCCCGGCCGCCAGCATAGAAGTCTGACACCTTACCCCTAGACCACCAGGTCACCCACCATGCCAAAGTTAAACTTGAAGTAAATTAACTTTACAAACAAATTAATTGCTATATTTTTTTCTGTATGAATTTATTTGGTGTATCGAGTAAAGTACTACTTATTAGTATAAAAACTATATTATTAATCTTCATGTGATTATCGTTCAAAGCACTTAATGAAATAAACACATCAAGTGTTTATTTTCTAGTAATCGGATGATATACAAACAGAACTTGTGAATAACTTGTTGGGTGAATAATAATGGTGCTGTCATTGTTTGAATGATTAATTTCTCTCCCAACCCTTACATCCTTTCTACCCAGCCATTACTGCCTCACTCAGCTTACAGAAGGTGCACATTTGTTTTCTTAGAGTTGCTTGCCTAGTTTATTAAAATAACTAGACAACATATTTACTATCGCACGGCCATAATTGGGTAGCGAAATGACATAGATGATAGGTATTTATTCTGGAAATACTGACTAAGATCTAACTTTTTGGTAGCCAATGCAGATGTATTTAAGTGTTTTAGGAGTGGAATGGGTTCTTGGGGGAGATAATTTTATCATATTGTTTACTCACTTGGAGCTCAATTCAGCCCATGGCCCATTTATAACGGGTACGATTCACTTTGAGAGCCAGCTGATATCTGCCTATCATTAAAACAATATATTATTTAATTCCAAGCAACCAGGGGATATAGTAACAGATCTATATTAATAGAGCGATCTCGCCTGGCCAACTGAAACTTATCTGGAAATGTTCTTAGGGTGATGGTAACTTGTGGAAAGGGGAATGACGTCATTAAATTAGTAATATTTTAACATTTGTGATCTAGATTCAAACCAAGATCTATGAATTGCAAAAGTGATAACCTAACCTTTATGATAATGGGTTTGAATATCTTCGGGTCAATTTCAGAGCTTTACCACTTCATGAATTAGACTTGATGGTAAATGAAGATAAAATTTGAAATGTAATGGCTTAAATTTAAAACAACAATATTTAGTTTTTAGCTATAGTAATATATCTCACCTTAATAGTTTGAAGTTTTAAATTTTTCTGATGTTAAAATCTACTAGTATGTTACAAAGGTATTTTTGTAAGTTGTATGTTCAGAAATTGACATATACTAAATAAAGTTATCCAAACTAACTCATAATCTTATCAAACAATGGTTTATACAAGTTCTGGGATAGAAAACTACCTTTTTGTGTGACTTTCCGAATATTTTAGTTCAAGATATACATTATAATCGCGTTTGGTATTTTTTGTCATAAATATTTCTTATGATGGCGACACAAATATTAGGAAAGTAGAAAGTGGTCTATTATGTTGAATAAACACTCTTAGCTTGTGTTCAAAAAATAAAATAATAAAATAATGATAAACCTAAGATTTATTTTGACTGGGATTCTTTGATTACAATATAAATGTTAGGGTTTCCTTGTAAATAGAGGCGGTTTTAACCTGTTGAGTGGAATGTTTCTTAATTCTAATAAATAATTGTTCCATTTCTCTAACAAAAGACCCCACGACATTTTTTTTTCCAAGATCACAGCCCCGAGAAACGTTCATATACTTTTATTTATTGGCCTTATGTCCTTTGTTTTTGTCCCCCCCCCCCCCCCCCCCCCCGTCTTTTCCAGTCGGGCACAGTTGGCCCACAATATCTTCTTAAACTGCACCTTCCATTGTTTCCTTCCCAGCAAAATGATAGTAATAATAAACTTTAGTGGTACAGCATCGATTTTCCACTGCCAGCAGAATTGCATTAGATATCTTCTGACTTGTCCAAACAGCTACTAGATAGCAGCACTGTATGTTGGACGTGTGACGAGAGATCTAGCGGTGGAATGTAAACAGCAAGTCGATTAACTTTGCGAACTAACCGTCATTTATGACATCCAGCGTTATTTTTATAACTATATTTGATGGTATATAATCCTTAAAGGAGCTCGTGTCGTCACCATTTATAAAGAAATTATTTTGTTGCAACGAGGAATTAAAATGGTATCATTTGTTTCCTTATTAATTTGCAAATATATTGGTTTCAAGAAGTAATTTATTAATATCCTATGAATTTAAAAATGTTATCTTGATACAGGAATCAAACCAGGGAACCTTAACTCAGTACGTTAATACTCTATCAACTGAGCTATTGAGAGATCATCTGGTGCATGGGGTTATTCTTTACTCATATTTCAAGGCAGAGTCTATGATGGACGTGTGGAAATAGTCAGCTACATATGAGTGATCAATTAAGATCACGAGATATCAGATAACGCAGCAATCTTAGACTTGGTAGTACTCGTACTAAGACCAAGGTCTCAGATTAAATCCACGTGCCAAGGTGCCATTTTTCAATTTAAAGAATATATTTAGGTACTGCTATAACCGTAATTAACAAATATAATAACCAAAGTAAAAGTCAGTAGTTTTCCTGTTTTTGTGTGAGCTGTTTCCAGGGACATGCTCAATGGAAGGAGAGCAAGATAAGATGTACTCTCCCCAGAGGCCCTGCCGACGTATCAAGGTCACAAATAATGTCAATAAGAGCTTAAGACATGTGAAGTACAGCCAATTGAATATGTATAGAATATATACTTGATATTATAAATATAAACATCTATACACATTTGATTTCTTAACCCGAAAAATTGACTCAAATAATAGTTTTGATAAATTACATACTCCCAAATTAAATGTTCTATTTTGTCACTTAATTTTACATTAAATTGTATTATTTAAAATATAATACAGTTAACGTTGGAGGAATCAACTTTGTAATTTAATGTAAGAAGTATCCAGCCAAACAATATATGCAGACATATCTATCGCCTAGTATACCAGAGCAAACACTTTATATCTTAAAACAAATTAATAATATATAATATTTGATTGAGTATTATGTTTAATTGTAAGAATATGTATGCCTAGGGTTCTAAATTGGTTTATGTCACCCCCCCATCCTTACCTTAGAATCTGTCGGGAAGTGCTATGGCAGAGATTAAGGGGGAGGTGATGGGGCATATTCGTGTGAATTCGTGATTTATGTTAAACTTGGGTTTTAAATAGATTTATTAGTACTACTATGTCTATTACAAATGTGATGTTGGTAGTGACATTAGGTTGAAAGGACTCGGAAGCTTGTGACCAAATGAGGTATTGTTGGGAATTCCCCATGGCTTGTCTGACAGGTGATCCCTGCGTGGTTCTTGAACCCCGGTACCCTGGGCTCAAGCGGCATCCCTAAAGACAAGTACTGATCCGGCATCCTGGCCTGCGTAGTCCCAAAACGGCAGAGTTACCCCTTTACTTCGGCGTTGATTGGTCAGCCATGTTGGCTGAATCCCATACATTTTATCCTGGCCCCTGACCTGATTTATGACTAAGGAATGCTGACAACACTTCTTTTGTCAACTCCTCTAATTTATTTGTTTATAGGATAACCAAAACTACCTGCAACGCTCGTTTTGTCATTCGAAACTCATAACATACACTGTTAACCAACTGGCGTTCCCATTTAGGACGTGCAATTACATTTGTAAAATATTAAATACATTCAAAGGGGTTTGAAAGTAAAACCTTCCTCCATAAATAGAAGTCACCTCTTAATCGTCCCACTGTTTTGAGCAAGCTCAGATTTCAATTTTGAGGTTTTCTAAATCCAAGATTTTTAATAAATTGTTTGAGTTTTAAATAAATCTATCTATTTACTTAGCCCAATGTGTACATTATTTTAGGTACTCTAAAATCTAAAGCCATCATTGGAAATAATTCAATATTTTTTATGTCTCAAGAAATGAACAACGAATTCATTCCGATCAACGTCGAGAATTTATCTAAATTTTACTAAGTAAATAATTTAATTTTTCTTTACTAAGGTGCAAGTCAACAGTCAAGGCCTCTAACAGTAAAACAAAACAATATGTGGATTTTAAAGTATTAAATAAAAATTCTTAGGCCCAATATTACAATTTCTCGTCTAAGTCCTTGTAACGTAGTTTATTGTAAAGTCTAACCTTTGGTTAAACCTGGCTTTATGTTTTGCAATACTATCTTTATTTACTTATCAAACTACTAAAAGGTGCTTTCCATTAGTTTTTGTCTTTAACCTTCTCAGAGCGTTAGCTTTGTTTCAAGGCGTTTGATTGGCTTAATTCGACGATAGAGAATATAAGCAAGTTATTACAACGTTTATGGAGTTGTTCTGACAGTAAATCAAGCCAAATCTTAATTGGCCCTATTTATCACGTCATGTCTTTCTAAGGTTATCTGCTACCTTTTATTTTCCCTACATCTGTGCTAAAATATCTGTTGGGAATAATAAAAACAGAACCTTTCGTTAATTTGAGCAAAGAATAGGAAGTGTTGCTAGTAGAATTAATAGGTCTTTAAAGTCTTGAGACCCTTTGAAAGTGTAATTCATCTTCATACAATAAATTATCAATTACACAAGATAAATAAACGTTACGTCTCTTTAATAATAACAATCGTCTTGAAATCAACAAGAAGGAATGTTCAAAGTTGTTAATGTTGACGTTATATTTACTAACGAGAATGTAGATATAGTGTTAGCTTTACGAGCACTTTTACGTGGATATTACCGCTAATGGATCATTGTAAAATCAAAAGAAGTGGTTGTTATCACTTAACCTTGTGTTAGAACCTAATGAACAGAATAACGTGGCATTGTATGATTAGAACTTAATGTGCAAGATATTAAAATGAAACACATTAAGTAAGTCAAGGCAGCCGCCTCGTTCCGCAAGAAATTATCAATCACTGTCAAGCCACTTTGATAAAAATAAATACATTGGTCTTGTCATTTTATCGAACTACTCCTATATTCTTGCTAAACTTATAATCCCTTTCTCCCTTCACCTAAAATTGTCCTTTGTTGTGTCAATAAGAAAAAGGGGAAATAAAACTATGAAATTTAATATTTCAAGGTGAATAGGAAAGGCCACTGATATTTTTCAAATATCTTGAAATTTTCTGTTGTATGCGTATAAAAAAATTAAAATATTTGTTGAAGGAAGGCTATATCTAGGGCCCTTTTTCCATCTTACCTAGACTTGTAGCTCCACAAATATTTAAAAAGTCGTATAAAATGAACTTATTTCACATATACAAACAGCTTTTATTTTAATTAAAACTCAAACAATATGGTTCTTAAGGAAAGAGAGCCCTTTTGGAATATGTATATTCTATTTCAGCATTAATAAAATTTTGAGATAACGCATCGTGTAATTAAATATTGCTTTAAAGCTTAACGTTTGTGCGTCAAATTCTTGCTTTCCAATATACCCCCTTAGTAATGATGCAACACGAATAGATAATATGGCTATGCATCTATTGGTTTGTAGCTTTGTTTTTGGGAGACATTGCCATGGTGACATAGGAGATTAATTTGCTTAGAATAGTTTGCTGGAGAAGATGTTGAGCTATTTTTGGATTTAGAGGTTACTTAAAATGTATATTGAGGAATCATTTATATTGATATTTATTAAAAATATTCTTTAAGTTCTTCAGCAGCATCACAAACTAATAGTGTATCGGGGACCATAGCCTCAAAAGATGAAACAGCACAATCCTAGATGAAACATATCTATTATATGAAAGAAGACGTTAATATAATTATTACTAAGCAGGGGACATCATTGTAAGACTGTATGGAAAGCATTAGAGATTAAGTGAGACCAGCCATAGAACAATCTAAATCTATTGTGTCCTTGAAAGAAAAAGGATAATCTATGACTGTCGATGTTGAGATAGTAAAGATACCATCACAGTCAAATAGAGAAAATAAGCTGTAGAGTGTGACAGAGCTTAAAATGCCTGGAAGTGAACCATGATTCAACAGTTTATTGAGTTTGACACTGATGCTTGTGATAAATCAGGAACCATAAATGAAACGACTCTGTCTTCAGTTCATTTCCCATTGGATTCTGTTTATGAGTCTACATTTGATACTTTGTAGAGTATTCAGGTGATAGCAAACAGTTAGTTTGCTTGGGTCAAGTGAGATATTTAATCTACCATTGTGGCAGGCTGTGCTGATGACGATGATGACGCTGCTGTTATTGATGACACTGCCGTGACGACAATGTTGTGAAAGAGGTTTCTTCTGAAGATGACAATGGCTATATTGATGGTGATGATGATGATTATGACGATGAATATGGTAGGTCAGAAGGTACCATTATGAATGTTATTGATAGTTACATTGATTAGAGCATGGAAGATTGTCTTTGTTTTGTTGATGCTTCTATTGAACCTTTGTTTAATTGACAAACGATTTAATCTATACACTAGACAGTTACACTACAGGATGAAACAAGGTGAAGTTACTTCTGACAAACGAGTGAGCAGTGATGGAAGTTAAATAACGATTTTGTTAGTAGTAGGATTTCCTGGACCACCTTCAAGTATTAGCCTATTTAAAAAGTCGCTGGTGAACAAAGCATACAGTATCGTTTGTAAATCGATAACGTGGTGAAAATAAATAATAGTCACCAAGTTTATTAGTGATTGTATCTAGAGTTAGGGGATAAACCTAATAATGACTTGTGTTTATCATGGAATTAGCTCTTGATATGATTTGTGATAGTATCTGGTTTGTGACACGAGTGTTATAAGGTTAGAAAACACAACATACCGTGAGGTAGAAGGTATGGGTATACTGATAATGAAAGATGGAACTACATTGAAAGATAGTAAATATACACACATAACATATGGCAATCCTTTGTTACAAGTGCACAACTTTTAAAAGCACGAATAAAAAGTTACCAAATAAAAATTCAATATAATCTGCGATCAAAGGAAAATACCTATTCAGCCGGAGAACTGGAGGGGTTGTACAAATCACATTGGAAATAGGACATCTATAAAGCTTCAGAGAAGATGGGAAGGCTAAAACTAGCTAGTCAACAGGAACAACGACGTTGTCATCAAAATACGAAGAGGAGCAAGAGATAAAATTAAAGTAGAGCAAGTTGATCGCCTTGCACCCTATCAAAGAGAAAGAAATGAGAATTTATAAATCTATTCAGGATGCACACAATTAGGAAGGGGGAAGTAAACAAGAATAGATTAGGCAATTGCATCTCTTTGGTCAAGTTGGTCTTGCAGTTTTGTTTTGAAAGTGTGGTGCCTTGGATAGATTGTTTATTTATATTTTATAGGAGCTTTACTGTCGATTTTATGCCAAGATTGTTTATATTAAATGTTAGTATAAAATTAATGAATTGTTAAAAATGTCCTAATCATAAGGAGGAGCTGAATTGTATCCATTCAGACATTTCTTAAATAAGCACTAAAAATAAAAAGTCTGATTTGTGTCCTTTCTCATAATATTCACAAAATCTTGGATTGTATCCATTCTGAATGATCTCCATTCAGACATTTTCTTAAACAAGCACCACAAATAAAAAGTCTGATTTGTATCCATTTAATTGCGGTGCCACTTGTCTGATAGATGGCAGCAGCAGAGACTCTCCTTAACTCATTCAGTGCTTACTAGAAAGCAGCACTATCTCTGTGATAATATATAAAACAATATAAATATTTATTTGTGTTTCTTAAGAATTATATAAGGGTACTTTACAAATGATTGATTTTTAAAAATAATTATGATCTGGTTTAAAATGGGTACATGTAGGGGGGGGGGGAGGTAAGCATTTCCTAAAATAAATTTATATTTTGAATAATTTGAAAAATGTAATATATTTGCGTCCCAAAATTTCATGAAAAATGTGTTGACGCATTAAAGGTTAAGTTTTGTTCAGTTTGGTGTGTTTATAATATTGAAAATTATAACTATTGCCTATTAAATACTTTGGTGCCATGTTGTGTCTTTCTTTGAATATTCATGTTACATATAATAATGTTCTTCTGTGATTGGTGAGAGTTTGTTGATTTGTTTGGATTATATATCACTTATTTTACAATTTTAATTTTGTTATCATTGGAAATTAGTTTTGCTTCTGTGTGTAGAGATGGCAAAAAATATAAAACTTGTCATATTATGACAAATAAAAACAAGGTGTATTATTACGGGTACATAATCAGTTTTAACCATAGTCCCATGAATTTCCTTCAAATCGCAAGATGAATTTTATTATTTAACAGTTAAAAGCAAAGATTTTGATTCTTAAACACTGACCTCCCTCTTGTTTCACTTCAGCTGGATAAATTGTTAGCCATTTCTACTCATAGTAGGCCTAATGTGGATAAATTCAACTTGTCTGGACATATAGCTGTTACGGAGAGTGGTAGATATAAACACTTTTTGGGGATTTTCAATCAAACTTAACCAAATGAATACATTAAACGTATGTTGTAATGTAATTGATTTGCCCCTAAAGAATATGTGAAAGCATTGACAATAATATCGTCTTAATTTTATAAACGTATCTTATTTCATTTAAATTATATAGTATATTAAATGGCGCTTAAAGCACTTCTTCTTCTAAGAAGGCAAAAGCCACTGATCAGTGACGTCACGCACGTGACACCAGCTAAGTCAGGTTGACAATATATATATTTCAAATAATAACTTCCTCTTCACGAAAGTTCGAAGACAGATTTTAAAATGTAACTTGAGTCATTTTCCGGCTCTAGAACCTCCCAGTAAAACAGAGATGTTTTTGTCTTGTATTTTGTTTTTCTAAACTAAACCTTCTCGAAGCTTCCATGAGCAATGGATATACACGAAGGATGGTGCAATGTAAGAGTAGTTGGTGTCCAGAACTGACAGAACTCACTTGGGCACTTGGCGTCCAGCAACACCTGTCCGCGCTCATACAATAGGCCGCGTATATATTTCAACGACATGATCTATTTTCTCATTAAATAAACAGAGATTCAGAAATAAAAAACATGTCAATAATAAGTGTGTATTATTAATTATAATTCTTTAATTGGTGCTCGATCACGGGGCTATAAATACCAATTAACTCACAACATCAAAAAACCGGACCGCTTTAATTAGTGCTCGACCACGGGCAATTACCAGCTAATTAAACGGTGTAACTTCAATCGACGCTCAACGCGACGAACCAGAACACCACAATTGGCTCCATCGCGGGGCAGTAATATTCCAGAACATCACAATTGGCGCACAACGTAGGGACCCGTAATTCCAGAACACTTCAATGTCTGTGTACAAGTTGAGTATGATAGCTTATAAATAAGATTTCTTAATACATATTCAACCCAGGTAGCCCTACATTATAAACTGATGAAATCTGTAGATAACAGGATATGACACTTTAACACGAATCTATGAAGCTTAAAGGCATACAATTACAAAAATACTGTTTCTTTATTGCCATGCCCTTTGTGAGATATAACCTTTTAATCTTTGCTCAGAGTGGGTGATAGTTTTGCTTATGCAAAAGTTTAATAAAATGGCGTTGTTAAAGTAGCTAATGCTGTCAATTTTTCATAAGTTCATAATATAGTATTTAAATGCAGGGTCGCCAACAAGAGGATACTAGGGATATTTATACATAAATGTCTATAAAAATGTAAATCTCATTATTTATAAAACAAGCACTTTATACATAGGTATATTATGTAATGTTTATAAAAATAATTCTAATAATTTAAAATTCATGTTTAGATTTCAAAGTAATAAGACGATAATTAAAAATATATATTTTTTATTATTAAAATAAAGATAGTGCTGCTCTCTAGTAAGCACGGAATGAGTTACGGGAAAGGCTCTGCTGCAGCCATCTATCAGACAAGTGGCACCGCAATTAAATGGATACAATTTAGGATTTTGTAGGTATTATGATAATGAATACAAATCAGACTTTATATTTGTGGTACTTGTTTAAGAAATGTCTGAATGAATACCATTAAGAATGGATACAATTCAGTCGTCTCAATCATAATGGCTTCAATAAAATATATATTTTAGCGAAACCACACACATGACATGTATTGAAGTTGGAGATTCAACTAATTTAAAAAGGTAATAGAGTACACTCCAATATCCTTTTAAAAATACAAAGTTCACACAGTGAGGTGTAAGAAACCTGTCTCCCAGCTATGTTACAATAATAAATTAGAAAAACCAAAATCTGGATAGTATAATATTATAATTTTAGTAATGATCATTTAGAGAATATTCCACCCTAAACAAATGGAAATAAATTAATGATAAGGCTATTCCTTAAATAACTATATAAATTTGGTTTTACTTTTCTGATAAAGAACAAATTTTATAAATCTAGTATTAACGCTGCCTATACAGGTTGTCTGAAAAGTCCCTGTACGCTGAATGTAATAGCTGTGGTATTGTATTCATACATTTACCCTTGCCCTATCTCCTAAAATGTGTGCTGTAAATGGACCCCACACCAACCAGACATGCCTGCACACGCCTCTGCATATTGGAGAGGACCTTTCACAGCGTATGTGGGGTAATTTGTTGGATGTCGGTCGCTACTGCAGCTTGTAGTACCTCAAGCGTATGTGGATAACCTGTGCACACCTTCCTCTTCAGTACTACCCACACAACAACGTCATACGGTGTCAGATCTGATGACCGTGAAGGCCACAGCAACCAGGAGATGATGTGATTTCCGAAGAAGTTCTTCAGAAGCTGTATTAATACGCGAGTGGTGTGAGCAGTTGAAATTTATTGCTGGGACCAGTCTGGTTACGGTACCGTTCTAAGTTAACGGGCTCATTAAAAAAAATAGGCCCAATGATGCACGTACGAGTAATTCCACACCAATCACCGACCTACTGGTCGTGAAGAGGCATTTCCTTAAATTTGTGAGGGTTTTAAGCTCTCCACATACGAGTGTTTTGGCTCTAAATGTACCTGGACAGGTGGAACCATGTCTAATCGTTTTAGAAGTTTCCTTATTCAAACAGGAAGTTCTTAAATTATCTGCTGTATCGAACACAACACCTTCGTTCCCCGTGTATTTCAGCTGATGCATGACAAACAATTTGTATGGGTATAAATGTAACTTCTTTTTCGGAATATTGTGTATTGTTCTCCTTACCACATTATCTTGTTGTGACAGCAGTAGTGGGGTGGCCCCATCAGAACAGTCATTTATACATAAAACTGCCTATATGTCAGAGCGTTTATATCGAAAACGTTCTATATTTGGGTGGCCTCATCAGAACAGTCATTTATACATAAAACTGCCTATATGTCAGAGTGTTTATATCGAAAACGGTCTATATTTGGGGGGGTCGTTTCGTAACAGTCATTTATACATAAAACTGCCTATATGTCAGAGCGTTTATATCGAAAACGGTCTATATTTGGTGTAGGTTTTTTTTATTTATTGCTGGCATACGCCGGACATGTTGGTTGTTAATTAATTAATTGGTAGGATAGAGGCGTTGGAGTTATTATTGGTAGGATAGAGGTTTTTTTATTCATCAATTAGGGCGCTGTAGTTTATTTGCTGAAGCATAGAGCCACTCCACGTCTTTCTCCTCCGGATGCCCGATAGTAAATGACACAAGCTTCTCTGGCAGGGGCTTGCTGCCTTCTGATGACCAACTCAGCCTTTCACTTTTCCCTCCCCACCCCCAGAGCCGGGGTTGTTCATCCTGGTTTTCCCCCTCCCCGGTCATTACCTTCTGGGGGTGACGTACCGAGCAATAACCTCCATTCACCTTGAGGAGTCATTGTGTTTCTCAAAATAGACACCTGTAAGGCAGCTCTGAAAATTCCCGTTAAACGGCAGATTCGCTTTTACATCCCATGAAAGTGGACGGCCCAACAGCTCTCTCACACACATCCAACTTGTTGGTATGTGGAGGGAGACTCCTCCACCCAAATATTGTAGATATTGAAATAAAACCAGAGTTTGTAAGTCGTGTGCTGCTACCCACGTTTAAAGTGAAAACACCCATTTTATTCTTCAGCCTAATTATAATTTATTGCTCGCAATTATATTGAATTTAATGTTCGCAACTATATCCCTATGAAAGTTTAAGCCCACACATCAATGCACTCAACATTTGCGAGAGTACCTTCAGATGCACTGAGGGAGGGTAGATTTTAGCGACGCCCGTTTGCACGGTGAATTTACTGTTCTATAGCTAAGTTAGTTTGTAAGTCGTGTGTCTAGATTGGATTCGAACCAGAGACCATCAAATTACTGAGCGCCTTACCGACGGCCCGATTAGTTAGTTACCCCTTAATAGGCGATAACACCGCACAACTTCGACTCAATGTTAATAATTCTCTCGCCCTCTGCAAGAGCGGACTAGGTACAGATAAATTAAATGGCTAATCCTCGGTAATTGTATCTGTATAACGAATATGAAAACGGGTATTTAGCTTATCATTGCACGTAACATAAAGAATGACCACATGGTTTAAGGCGCTACTATAGCAAAAGACTATACTACTAAATATGGGAGGAAGTCGGAGTTTTAAGCGGTTGCTTGCGATATAATTATTAGCACCGGATTCAAACATGAAGGTGACCGCTGTCCCAAGTGGTAGAGGGTCTGAGGTTCGATCCTCGGGAAAAACTACTCTCAGTTTTATGACAGCACTCTCGCAATATGAGCACATGGACTAAACATCATACTCACCTGTTATGTTTGTTAGGGGTGGAGAGGTCAGGACTTGAAATCCGGTTGGATGCACCGAGGTTTATTTTTAGCTTCACACATAATGTTGATTCATTTAATATTTTTTCTTCCTGACTTACATAGGATCTTGCAGGGCGGGCAACGACCGCTTCAATGCACCCAACATTTGCGAAAGTGAAAAAAAGCCCACGTGGTACCCGCGTTTGCTATTCATTCGTATTCGGAATGTATCTAAAAGTTATATAGACACCGTGATTTTTTTCCTAGATATTTTACTTATAAACTTATGTAAAAGTTATTATTTATGTTATCAAAATATATATAGCCGCCATGATTTTTTTTCCCCTAGGTATTTAACATAGGAACATATGTAAAGGTTATACATTATTTAATATTTAATATTATATTAATATTATTTAATTGCCGTACAGGTTTGTCGTGCTTGCTTATCGGCCCACTAGATGGCATCGAAAGCCAGTTTAGTTAATGTAAGGTTTCTAGGAGAGTTTACAAATAATAAATAAGTCAATGTAAGGTTTTCTTTAACAAATTGCTGAGTATTTATCATACGCCAAGCCAAGTGATATTTTAAACAGTCAGAACCCCGTATTCATACGTCAAGTCAGGTGATCTGCAGTACAAATAATTCTAGGGTAGAAAGCAAATAAAAGTTCTGTCTGAATACTCACTATTTAACATATTCATACGTCTCAAGTCATGTGATATACAGCATATACTTTAAACAGGCAGAATCCCCTATTCATACGTCAAGTACTCACAGTCGGCAAAGACCTAAATAATATTGCGCTTGTAAATTAATTGTTGATTGTCAATAAAAAAAAACTAGTAAGAATATGTTGTTAATATTTAAGGTAAGGTGACGAGTTCACACACGGTATTTAATATCTTGAGATAGTGTACCCGCATTTGCCTCAGTGTTCGAAGTCAAACCAATGATGAACCCCGCTAAGTAGATAGGAGGACGGAAAATGTACCCGCATTTTCACGAAGGGTGCGGAAAAAACACCTTTGGTCTACGTTTGCGGGAGGGCTGACACCTAGAATGGTCATGTACCAGAACGGGAATCAAACCCGCGACCTCCCAGGCATTGGCAGTGACGCCTTAGACTACGCTACCTGTGATGCAGGTGAATAACAAACGCATACCGAGCAAGTATGTTGATAGATACTGACCGCCGGTAAAGTAGCTATATGCTCTTCATACTATAGTTTTGGTCTTTCTACCAAACAAATTAAAATATTTAAGGTAAGGTTTCAAGTTCCAAACCCGGGACCTCTGGCTTAGTACGCCATTGCTCTGACCACTGAGCTATCCAGGATTCGTTCCGTGCTCAGGGTCATTCTTCACTCATATTTAAGGCAGTGGAACAGAGCATCGAGCAGGCACCTCCGTCCACTTCGCTGGGTCGATGCCGACTACTGAAATAACGGGATTTACAAAGGGACTTATGGACAGGTCTGTGTTGCGCATGCGCAGAGACACATTAGAGTATTAGGTCATTACAGACGGCAGGCTCTTTGAAGAGGGTATAAATAGAACCCGCTCATTACATTTGGTCATTTCAATTTGTGATTGACGCCGCCGAACATCAAAAAATGAGTTTCTAGTCGCTAGAAAATTTTCTAAATTTAGGTAAGTTTTTTTTTCTGTATATTTTAACTGGTGTTTTTTTTGTTGACTAATACAGCTGGGGTGTACAATGGTGTTCTTCTTTTTTTGTTAGTTGAAGAGCCCCGATGATTGGAGGGGATCTACAACCGGAGGATCCCAATAGCCTGGACCAGCTGCTACTGTTCGATGAAAACGGTATTTGCAACGCTGATGGTAACGCGTCGATGGGTAAGTAACAGACTAAAAACATATATATTGGAGTCTTGTTGGTGTTTTTTTTTTTCCTGTAAATGCTAATTAATTTGTATTTATTTAATTTCAGACTACTGGGATCCGTACGGTTTAGACGAGGGGCTTCGGGGGTGCATACCGTCAGTTGTAGAGACATCGACTCCCCCGGAGACGCCCTTATGAATCGGTGCCACTCACGACGCCACTGATGTCGCCCCTGGGCCCTCTCCCTGTATCATCGCGCCCTCACCACTACCACCGGTGCCCCTCGTCGCCATGGGAAATGCACCTCCCGCTGTTTGGGCAGATTTGGACACCCTTGACCGACTGCTATGTAAGTACCTTCTACATGTAGCCACTAGGCAGTGTAGCTTTCTCTCTCTCGCACAAATCCTGTTATATCGCCCCTCAGAGTCGAAAACAATTGCTAGCAGTGAGCTTGTACTACATCGTTTAGTGTATAAAAGAATGCGTGTGTTTACAGTTTAGAGCAAGGAAAACTATATTGCTACTTAAACGTTTATTAAAAATCCTACCTGTATGATTTATACTGAGCCAGTGGGGGGGAGTCCTTGGTTCAATTCCCTCTTGGGATAAGCGAAAATACTGGTTTAGTCAACTATTTTGTTCAATAAAGGGTCCTGGGTTCAAAGACAGAAAATTATAATTGTCGTTTTACAATGTGATCGAGTATCATTTTAGTGTCTCCTGGTCACGGGTTCATTTCCTGTACAAAGTCCGAAAATTGTAATCAACACTTTAGACAGTCACGTTTCACTCTGCATAAACATAAGTCCGTGCACTTTAATTTATGATGTGTAATAGTAACCAATTTAAAAACTATATGTATGCAGTGCCACGGGTTCAAATCCAAACAGGGGATGAAAATGAGAGTTTATTCTTCTTGTACTAAATTTGTGTCTGGCTGACACTTTAGGGCGTACTTTTTTAATTCCAGTCTAAATGTTTACGTGTTCTTATGTATGTTTACACGTTGCAGGCTTAATATAGTAAAATGTATTTTTAGTTAAGGGCTGTACATTTCCTCTGTCAATTTATTACCGTCTTTTGTTTACCGCCAAACATAATCTTAAAAGTTGTGCTTATTTTATAAATAAAGTAATGCATGTTAAGGATACAGCTGCCTCTAGATACATATTTCAAATATAGGAGGCAGCTAGTAGCTTATGATAACTAAACAAATGTTTTTGAAAAGGGTTGAACATATTTTTTCCCCGATTTAAAGAAAGCTGTTATAAACTCAAATTTTACTACCCCTTTTAAGGTGTCTAACTTTCGTTGTGTTAAGTGCGGCGGGCTGTCTATCCACTCATTATGCAGGCGTTAGAAACAACATCTAGTATCATAGCTATCAATTCATTACGCGAGCATAATCTCAGGCGTTTTTTTTTCAATAAATTGACACATTCGTAGTTGAAAACAATTAAAGCGAAAAGTATCTTAAGACGTAATCTCCGCTGCTAAAATGATATAATAATAATACAAAAAGTATTAAAGAGATGAGTTTGAGCTTCAAATCTTAGCAAGGTAAACTAGAGACAATTTTTTTCACTCTCCCTCCGCCGCAAGTGCTGACGCACTTCTGTAAATGGCGGTTACGTCTAAAGCAATTGAAAAATTAAACATGCTATAGTAATAATAATAATACAAAAAGTATTAAAGAGATGAGTTTGAGCTTCAAATCTTAGCAAGGTAAACTAGAGACAATTTTTTTACACTCTCCCTCCGCCGCAAGTGCTGACGCACTTCTGTAAATGTCGGTTACGTCTAAAGCAATTGAAAAATTGAACATGCTATAATAATAATAATAATACAAAAAGTATTAAAGAGATGAGTGTTAGGTTCGAATCTTACCAAGGTAAACTAGAGAAAATTTTTCACTCTCCCTCCCCCGCAAACGCTGACTCACTTCTGTAAATGCCTGTTACGTCTAAAGCAATTGAAAAATTCAAACATATTATACATTTTAAAGAAAAAAATATGCGCCTGTTGTAACAAGGCTTACTTTGACATGTGTTATAGTTGAATTGGAGGCCGGAAATGGCGGGATGACCACAGAGCCACCATCACCAGCGGTGGGACCCCTCCAGCCCTATGTAGCCGCATCGCCCCAGCTCCAGAGAGAAGGGGTTCGAGCCTCTGTGTCCCTGCAAGCCGGAACATCTTCACTCCGGCCTCTACAGCAGGGAGACGGAGTTCGAGCCCCGGCGCCGGCGAGGGAGATGGGGCCCGTGGAACTGGCGATAGCGGGACCGTCGTTTGCCCCTCAAAACGGAATTAGTGGCCAGGTGAATCAGGTAGGTGGGGAATTGCAAAATGGCGTCCCTCTTCGCATCTTCGAAGAGAGGATTAAACAATTGAGGCGTTTCTTTTATACTGGTAGAGAAATTACCGTATATCTTGGTGCACCAGCAAGCGATCGTGACGCAATAAGCTGGTTGAAGAACAAATTACTAATTTGCTCCATCGGTTGCAGGACCATGGCGTTAGCGCCGATGACCACGTAGGCTTACTTTTGAGTAGCACTGACTCAACGTTAAGCCCTGTGTATGTCTCATTTAGACGAGCAGACCAGCTAGACGCTAGAGCAGTGTTTGATAACGTAAGTCGCGTGCTGCAGAGTAATAGTTTGTTTTTGAGTACTGCACCATTGTACGTTAAACTCTCCCACTTTAAGGAGCCTCGCGGGAGGGGTAATCATAAATGTGATAAACTCTCTCCCGCTAGCACATATAGCCGTAAAAACCAAGGGATCATTACGATTCAAAATGGCGACAGTATTTGTCTTGCCCGTGCATTGGTTGTCGCCAAAGCTATATGTGACAATAAAAGAGAACCAGGATGCATGGACGTGAACACCTTTAAACAAATCAAAATGGGTCGACCTATTCAAAAATTCAAAGCAGAGGAACTATGCCGTGATGCCCGTGTGAATCTTTTGAAGGGTGGTGGAATAACCGAACTGAAACAATTTCAAGCATATCTTTCCGAATACAAAATCACAGTGTTCAGGGAACGTCGGGGGAGACAGGTCCTATATGAGGGGCCTACTCCCTCCGAACATTCCTTTAAGGGGCACCTTGATTTGTATTTTCACGACGATAAGCAAAACCATTTTGACGTCATAACATCCTTGACAGCCGCATTTAAGTGCTCGTACTTTTGCCGCGAGTGTCGTGTACCGTTCAACACAAAGAACAAACACAAGTGTGAATCCGCGTGCAAAAAGTGCCACGCTAAAGCGGTTTGTAGCGGAGGCCGGTCTGTGCTTTGTGAAAACTGTGGTCGTTGGTTCACAAACCAGACATGTTTTGATAACCATAAACGTCCCGGGTTTTTCAGCGGTCACAGATCGGTCTGTGATGTCAAAAAGGTTTGCGAGGTATGCGGGCAATTTTTCAGTTTGGAAAAATCAAATTATTCACATAGGTGTTATGAGACTTTTTGTAGAGTATGCGAAACCCATCGTCCTTTTGGTCATTTCTGTTATATGAAACAGGCCCCGTCAAAGCCGTCACTGGAAAAGAGTAGTTTCATGTTTGTATTCTATGACTTTGAATGCAGACAAGAAACGCTTCTTCAAGGTGCGGTCAGCACGTACTTACACGAACCAAACCTATGTGTCGTGCAAACGTGTTGTAAGGCCTGTGTTCATATAGATGCAAATGATCACCATTGCACCGCCTGTGGGGGCGATAGGACTCGCATATTCAAGGGTGATACCACAATGGCCCAATTTTTCGAATTTATTGTTCAAATTAAAGCTTCAAAATTTAAGGATATCACCCTCCTTGGCCATAACGCAAAATCCTATGATGGAAATTTTATTTTAAAATATATGATGGAGGTTAAAAAATGGACTCCAGAACTTATAATGAACGGTGGGAAAATCATGTCCATGCGTTACGGCCCGCTCCACTTTATTGACTCACTGAACTTTCTCCCGATGTCGCTGTCCAAATTGCCCAAAACTTTCGGCTTGGACGAGTCTTTGGCCAAGGGACATTTCCCCCATTTTTTCAATAAAAAAGAAAACGCGGGGTATAGAGGTCCCTTGCCGCCAAAGGAGGACTACGGCATCGGCGAGATGTCAGTTGAGGGAAAGGAGCACTTTGAGAAGTGGTATGACGCGTTGGTCAAAGATAACTATGTCTTTGATTTTAAACGCGAGTTGGAACTGTATTGTGTGAAAGATGTAGAGATCCTACGGAAGGCCTGCCTTAAGTTTAGAGAGATGCTCATGGAGAAAGCAAAGGTGGATCCTTTCAGAGAGGCGTGTACGATAGCTGGAGCGGCCATGTTGGTTTACCGCCGAAGTCATCTTAAGGAGAATACTATCGGTATTATCCCTAACGGTGGCTATCGGTGCGCAGACCAACAGTCGCACGTCGCTGTACAATGGCTCTGCTGGGAGGCCCATCAACGCGGTGTCTCTATTCTTCATGCGGGTAACGGCCGTGAGGAATATGTGTTAGGGCGACGTGTAGACGGTGTTGTTAAAGCTGGAGATACCACCACCATCTTCCAGTTTTGGGGCTGTTATTGGCACGGGTGCCCTCTCTGTTACCCTGACAGGAACACCCCCGTCAAAAATAGCCCCCACGAGACCATGGAGACGCGTTATGAAGCGACCATGGCTTGTTTGGAAAAGTTTAAGAATGCCCGCTACACGGTCGTAGAGATGTGGGAGTGCATGTTTAATGCGATGAAACGCACAGACAAGGACTTGCAGCAATTTGTACTCCAGCACGAGGTGTATACCAAGGAACCTCTCAATCCCAGGGATGCATTCTTTGGCGGGCGTACAAATTGTATAAAGCTCTTCCACGAAACAGACCTTTCTTGTGGGGAGAAGATCAAGTACTTGGATGTGTGTTCATTGTATCCATACGTTTGCAAGTACAAAAAATACCCAGTCGGCCACCCTAAAATTCACTTGGAACCAAATTGTCCGTCTATAGATCAAGTAGAAGGCATAGCCAAAGTTACAGTGACGCCTCCGCGAGATTTATTCCTGCCCGTATTGCCTACCAGGATGCACGACAAGCTAATGTTCATCTTGTGCAGGAAATGCGGGGAGGAGAAAAACCAAGGCGCGTGTCAGCACAACGACAAAAAAGATCGCTGGTTGACAGGCGTCTGGGTGATTGACGAGATCCGGAAAGCCGTTGAGAAAGGCTACACCGTTGAAGCAGTGCACGAAGTGTGGGAGTACAATGTATCTGTTTATGACCGTCAGACGCGTTCTGGCGGCCTGTTTCACGGGTACATTGATACTTTTTTGAAAATTAAACAAGAAGCCAGCGGATGGCCAGAGTGGTGTACCTCACAAGAGGAAAAGTTAGCTTACATTCAAAATTATGAGGAAAGGGAAGGGGTAAAACTCGATTTCGGCTCTGTTTGTAAAAACCCTGGTCTCCGCACTCTGGCTAAACTTTTTTTAAATTCACTATGGGGAAAGTTTGGGCAAAGACCCGATTTACCACACGTAGCCGTTGTCAACGACTATCAGGGCGTCCACAAGTACCTGACGGATCCGTACATCACCGTGGACAGCGTGATTGATGTAAATGATGAGGTTATGTTCCTCAATTACAAGGATGCGCGTGACGCGTTGCGCCCTAACCCTAACACGAGTGTGGCGGTGGCGTGCTACACGACTGCTATGGCTAGGTTGCACTTATACAGCATCCTTGAACAATTGGGGGACCGCGTTTTATATCATGATACAGATAGCGTTCTATTCACTGAACGCCCCGGCGATTGGAGTCCACCGACCGGAGACTTTTTAGGTGACCTCACTGATGAACTTCAGGATTACGGTCCGGAAAGCTACATTAGCGCCTTTGTATCTGGTGGTCCCAAAAATTACGCTTACCGAGTTTGCGTTGGCGGTGATCCTGCCAAAACAAAAACGGTGTGCAATGTTCGCGGGATCACCATAAACTATGGCAACCGGAACGATGTTAATTTTGAAGTTTTGAAAGCGATGGTCACCGAACAGGCTGCGGAAAGATACATACAGATACCGCACAAAATTGTAAGAAAAGGTCTTGCGACTGTATGTACAGTTTCGCAGGCTAAAGTCTACCGGCCCGTGTACACCAAACGCAGGATAACAGATGATTTTAATACGTTGCCGTTTGGGTATCAGAGTCCTTGTAAACGCGCTCGCCACGAATAAAAGGTGATCATTTAGACGGGCTGAATAATCATCTTTTTTTTCTTTCACTCTAGACAGTTCCACTGACATACCATTTTTCAAAGATTTGAGATTTTTTTCATATTTTTTTTCTGCATGAAAACAAGCATATTTTTTTTATATTTTTTTTATGCACCCGGGTTACTTTTTTTATATTTTTTTATTTGCCAGTACAGTCCTCTGCCTACCTGATTTTTTCTAGTCAATTAGTTACTTGTATATATTTTAATTCTAGCCAAATGTTTGTATATATATATTTATTTTAAATCTAATACATTGTTTGTATATATTTTTTTTTCTGATAAACTGATTGTATATATTTTTATTTTAAATCTAATACATTGTTTGTATATATTTTTTTCAGTCAAATATGGTAGACTGATTGTATATATTTTTATTTTAAATCTATTCACATATATATTTATTTTATTTTAGTACCGAGGCCACTATTCCCCCTATATTGTAAATATTCACAGTATACTTTTCACTGTGTGTAAACAAAACCAGCTATGTTTATACAAACAATTATATATTGTAAATATTCACAGTATACTTTACACTGTGTGTATACTTTTTTCCTGATTGTAAATAAATATTGTAAAAATTGTTATGTATGTGTTTTAACGTCTACACCCGCACCTCCCTCCTATCCTATAAATACAAGCTCATATAGCTTATAAGCTCAGTCTCAAACATTATGGACAAGTTGAAACATCCATTTTCGGCCATCATAAGCGGCCCGTCCGGCTGTGGAAAGTCACATTTTGTAGCAGACTTTATCCGTCACTTGGACACAATGTGTGACGTTAAATTTGATAAAATCACATGGTATTATGCTTTATGGCAACCGGGATTCGAACAAGACGGGACAAGTCCCCACGTCATATTCTGTAAGGGTTTGCCGGAAATGGATGACGTCTGTAATGACTCTCCACAGCTGATTATCCTGGACGACCTGATGCGTGAAGCCAACGAAGTGGTCGTCGATCTTTTCACCAAAGGATGCCACCATCAAAATATTAGCGTCATGTACCTTATACAAAATATATTCCATCAGGGCAAGGGCCAAAGAGACATTTCCTTAAACGCACATTATATCGTGCTTTTTAAAAATCCAAGGGATAAAGCTCAGATTCAACACTTTGCACGACAAGTCTGTCCTGAAAATCCCCGTGTTTTACAAGAGGCTTACACCGATGCTACAAGTACGCCTCACGGCTATATATTGCTAGATTTCAAACAAGGTACACCAGAATGGTTCAGATATAGAACCCGCACAAATGTCGGCTGCTGCGTGTATCTACCGCGCAAAAGCTATAAAAACACCGACACTTCCCGCTTACAGATCATTTCATAACCATGAGTCCCAAAGTGCTGAAGCAGGCACCTCTGCTACGTGCGATGTATCGCATGAACCCGCAGCAACGAGTCGCCTTGATGAAAACAGCCGACAAGAAACTGGTTGACTCTGTTTGCGAGTGTGCCTACAACACTTTAAAAGGACGGGTACCGTTGAAAAATGCGCAGAAGACAAAGTTACGTGCTCACAAGCAGGTGTTGCGCAAGCTGGTCAAACGAGGAGAGTGCTGGAAGAAGAAGAGACGACTACTCGTTCAGAAAGGAGGAGCGTTCTTGCCCTTACTTTTAGCCCCTTTAATCAGCGGGGTCCTCGGTTCCTTATTCAACAAGTAAATAATGGAACACACGAAAAAGATGATATTGGTGTCCCCGGAAACATTACACCGTTACGAGCAACACCACCAACAAACGGCTTCGGCAACAAATCTAGTGGTCTCCGAGTTGGACAAGGAAATGGAAAAAATCCTCGCTTCAAAACTTGACGACAAGTCTAAATGGACTTTATACCAACAAGTGCTACAGCGATATCTACACTTTAGTCAACACCCACCGCCATCTGAAACCTCCACCACTACCACCCCTGAAGTGTCTGTACTTCCCATCCCAACTGTACTTAATACTGTACCAGCACAGGCACGTAAAAAAGCTGAACTTTTACTAGAACATATTAAGGCCCGAGGCGGCATCTCTTGGGACTCAAACGGAGAAGTGAGTATTCAAGATACGCCTCTTCGTGGATCCAATATTGTGGATTTAGTCAACGATCTGGTCAGAGCAAGAAGACACAGCGAACCGTCAGGGTGGCGAGAGTTTCTCACGGCGCTGCAAAATATAAACGTTCCAAAAGAATTTATTGTGAACCCGAAACGTTTGGCGCCCATTAGAGATTCGACGCCCGTACCACAACCACTTACACCGTCGCAACGCCCAAAGAAGAAGAAACTGAAGAGAATGGACGAAAACCGGTGGCTGCCATTCAGAGCTTAATGGAACGTCTAGCCGACATCTACTACGACCCTTCTCATCCTGCAGGGTTTGCAGGGGCGGCGTCGCTCATAAAGGCGTCCAAAAAAGATTCCGAAAAAGTACGAGAATGGTTTCGTGCGCAGGACGCTTATACCTTACACAAACCTGTGCTAAAAAAAATTCCACGCAACAAGTACGTGGTGTCAAACATTGACGATCTCTGGCATGCCGATCTCAACGATATGAGAAGTCTCAGAAAATACAACGACGGTGCAGTGTACTTGCTCACCGTCATCGACGTGTTTAGTAAGATGGCCTGGGCGAGGACGCTTCCATCCAAGACGGGGAGCGTCGTGAGAGACGCCTTTCGGGACATTTTTAAGCAAAGCGGTCGTAAACCTCTAAGTATACAGACGGACAAGGGGACAGAGTTCACGGCACGGCTAGTCCGGAAATTTCTCAAGCAAGAAGGCGTGCATTACTACACCACTCATAATCCAGACGTGAAGGCAAGCATCGTGGAACGGTTCAATAGAACTCTGAAAGGACGCATGTGGCGTTACTTTACCAAAAATAACACGTATCGGTATGTGGACGTCCTCCAAGCCCTAGTCGACGCTTACAACGGGTCCAAGCATTCCAGCATCAAGATGGCGCCCGCCGCCGTTTCAGAAACTAACGTGCTTCAAGTCAGAGATAATCTGTACGGCAAAAGGCGTCCAAGCTCGAAGCCTAAAATAAAAGTCGGTGACACGGTGCGTATTAGCAAATCCAAAATGCTGTTTGAAAAGGGCTACGAAAGCAATTGGAGCGAAGAGATTTTCAAAGTCAGTAGTGTCGTGTTGCGACAACCTGTCGTCTACAGACTCACCGATCTTGACGGCGAAGAAGTGGAGGGGACGTTTTACGAACCTGAATTGCAACGCGTACGTCTCCCTGAAACTTTTAAAGTTGATAAAATACTACGTGTCAAGGGTAAAGGCGCCAGAAAGAAAGTGTACGTGCAGTGGAAAGGTTACCCCGCCAAGTTTAATTCCTGGATTCCCGCCAGTTACGTCAGCACACTACCATGAAGGACCAATTTTACATCACTTTGCCGAGCGACAGCTCTATGGGATATTTCCCGAAAAATACCCTCACGAATTTCACCACGCAACTTCCTTACCGTCTTACACTCGAAGGGCGGTGGGAAGTCGCTCTGGCTGAATTTCAATATCCCTGTTCTTTCACCACCGTACCCGAGGGCCAAAATATTGTATGGTACAACTGGGTGGACGCTAACGGCGTGGAACAAATATTCAAGGATCATATCCCTGCTGGAAACTACAGCACTATCCACGAATTGATCAAAGCTCTAAACGAAGTAGAGGCTTTTAAAGGGGATTCCGGAGTTGTATTCAAGTACACAAACCCCAACAAAAAAGTGGAAGTTATCTCTTCTTCACCAACTATACAGCTGTTGAGTCTATCAACTCAACTAAGTCTGCAGCTCGGTTTCGATCCTAAGACTAATCTGATAAAAGTACCAAAGTCTCCGTACGCCGCCAACATTCTACTAGGCCTGCCCTCGCAAATGTACATATACACGGATATTGTCGAGCCTCAGCCCGTGGGTGACATTGTGGCACCACTGTTACGTATCGTCGGCATCAACAACGTAAACTATCTCTACGGCATACATAAGACAGTTAGCTACGACCCGTTGCACTACATGCCGGTGCTGAGAAGGGAAATTGAAAGCTTGGAAATCAATATAAGAACCGACACGGGTGAACCTGTACCATTCGAGTTTGGAAAAGTGTACGTGAAACTTCATTTTCGACGCTGCTCAACATGAACTGTCCCTACCAAAGATACTACATCAACCAGGCTGGAACAGGAATATCTTCGATCTACCACGGTGTTCCCTATCAAAGAGGGCATGGGATAGGAAGTTTTTTCAGTGGTCTTTTCAAAAGCGTCGTACCGTTGCTGAGAAGTGGCGCTAAAGCCATCGGAAAACAGGCGCTTCATACGGGAATCGACGTGCTCTCCGACGTTGCCAATCAAGGGCGTCCTTTCAAAGAGGCCCTACGGCAACGTGTCGGCGAGGCTGGAACAAACTTGAAACGCAAGGCTGAACAGAAGATCAACACGCTGATGACCGGCTCAGGCTATAAAGGGCGTCGTAAGAAGCAACGACGTCATTCTAAGGTCGTCACCCGACGTAAAAAGGTCAAGAAAGAAGCTAAAGATATTTTCAGCTAAAATGTCGTTTCTACACCCCCAGTCCTGCGAGTGTGCCAGCAGCGAACTCGATCTCTTTTCCGTGCCACCCACTCAAACCAGTCTTGAAAGTGGGCAATGGCTCCAGTACAAACCTGTCTCTTCCCTCACCGATGATTCACCCATCGAATTTACCGTTACCGGACAAGGCGAGTTCTATATCGATCTTTCGCAGACTATGCTCTATCTCCGGGCGGCCATCATGAAACCCGATGGTGGCGCTTTCACAGAGGTGGATCAGATCGCTCCCGTCAACAATTGGCTGCATTCTCTATTCACGCAGGTGGACGTGTTTTTAAACCAAAAACTAGTATCACCGCCCAGCAACACGTATGCCTATAGAGCGTACATTGAGACGCTGCTCATTTACAACAGCGAAGCCAAAAGAACGCATTTGACTTGCGGTCTGTGGTTCGCAGACACCCCCGGAACCTTTGAGGTGGCTAACGCCAACAACAAGGGATTTGAGGCCCGTCGCAGTCTCACCACAAAAAGTAAGACAGTGGATCTTTTGGGGTATCTACACGGCGACGTGTTTAACCAAGAGAAATACCTTTTGAACGGCGCCGAACTCCGAGTCCGGTTGGTCCGTTCCCGCGACGGGTTTAGTCTTATGGCGGTCCCTGAACTCCCTCACTTTAAGGTTCACATCGTTGAAGCCGGCCTTCTAGTGAGGCGTGTCAAAGTAGCACCTTCTATACTGTTGGCACACGCCAAAGCACTAAATGTCAGTCCCGCAAAGTATCCCATCACCCGTGTGGAAGTAAAAAACACTCACTATTCCTACGGCGTGCAAGGGAAATCGTTGGACAACGTATTCACCGGCCAGTTACCCAAACGGTGCATCGTGGGATTTGTGTCAAACGCAGCGTTCAACGGAGACGCCACCAAGAACCCGTTCAACTTTCAAACCTACGGCATGAACCATTTCTCGCTGTACGTGGACGGGGAACAAGTACCGTCGAAACCGTTACAGCCCGATTTTTCAAACGGCCACTATGTCATGTCCTACCACACGCTGTTTTCTGGAACGGGTATCCATTTCATGAACGAGGGTAGCGACATCACACGAGAAGCCTTCCCCAAGGGATATCATCTCATGGCTTTCGATCTCACACCTAATCTGTCCGCCCACATGACATCACATTGGAATTTGACGAGACACGGTTCTCTGAGCATCGAAGTGAGCTTCACCCGAGCTCTCACCAAAACCGTCAACTGTATCGTGTACGGGGAGTTTGCCAACATCATCACCATTGACAAGGACAGAAACGTTGTGACCGATTATGGAAGTTAATATAAACGGCTTCCCACCCCTTACCCCCTTCATTTAAGCTATGGACGTCATTGTGGATTTCCAGAGCTTCATCGACGACAACAACGAGTTTATCGTCAAGGAACTGAGTGTTTTATCTGTATGCGGCACATTAATTCAACACTGGGTGTTAAAACCTCCATACGCTATCGAAGAACTTTCCACCGATGCCCGAAAGAAAGCCGACTATATAGTCAACAATCTGCACGGTATCACCTGGGATTACGGTGATGTGGATTACAGCCTGCTCGAATCCCTCATCTCCCGTGCCACAGCGCGTGCAGAAACCGTCTACGTCAAGGGGTCAGAAAAGAAAAAGTTTCTAGTCAAATACACGTCTACACCCATCGTAGATCTGTACGACAGAGGTTGTTCGTCACTGAAAACACTTAAATTGGGTCGCACCATGTGCATGGCACATAGTTCTGTATGGAATTTCTGCTCTGCCTCTATCGTCTGGGGACTTCGAGACTGGATGATGGAAGATGGACACGCACACCATAAGACGTGCGCTGAAAACAAGTCAGTGGTTCCGTTCTGTACGGTCGGGTGTTTTCCCTGCTGATCAACTACCCGCAAGAATAGCTCGACCTGCCGCTCTAGTCATCAACACCGATCCGCACACCAAACCTGGGACGCATTGGGTCGCCATCTTTATCGACAAGAACGGCGTGGGAGAATACTTTGACAGTTATGGTTTTCCACCGCGTATAAAGTCACATCTGGTATTTATACGCAAAAACACTTTTCGCACGTCCCATAGTAAGCTACAACTTCAAAGCATCGCATCAGACGTTTGCGGCCATTACTGTCTCATGTACCTTCTCTATCGCGCCCAGAACATTCCGCTGAAAACTTTCCAAAACCTATTCTCGCCCACCAATCATACAGCCAACGACGCTAAGGTGGTGAGATATTACAATAGATTTTTCAAGACTGTAGGGGCATGTCGCCCTTCAAGAGGCCGTGTCCAGACGGCGTGCGCCTATAAAAAGGGCGTCCCGGCGGTGTGGCGGCCATAACCACTGAGCATCATGGAAGGTCAAGACGTTTGCGGTAGCAAAGCAAAGCCTGCGAAACCACTCGCCGTCACCAGTATTTTCAACACATTGTTCCCGCTGGATGGAGTCGACGCCAAGCGAGTCATCGTCGGCATGAGTGTCAAGAACAACTTTACGCCCTATGTCCAACTAGAAAAATGTGGAGGGAACTGCGCCGTGTTTAACCGTACAGAATGGCAAGAACTGAGCACCTACAAGTCGGTCATATCAAAGTTTTTCATCAACACTCAACCTCCTCAGAAGATTAGCCTGACTAATCACGAAATCTCTCTGAGACGTATGTGCGGTGACCGTATGGTCGTCATCAACGAGAAACAAGACGCCGGAATCAAACGGGTCGCCTATCTAGCACCTAGCTGGGCGCGTCTTTGTGAGGTGTGGGACCTCATCGACGTCGCCGTCGACCGACGGGACATGTGGTCGACACCCGTCGCGCGCTATTGCAACAATTTGATCGAAACACTCGTCGTGGATGTATGCGACACGCTAACAGAATCGACGGATGTCATCGACCTAGAACAACCTACGGTGGAAACTCACATCAAAAACCTGGATCTTATCAGTGCTACTTACTATACACGTCAAGTCATCGGTTTGGACTATTACATGTTGGATTGTGAACTAAAAACAATTTTACTAACGCATCTAAGAGACACTGTAGAAAAACGTATGAACGAATATATGCGTCATTCCTGTAAAAATGTATAATTGTGATGTTTAATAAATAAATATATATTTGTAACATCTGTGTTTTATTTACGAGTCCCAACTTGCCTTGTCTGCCCGACAACCCGATGCCCCGGGTCAATATCTAATCTTGTCTCAACATGTCTTGTCTGCCCGCCAACCTGGCGCCAGGGAAAACCCACTGCCAGGGTCAATGACCTCAATATCTATTCTTGTCTGCCCGACAATATGGCGCCATGGAAAACCCACTGCCCGGGTCAATATCTATTCTTGTCCCAAATTGTCTTGTCTGCCCGCCAACCTGGCGCCCGGGTTGCGACATAACATGCGATGATTACGTCATAGGGAAAAAACCCAAGTTGTCCTGTGCGATAGCTGCGGCAGGAGGAACATTTCCATGCATTTCGACAGACGCTACCAAACAAACAATTTTAGTAGACTTGTGACAGGGGGTAATGGCCCCTAACTGTGGATTCCGAGGCCCCTGATTGTGCCTAATTAGAGATGCTAGAGTTGCAACATAACACGCAATGATTACGTCATAGGAAAAACCCAGGTTGCTGAGGTCACGATCTATTCTTGTCCCAACTTGTCTGCCCGCCAGCCCGGCGCCAGGGTTGCGATGATTACGTCATTGGGAAAACCCAAGGTTATCGAGGTCACTTGTCACCCCGGCAGGCTGGCGTCAGGGTGGCGAAGGAGGAGGAATGACCGGGGGAGGGGGGAAACCAGGATGAACAACCCCGGCTCTGAGGGAGGGGTGGGGAGGGAAAAGTGAAAGGCTGAGTTGGTCATCAGAAGCCAGCGAGCCAGCTTGTGTCATTTACTATCGGGCATCCGGAGGAGAAAGTACCTCTTGTCTCATGCTCCCACAACGCTCTATAACTCCAACACCTCAATCCTTAATTAGCATAAATTAATTAATTAATAATTAAAAGGCCGTCAGGAGAGGTTCAGGCCTTGTGACGATGGAACCAATGCTCATTCAACATAAGACAGCACTAGCTAGAGGTTCAAAACGATGAATAAAAACCCCAAATATAGACCGTTTTCGATATAAACGCTCTGACATATAGGCAGTTTTATGTATAAATGACTGTTCTGATGGGGCCACCCAAATATAGACCGTTTTCGATATAAACGCTCTGACATATAGGCAGTTTTATGTATAAATGACTGTTCTGATGGGGCCACCCCACTACTGACAGCCACCTCGTGAACTTTTTCAGACTCCTCAGTATCCTGTCCTGGATATACTCCCCGATATTGTCTGGCTTGGATGACATACCAGGGCATTAAGCATCCAGTGCACTGCCAGTTTCCCGAAGCGCTCCTATGAGATTACGTACTGCATTATGGTAGGGTCTTCATCATTAGGAAATGTTCTGGTCAACTGTTCTTGCACTTTATCTGTGTAATTGTCGTTATAGCGAAATACATGTTCCACCAAAAATAATCTTTGTTCAACTGTCAAAACCATTGCCCTTGTGCCTAGACGAGTAACCAATCGACATGTGCACGGTAACGACCTTCACTCAGAATGACAACTGCGCGCGTAACGTGGAGAAATGGAAACTTCGGTTACCAGACACTTACATGTGACGCAACTATTCCGTTTCATTCAAATTCATTTAAAAATTGATGTATTATTGCATAACTATAGTTAGTATATTCAGTTCATAGTGTCTACAAGAAATTGTGCTAGTACATAATGTTAAAAACAAAAATAGGCGTTGCTATATAGTCTTCTAAAGAAGAGTGTTTGGAGCTTTTAAAGATTTCAATATATATATTCTAATCACTACTAAACATTTTAAAGAGAATGTTATATAGGAAGCAGAGAAAAAATAGTCAGGGTTCCAAATGTATAGTACTAGATACCTTGTTTAAAGTTATGAACACACCCTTCGGAGGGTTTTGATATCTTATGTTTTGTAGATCTCTGATTCAATCAATTGACACCACCCCATAAAACATAAGCAAATTGAGTAATTTATTTTGGGCCAAATCAGCCGCCAGATGGTAGGTAAACGTTGATATTGTTGCCCAAAATTAATGTGTAACGTATAATTTTATGTGGTTTTTGGGTCAACCAGTAGAAAAATATAATTTTTTGTTGAAAAATGAACCACAAGAGTTTCTTAAAAATTGAAAATAATATATAACCTATTACTTAATAAGTAATACAGTATTTTTTTTATCACCGCGTCTTTCTACACATTCAGGATATACGCTTTTAATTTATTGGAACGTATAAATCACATCAAACTTCTATACTTTCAATGTTATAGTGTTACAATATATTCATTACTGAAATTAAAAGTAAATAGGGAGCTAAAAGAATCATCTTAAGAGTCACTTTCCGTTATTGCCTTATAATTGAGGATTATTTACCTTCTTAAATCAGTGACACATTAAGCTGCATGATAGGCCTAGCAGGCCGGTAGTGGAAAATATATAGCTTGAATAAAAAACTGACCCAGGCCACAGGCTGGAAACAATAATGGACATAAAAGTAAAAGAAGGTTCTGCTACATATTACTTTTATCACTCAGTCGTCAGTACTAGTACCAGGTATCACCTAGTAATAAGCTAGTAGCAATTGATACTTCTGATAGGATTATTACACAACTGGAAAAGTAGGAAGCTTCGAAATTACTGGGACAAAAACCGACCAAGCTTAAACAAGTTCGCCATTAAATACTTAGGTCTTGTGATCATGTCCATAATGTGAGGCCTCAAAACTTATATCAAAGAGAGTTTACTCAAGCAAGAAGATTAAAAAATAGAATACAAAATATTTAACTTGAATCATATTTATTTAAAAACACTCTGAGATAAAAAAAAAATAGCTAATTTACACTTGTCAAATTGCTTCCTTGTGATTTGTGTAAAACACTTTCTACACGTTACGTATACCATTGTTCCAATTGTATGGTTGTAACCATCGTGTAACAATGGTAGGTGATCAGTTCCTTGATTAAAGAACAGAGAGGACAAGTTTAGAGGCTCACCTTCCTGACTAGTTCACCAACCATGCCATCCCACCCTCCTTTCACGTCCGGGTTTTCCGAGCCATACGTACCATCCTTCACTATCCGCAGCTCATCTGAAACAACACAGCAATAATACTCATAGAGTGTATGAAACTTAACAGGATACACACTTTTAATTAAGGATGACTTAAGTTTTGGGAAATCTATTTATAACTTAAGGGTAGTTTGAAAAGATAATAAACTCAATAGTTTTAACTTTGGAAAATAAAATCTAAGCAAGAGATCTACCATTTGTAGAATTAAGGTATATTCATAAACATATGTTCTGCATTCACAAAAAGTGTGAATAGTAATAAATATATTATCTAGATTATGGTAGTGATTAGTGTGTGAACCCACATGTCCAGGGATAGTGTCTAAGTGTTGGTTATACTGTTTTATGTTTAGAATGTATTTTCCTCTACTTGAGGCAAACTTTGAAATACATGAAAACATGAGCTCGAATTATAGCTAGCAGCCAAAGTAGTTACCGATGACATACTAAACAATCCCTATTGTGGAATAATGGAGGATTAGATGTCTCAGATATATTTTATACTCTTCAGCGTATTCCAAAAGGTAGCTAAAAATATTGTTATTAAATAACTGCGTCCATGTTGGTGCTAAAACAATATTTTATTCCGAAAGGGAATATTCAGTAAGAACAAAATTTGTTTCATTCTATGAAGCAAAATCCAAGTAAATGATGTATTGTTATATTTGTAGGCTGAGTCAACAGGAGTGTAATGGTAAATTAGATAACGTGAATAGTGCTATAAGTGATCAACTAATGTTTGCCTGCTGAATGTCGGTGTGAATAATAGGAAAAGATTAGTTGAATCTGAGTCTAGCTATGTATATTTCAATAACCCAACTTGAGAATTTGTAGGAGAAAGTGCACTATAGAACTGTATTTGTAAATAAATCCTGCATTAGGCCCAGGCCTACTCCAATATAATGCAAAATTCAATAATTTTAGATTAATAAAATGAATGTGAGCTTTCAATAAATGTGTGTTTAAAGTGAGATTAATATTATATTACTATTATATTTTACAGAAAATACTACAATTGAAAGGCTAGGGACAAAAAACGTCATTTTTGAGGTTTTAAAGATCATTTTGCAACCACATTTAAAACAAAAGAGAATAAATGGTACTTAACTCCACACGGACTTTCTCGCTCTATTGTTTAAAAACGGAGGTATTTACTCAAAACTTGAAATATATGTAAAACTAAATAATACACACTATCAAACCCAAGCATAAATTGCACTATACTTATGTAAAACATTTTTTGAGTCCCGGTTTTAAATTTTATAATTTTATTTCTAAAGAATTAATTTCCTTATTTGCATGTTTGGACCAATAAAAAAGATCGATATTGGGTCCACCAGGATCAACACTTCTTACTAAAATTTCGACTTCCACTTAAAATTATCAACATTTTATTAGGTGTTGCACATATTCGCATTGCTATTAGATTCCTAATTTTTAAATTTTGGCCAATACAAAATGTAAATATTGATTATTGAGTCTAAAATGGAGATATATCATTGTTGTATAAACATTTCTTTAAGAGTTTTAAGGGAAAATTACATAAACCTTTTGAGAGACTTACTTATATTTTATTACTCTATGGAATTGGAGAAATATTGTGTTAAAACTTAAGAAATATCTCTTTACAACTAAAGCTGACAAAATGGTATTAATATATTTGCAAATATCTCAAAACTGTTGGCCTAGTAAAAATATATTTCTTATAAAGGTTTTTTATTTTTAATAGTACTACGACTGTGAAATGGTAAGTTATTTAGTATCTCAATTAAGTGCGGGGATACGGAAATTCCAGCTTCTGTAAAGGATCCTAAAAGTCAATTTTACTGGAAAATTAAAATAGCCAGTTTATTTATAATCTTAATCAACGCCTAGATACAAATTTTAAACAAAATTATTAGAGCCGATTTTGAGAAGATTGATTTTTCTCTTTTCGCCTTTTATTAAACTACTTTTAATTTTAAGTCTAAGCAGACATACAAAGAAACGACATTGTAAATACGACCGTTTAGGGTTCGGAGGGTCATGAGATGTTGACATCCATCAACATTTCAGGTTAGAATTTTTTTACGGTCGCAATACTTTACCTTTAGCATTTGAAAAGCTATAAAATATATATGTTTGCGTATAGCTTGAAAGTTATTGGTGTTATAAAAATTATGTTGCGAACAAAATATTTGTATTATAAATAGATCTACATATTTTTAATGATATTTGATTTCTTATCTAAAAAATTTCGGGGATATTATAAAAAATAATAAGAATCTACGCATCAGATCGGTGCCCTTAAATTTGCTGAAATATTGAGAGTAGCCATTTTATTTGGAATATTTATAAATGCTTTGAAATAAAATTTAATCAAAATTGTCACAGCCAATTTTGAGAAAATCGACATTTTCTCTTTTTTACCTTTAGTAAAATACCCTTAATTTTAGTGTTGGATATTCAATTCCGAAAATCCCTTGGGGCAACCCTATGAAAGCCCTAAATACTAAGTTTTAGCCCGATCGGTAAAATAGTTTAGGCTCTAGTTGGAGGTACAGACAGACAAACGGAAATTCAAAAACCACTTTTTATGATTCGGGGGGTCATGAAACGTCGAGATTCAACAAAATCTTGAGTTCGATTTTTTGACGATCACAATACTTTCTCTACCTGTAAGATAGAGAGAAAGTAAAAAGTGGCAGACAAATAAGTGTAGGAACATTTAAAAGGTATATGTGTTGGGTTAATCTGTAAGCATGTAAGAGTTATAATAAAGCAATTCACACAACCATGGCTGGAAATAAAAAAGAAGTGTGATATTATCCATTTATTCACATGGGAGGGAGTTTAAATTCAATAATCGATTCTAATCCAACTTTCCTTTTAAAAGCCATTGAAACTTGTCAGTGACATAAAATCTACATAATTAAATGTATATGTTTAGAAAAGTTGATAGGTGTTACTAACCTATCGAAGTAAATTGTCTCTTACAATGTTGTTTTTCACCAATGGTGAAGTTGACTCCGTATGTTCAGATAGAACTCACGGTGGGAGCTATGATGGCCACGGAGTCATGTTGGTGGATGATCGTAACTAGTTCGTTGAAGGAGACGGGATTGTACTTATGAATAAAATAAGAGTTTATTACAACCATTGTTTATTGGAACTACTCTTCAGAAAGGAGCCTTTACATTACACCAAGGAGGATCTTGAAGTCTTGAAGAGAAGAATGCAGATCTATTTAGAAATGAACCTTTACCCGTTTTAAGTTTCATGTTAGACCAAAATATCTACGCATCAATAAAACCATGTTTAAAGAAGAGGATGAGCTTGAGGGAGATTGCACCTTTAAGATTTAAGAAGATTCGATTATACCAATTGGTATGAATCTAATGAGCTGATATATCGGTGGTGACTCTTGCACACGCAATCCCTATCAGGTATCGTATGATTATTGAAGAAATATGGGAGGCCATTCATTATTCCTCTATACATTATTTTAGTCATAGCTGTTGTTTGCAAAATCATGCTATTCAAAGAATAGATTGCACGTTAACTTCATTGACCAGCACGGTGACATTTTGCTAGAAGATATACAGGGTTGGGCAGAAATATATGACGGTTTTAAAACTGTAACCACATGGGCGACTGATAGGCAGTGATAACACGCTTGTGGGAGATAGTAAGACAGATAATGGAGCTTAGTTTGCCATGTAGCTTTGTAGTGCGTGTGACCGTATTGCTGTGGTAGCGTTATTTATTAAAACCAACTCCATCACTGCTACTCAACGAGACTTTCAGCGACAGTTTAACCGAAGGCATTCACCAACACGCAACTAGATACTTCTCCCCATTTCAAATTAGAGATAAGGATTTATTAAGGATTAAAAACAACCAGATAGACCAAGATTTGTTCAACAGAAGGAAATACTGTTCGTGTGTTAGATTCAATCACCTGTAGTCCAAGAGGATCAATAGTCAAGCATGCTACTGAACCAAACCTTTCAAGTCAATTTGTTAGATGTATTATTAAGGTTTTAAAATGTCATTCCTACAAAATTCTAGTGGATCATTTATTCACAAATCAACATAAAAATCAAAGAAAACACAGTCGTAGAGTTCTAATAAATTTTCTAAATTGGAACCCTGAAATGCTGAACAATTTATTTTCTTCAGATGAAGCTCATTTTCACCTTGATGGAGCAGTTAACAAACATAACTTCCGCTACCTAGCCAAAGAAAACCCCTTGGAGGTACATCAGCGTCCTTCACATAGTGCTAAAGTTTACAGCCTGGTGTGCTGTGTTGTATTTCTGGATAATTTGACCTTATTTATTTGAAGGGGATGATGGTCAAAATTAACGGCTAATGCCAATTGAAACATAAACATGATTGAAAACTTCTTGGCACCAATAATCAAAACTCTCTCTCAACGGGAACCTTTCTGGTCCCAGCAAAATGGCCCCACAGCCCACATGGCTCACGTCAACATGAACACTGTCCACAACGTGTTCCAAGGCCGTGTGATTTATCTATTAAGAGACGTGAATTGGCCATCTTATTCTTCTGACCTGTCTCCGCTAAACTTCAATGTAGCTGCAATGCCTGATGAAGCAAGTGCGAGTGCAATTTCATTGTGTGAGCGAATTGTTGCTAATATCAAATAAATCAAAAAAGTTTTTCCTGTACCACCGGGAGCTTCCAAGAAGTAAATCCCTCCAGTTCCATCATGTATAACTTCCATAAGAGTATTAAATACATACTTTTGTTGTTGGTTCAACAGCGGAAGATTTATTTGGACTGATTCTCTTAAAGCATCGAGATCGTACAGTTCTTCTCCTTGCAACTCTTGATTAAAAGCGTAGTGCATCGGGCGATTGGGAGCGGCCATGCCTAATTGAGATAATACTTTGTTTGACATCATCAAGCACATGTCCTCAATTGATATTAACGCCTCATTGTAAATTTCTTCACTGACTTGTAAATTTTGATTTCCTGTTCTAATGCGCATTTGATGCAAGATATCGTCACACATATCATCTTTGTATTTGATCCATAAATCAATTGTTTTTGATGGGAAGCATGTTGATATAATTATAGAAAACAATGTTCGTATTTGATGAGTTTTGGGAAGAAAATATAGCATCATTGAGAGTTTGATCCCAATGAGCGTCATTTTATAACAGTTGCAAACGTTGACAGGCTTCTCTGTAAGAGCCACACAATTCAACATTAAGACTTCGTAACTGATGGAATAATGTTGGGCCTCGAACATCGACTAATAGCAATCGCATATAAAAACACTCATCGTTGCTTGGATGGACTGAATAAATTCGACCTATTTGTAACATTACGTGGTGTAATGTTACAGCTGGACCCCGCCCCATACTGACGTAAATAAATGTATCGAAACAGAGCGTACTACCCGCTCCAATATATTCAACTCAATTAGGATCCCTACAATAGTATGTTTCTCTGTTGTAGTTCTTGTAGGCTAAGAAGACATAATAAAAACAATGCTGCACATTATATTTCATTCCTCGATCCAATTCTAAGTATTAATTTGTCCATGTACTTACAATACTAGTCTGCTCACAATAGAATCCTGCAAGGCTGGCCGGCACCTGGAATTCTAGATTGGCGAGTGGGTCAAGGGAGATCCAGTGGGTTAACAAAGCGACCCGGCACTCCGACTGTACTAGCGTGAAATGAACCAAGAACTATCAACATCAACTAGAAGACAATTATGTATCCGACCTCTGACGGAGACTAGAGGAACCTCCTTCAAAACATCGGTTGATTGGAAATATTCACGGATATTCCGATGGAGCAAGCGGAATCAACAATGGTCTACGCGACTGTTTCAAGGCATCGTTGACGTCATCATGCGTGTGTTTGGTGTCTTCCAACCCCCCTTCCATAACAACGAAATCCCTATATAATGGCCGTGCAAGCTTGCCATAATCGACTATCCTACGATCAACGATCGACGATAGACCATTGTCATGGACATGGAAAATGGCTTGAGAAAACTTGTAAATGTATCAAAATCGTCGCTTAGACGGTAGG
This sequence comes from Timema cristinae, assembly GCA_039000515.1. Taxonomy (NCBI): domain Eukaryota; kingdom Metazoa; phylum Arthropoda; class Insecta; order Phasmatodea; family Timematidae; genus Timema; species Timema cristinae. Next base: position 4,822,063 of record JBCFYV010000024.1, read on the forward strand.
AGTTATGAACTCTAACTTCTTTATCCACTTTAAACTTTTGGCATATAATATTCAGTTTCAAAATCTAACGTATTCATATTTTGATCGTCAAACTATGTCTAAATATTCTATCTTGGTAATGTCGCCGCTCGGGCGCTGGACTTTGCTAATTTTTATTCTCATAAATATCCTCAGTTATGTGCTGATTAGAAGTTTGACATGTTAATATTATATTGTTTGGAATTGTAGAGTATTCCTTTTTTTTTATCGAAGTAACTTTTCATATTTAAAATTATGGTTTGAATTAACGTAACGTGATGTAACTTTTCCTGGAATTTGAATTAGGATGACTTTAGTCTTTTGTAACGTAAGTTCTGTTTGAACAGCTAAAGTTTTGTTAATTGATGGAACTGTTTGTTCCATATTCTAAGTCAGATCTGATAGTCCCGTGGGATTTTGGCTTAAGTCTGGTAGTCAAACCCTCACGTTGTGTAAACTCTGTTGTGAAGTCGTTAAATTTAAATCTTTATGTTTATGATATCGTTTACTGTTAATTACGAAACCTTTTGAGCCATATCATGGTGCCCATTAGGCCTTTATAATGTTGTATCGCATTTAAATATATTGTCTCTTATAGACTGGACTATCAATATTATGATGGATTTCATGTTTCCTGTTGTTAAAACATTTGCGCAAATTTAATTATATAAAGTTGTTGGCTTCGAGGATAATTTCCAACTGTACTCATAATGATATAATGAGACCATTTTTGTTATCTGCGCTATTGTCATTTAATTGAATAAACTGCTCATTTTGTTGAATCTATATATTTTTTATAACTTCCATTTATCATATATGTTAAGTTCATCCTCTTCCTTTTATCCCTTTTTATGGCCGGGGGGGGTATAGGACTCAGATAGGGTGCAACAATTGCATCGGTGGAATATACATTTGGATAACCTGGAACTGGTTTTCCTTGTTTCCGTGGTTGAAATTTCTTTTTGGATTGAATCCAAGTTTAATATTTTGGCATTTCGGAGTATAGCAGTGTTCGGGCGAAATCATCATTCTGACACATTTAAAAAAAATGGTCAAGGTTGTAGATGGTGGTTGAACAACAAGTTTTAATGCGTTCTGTGCCGTGAAATATACTCTTTTACTATTTTCTAAGTGTATGGCTAAGTGAACAACAGTGGGGTTTTCTTTCATGAATGGGAAAACCAACTCCAATCACAGCCATGTCACTTCCTTTGGTTACATATTTACAAATGTATTTGATAGATTTCACGGAATGGCAAGATTCAACATTGATGTGCACCTTGAAAGTCTCTGATAGGATCGGTGAATATGACACAATCCAACGATTATCAATTTCAATGTCTTGTTTATTAACTTTGACAATTGTTGATATTACGTTGTCTGCAGTCGATCGGCGACGATACAGTGGATAACCATCATTTCCGGTAATTGTTTCTGCTACTAATGCCCGTGGAAAGCTTTTCAAACATTTACCATCCACCATACACGGTGAATTTTGATTAAATGTTCCACAGGGACCATGAATCATGTTTTTTCTAACTACTTCATGCAATCCTGGATCTACTCGTACAACAGGGATTTCAGCTGATATCAATTCATCAACTTCATTTGGTCTTATCTTCTCAACCAACCAAATCAGAATATGTGCATGAGGCAATCCACGTTTCTGCCACTCCACAGAATACATCCAGCAGTGCGTCTCGCCAAACACGCTATGTTTCACAATGAAATCCACTAAGGATTTCAACTTTTGTTTGAAGACTCTTGCCGTAATGTCATGGCGATTAATGGGTGATTGGCCAGAGAATAACTCAAGTTTGACCTTTATCCACTGCGGATTGCACGTGAATGTGATAAATAAATCTGCTGTGCCATAATGACAAACATACGACATGACATCTAGAGCATATTCATTCATATGTCGAGGACTTCGGATGCATGTTGCTGGAAGAATTGTCATCCGGCCGACATTCTCTGCATTTCAATCAGTATTAATCGCATCTAGAAGGTGAATATACTCTTCAGAACGGAGTTTGGTCTGGTTCCACCTGATGAATTTCAATCACTCTGTTTCAATTTTGACATACTTATCAACGGCATATTGGTGAAATAATCGCCGACATTTCAAGATGTGATTGTCTTCATTTTCACGAACCATCAGGTCATATGAATAATATTTCATTGAACTGACTCTTTTGTTGATTTCGGCACCTGTAAATAAATGATTGTTTTAATGACAGTGATTGAACTTGCATATAATACATATAATAGCTGATACAAAATCTTCATTGCTAAACCAAATTTGTAATTACCTGTAAGGGGATTTATCATCTTGCTTGAGAAGTTATAACCATCTTCACCTTGCCAAAACATTATGGGATATTGTAGCGCATCATATGAGCGGTTTGTTTCATACACACGCTGTAACTGATCATTCCGGTGATGTAAAACAATATCACGGGCTTCCAAATTTTCTCCAACTATAACAATGGCAACTTCATCCATTGTTGGTGCATTGAAACGTCTTGTACGTTGGCCCACAGGATATTTATAAGCTCTGATTACAATTTTGTGATTATCATATGTCATGAGATCCAGTGCAGTTTTGAACAATGAAATCAACTGATTGTGTTGATGAAAGAAAGTTTGTAATTCTTCTACAATAGACCTCTTCACTTAACTGCTATGTGCACAACGCAGATAAATTTCTTGTGTTGAATTGCCCATGAAATAAATTTGCAGGAATTTGTAGTCGCCATCTGTCACCGGCAACAGTGAACCTGCTCGGTGATATATTTGGCCTTCTATCTGTGAATTAAAACGACCGGTTAATTACTTTTGCTACAAAAAACTATAAAATAAAGTAAACAAAACAATACGTGGGATAAGTCTGTTTGTTATATATTACCTTGAAAGTTGGCATGAAGTTGTCCCGAACAACATTTGTTGCCCCAAATCAAGTCATTTGGAAGCAGTTGTTATATTTTTGGATATTAGTAAGGAAATGTATTGAATCCGTTCCTGTTCCTGAAACCAATGAGTACAATGGCTCTGGTGGTGGAACCAATGGCACTAATTTCACTTTGAAATTTGCGCAACACAATCCAACGACTTCATTTTTGTATTTCAATGCCTTACAAAGTGGGCAAACTGAGTTCATAGACCCAATAGAAACACATTGGTCGGCACTGTAGTCAATTGAAACATCGTAGCTGAACGCAGCTCGTTTAAAACCTGCAAGATTATTAGCTGAATGACGTGCTGCGCGGGTTTGTGATATCCGAATCCTTTCAATTACATTTCATTCTTCGCGTTGCTGTGCAGTCCGATTAGAATGAAAATTATCTTGTTTTCTAGCATTTAGAGTTCTTCGACCCAAATTGCTCCGCCCGCGTCTTATAGGCGGCATGAGTCTTGTACTGAGTATAAATGGAAACACACAAAAAATAAACCAATCAACCAAAGATAAATCGAGGAACTTCAAACTGTTTATCGTAGAAAGAGAAAGTGTCAAATCTACGGATGCATTCAAGTAGTTTATATTAATTTTAAGGTTACGTTCATAAAGATAAAGTGTCAAATCTACGGATGCATTCAAATTTACTAATTAAATTTCAAATGTTTTTTTCTTTATATTATGGTTTGGTACTCTTTTGTTTTATTTGAATAAAACGAAACAGTAAGTAAATGAATTGAAAGTCGATTCTAGGGTGTCTGAGATCCATTCACTTAATCGATTCATTGCTCAAATAGATCATCACAACCCAAAAAAATCGATTCTTTGATTAATCTATCTCAGTTCGCCATCTCTAGAATTTACAGCTTGGAACAGTTTGAATGGGAAAAAGAAAAATGTGGTTTATACGTTTTTCAGTGCAATTTTTCCAATTTTTCTCTTCATAAGAACCTTCCTCGGACTTCAACGAATATTAGAGGGAAAAAATTAGCCGAATTGGTCCAGCCGTTATCGAGTTTTGTGGTTAGCAACACATTTAGCCATTCATTTTTATTTATAAGATATGTTGTGTTGATCTCGGGGTATTCACTGATATCACTACTCTCTTCTCCAGTCAACCAAATATTTTCTAATTTTGAGTTCTGTCTGATCCCTAATTGGCTGAGCCTACATAAATTATTTTTATTAACAATTATAGAAAAATAAGATGTGTGGCAAGAAATCATTTAGGCAGTAATGGGTTTTTATCCAGTTCAATAACCTGCAAAACTAATAACCAGGAAAAACAGCCATAGGGCAAACGTTTTAGGAGAGAGTTGTTTTGGAACAGAGAAGATGTCACGGGCCATTTGGCAGCCAACAGTTAACCGTTACTTGGCCCATGTTTGGTGTAATATATCCTCCCTTGTTGAGTGTCAGTTCACGGCGCAGCTCTTTGCGCAGCCAGGGTTGGTTCACGGACTGTCCGCGAGAGTATGAACTGGAGAGAGGGGTGTGAGATCGGGGACTTGAAAGTGGAGGTCGCGCCATGACACCTCAATTATGATATTTCATCAGTCAGGCTTAAGACGAGATCAGAACAGCTGATATCTGCATCCATTGTAGAAATAAAACAAACTAGCTACACAGCAGCGTAAGTCATTGAAACACTCTCCAAAGACGAGTTGAGGTGTATGCCCTTTTGCAAGCCCAGGCCCAACATGAGCGTGCCCACACGCATACCGTGGTGACTCATGGGAAACACTCCTGGCTCATAAAGGACAAAGAAAGATGGGGTATGATGCAAGGATAAGGGAGTCTCAACGTTATATGCTCTTTTTAGGTAGAGAATTTTAGGTGGGTAAAAATAAAGTGATATACTATTTAATTAAAGCTAGCCAAAGGTTCCAATGTTTAATTGAGAATACCCCTAAATTATATTTGTATTTACGAGAGTTAATCATAACAATTTATTGTTATACACTTTAAATAATGTGAAAATAATCAGTTTACCATCACATTTTGTCTATACTTCATCCAAAATGGACTCGATAAAACAAACATATTCTTCATTTTTTATAAAGTGAACAGAACATTATTTTTCATTTACTTGTGGGAGAGGCAAGGCCGTAGCCAGAGGGGGGTTTAGGGGTTCAAACCCCCCACCCAAAGTTTTATGAACAAAATATATATGACTTTAATTATTGTTTAAACAATATCAAAATTAAGATACTAATACAAATTAGGGGTATGTGTTACCATAAAAGCACTTCAGATAGCTTCTATAACTGTTTATCATTTAAAATTATTTCTAGCTTCCGGCAATTGGGGGTTGCGCCCACCAAACCCCCCCCCCCCCCTGAAATTATCGGCTGGCTATGGCCTTGGGTAGAGGCAATTGTCCTTGCTTGATGCTTCCAAAATTTGAAAAGTGTTCTGATTTCAAAAAACGAAAGGGTTCATAGCTTTGTAAATAGAAGCAAGAGATCAAAATCATTTCTTTGGCACTTTACAATAAAATAGTTCACTATGGTGAACCTTTGGGATTTGACACTGTTTTTGGTAGAAATAGCTGCAATAACGATTGGTCCCATCCTTTGATACGCCATTCATCAAATAGTACTGGTTGCTGCTGACACAAAATTATTGTAGAAAGATATCGTTTGGTGGTTCAAACGAATACTTTCTTATTAATATTTTTTTCCTGGTCAGGCCAAAGTTCTGATCACTTGGAGAAAATGAATGTCCAAACTTGACTCTGCCCCCTGTAGCATCAGATGTAAACACGATCATAGATACATTCTGGAATGTTTGGAGTTTTATGATGAGACAATCATTCATTAATGAAAAAAATTGAGTTCATATGTTTTACCTTTGCTATCCATAAAGCAATAAATAGCACTATGACGTATAATTGTCAAAACATGGACATAGACGCTTGTAGAGCTTGTTGAGTTGTATTCACATTTAGTTTTGGATAAGTTTTAGATTTGTTTATGTATAAATCATGGAGATGAACCCTCTTTTTATATTTCCTTACATGAAATTAATAGACGGCATGCCAGGATCTCTCAAATTTTTTTTAATCTTATTTTTTTATTCAGTGAAATACTCACTAACGTCAATTTTTCTGTCTGCTGTAACCGTAGGGAAACCTGGTTTCAAAATATGCACACAGTATAATTATTTTGTAATTAATTTGGAGTGGAAGCCATATTTGCCCTTTATAATAATGTCCAAACAAATTAAAAACCTCTTTCGATGTAGACTAGAGATGGTCAAAATACTTCAGGGTAGTTTTGTGGCTTCCATTGTGACTTTCATCGTGAAGTGTTGATTGGAGATGAGAGATAATTAACTCTCTGAAATATTTGTATGTTGTCATGTATGACCTTATTTTCTTCAAATGACTTGATTTTAAGTTGTTATAAGTTTTTCAGTCATTTCCTAAAGACTTGCAATAAATCAATAATACACTAATGATATACCTGTTTCTTTGAACCACTCATTCAAATACTATAGAGCCAAGAGTGATCCCTGGCCTTTTTAGGACCCATTTTCTTCTTTTTTGGAGTACATATTTCCATACATTCACCCAAGAAAAAATCTTGAAGGCGTTATCCCTGAGCACTAAAATGTAGCGAAAACATCCAACTGTTCTTCAACTGACACTTTATAAAAACTCGTATTATGACAAAACTTACTAACTAATGTAGACTTGTTAGCTTAAATTGGTTTCACTATACACCCTCTAAGATTTTATTTCTTTATTTTGTTTATTTTTATACTTTATAGTAATTTTCCTTTTTCTTGATAAAATATCTCCATTAAAATTATTTTCCGCCCTTGTATCTTTAGTTTTTATCAATATTAACACTCCAGAGAGTCCTACTTTATTCACACACCAAAATATCGATCATCAACTATGAAAAAAGGAGGGAATAACTTAACAATCCATGTGAGGTACAGCTTAGTTCACTTGTAGCATCGGATGGCGTACCATAGACTCTAAACAACAACAAGGCGCTGACTTACCCTGTTTGCCCGCTGCCGAGGCTCCATGCAAGATAGACACAAGTCGGACGTAACTTCGCGGGACCGCAACAAAACTAATATTAACTTGAAGAATGGGACGCAAATCGGCGACGCCCGTAAAATGGACTGACTGACGCAATGCGGATATCCACATCGTGAAGATTCCCGACCGGCCACGAACTTCCCCGAAGTTCGGTTTAGGCATGCGCAATATGTTCCCTGGTGATCCTAAATGTTTTCCCCCCCCAATGTCTCCCTTCTTTTCCCCCTCTGTGGCAGATTGTATTTATACGGGCATCTGAGCCTACTATCGATACAATTGGGCCTTAACCGTACTAGGAATAGGAGAAGCTCCGGCTTCATTCGTATTATAATGTAAGATCTAAATTATTTTCTGGCAACTCTAACTTAGCTTTGTATTAATATTAATTATTCTAAATTCAGTTTTGACGTCATTTCAATTTATCTCAAAATATGGAGCATTGTAGTAAATTTAATGTGACCTCGTTGGTATCACAATGCGAATCGAGTCGTAATCCTTGCTGGATAATAATCGATTATTAACTTTTGAGAGATATCGATTTTCTTTCGTCAATATAGAATGTTTGTTTTTTTAACTCAATATTTCTGTGAGAAATATTTAAATGCATGTTCGCGGGAACATTGAGTTGGTTGAACTTAGGATTAAAACTTTCGTACCTTTGCTATAGACTCGTGGCTATTTATTGTTATAAATTATTCGGAGTAAATTTGTGGATACCAAATTAGGGTATTTTTCTTATGTTTAGTTCTAGGAGGTTATTAAGTGTAAATACGCTTTGGTATTTAACTGTTAAGATATAAACCATATTATTGTAAGTTTTCTCTTGTAACGTATCTTAATCATCACAAACAAGCCTATAAAAGTTTTGTAACGCTAAAGTAGAGTAAATGATTATTTGTTTGTTATGAACTTTCTAAAATCTACTGATAATACTATAACATTTTTACGACGTTTTGGGTGAAAAACCATAAATATTATACAATTGTATATATTACAACTATATTTGATGTTCAATATTTAATCCTTTTAAATAAATTTAATATTCTATATTCTACAAATATCTTCTTGACGTGATTTATAATATAAGATTTACCACCATACCCTAGGTATACGAGAGTATATTTAAGTAAGTTTTCTAATATGGTGAACATGAGGGGCAGTATATATTCTTTACCTTCTCTTGAGATGGACTATCCATATGTTTTACTCTGCGACAGGTGGGAGTTGCGAGATCTGATGATTTGAATGTTGTCTTTAAACCTTGAAAAGACAGAACTCCTTGCATTCACTCCTGATGTCCCCCTTTTTTGTATGTACCTTTCTTGTAGTTTGAGCCTCCACCCCATTAGGACGGTTCAAAATCTGCGCCACTCTGCGCTCAGAGTGATTGCATCTTCGTGTTCTGTTTAACTAATTTTTTGTAATTCTGTTTCATGAATCACACGACTGCCATGGACTCTGCCTCTGGAAGCACGATCAGCTCGCGGTCTGAAATCTCCCTGCTCAGCGGCTCCGATCTGCGTGAGGAGCTCAAGGCGAGGAAAATCCTTTCCCCCCCCGAGGCAACTGTTGCTGTTTTGCGGTCCTTGCTGTCCGAGAATATTTGTAAGTCCAGCGACCCTAATAATAAGGACACTGTTTATAACGTTAGCCAGCCTTCTTGTGAGGATGGGGATCAGCACAAACTTGAGCCTGTAGTGATAGAGGGGGTTAGTGGACTCCCAATTCCCCCCGTTGTCCCCGCCACTAGTCCATATATTTCTAGTACTCTCTCCAAAACACAAAGTAAGGTCGCTAGCGAGCGCGTTAGACTTTGGCCGGTTTTGCGATGGGTTATCGCCCCCGGAATTATTTAACTTTTTGGTAGAGGTTCATAGAGTTTGGAAACTCAGACTCGTAGGGGACTTAGAGTTATTAACCTTATGTATTGGCAAGACGTCAGGATTTCTGGCACACTTAATCACTGAGTGTATTCAGCTAGGTCTTCCTGGACTAGGGTGAAAAGTCGCATATTAGAATCTCTAGTGTCTAAAAGAGATAAGGACTCCCTGTATAAGCAAAACGTTCGCCGTTTTCAGTTTCCTCAGGAACCCTTTCGATTATTTATCTTGGCTATCTCTGAGGCGATTGAAGTGTTGGGTATTAATGTACCTGAGAATGACATAGTGGATATTATTCTTGAAAATGTGTCCCCCTTTGACAAGGAGACATTTCATATTTTCTTATAGGCCTACTACTGTTTCCGAGCTTTACTCGTTGGCGTCCAGTATAGAGGGTTCACTTTTGGCCGAGAGGGAATATTTGTATGAATTTCCCGCGCAGGTACCCCGTAACTTCAGACAGGAAAGACCCCCCCAACTTGCGACAATTACCAGGCCTATTATGAACGTGGGTTCTAGTCCCACTACTAGGCAAAGAGGCGGGAATAGGTCAAGGAGATCTTCTGATTTAACCCACGTCCGATGTTATCGTTGCCGTCAATTAGGGCACCTTCAGTGGGAGTGCCCTCGGGAAACGTGTGACTTGTGGTGGTAGTAAGGGGGCCGCCGCGCGTGAAGTTTCCAAATCTTCTATCCCCTTTCCCCTGTTGTTGGATTCTCAATTAGATCCGTGCCTGGCTCTGCCTTACTTGACACTGGTTCAAGTGCTTCGTTTATTAGTGTTGATTTTTTGAATAGTTTAAATAATGTTGGGAAGATACTGGTGGGGAAAGTCGGTGTTAAGGCCTTTGTCTTAGGCAATGGCAACCTCCTTAAGGTTAGTGAGAAAGTGAGTCTTTCCATAAAAATAAAGGGGTTTTCTTGGAAGAGGGACTTGTATTGTGTTCCATCATTACCCTACAACTTAATCCTAGGTAATGACTTCCTGTGGGGAACTGGTGCTGTCATTGACCTGGCTAGGAAGGAGTTAAGTTTGGGTTTTCGCCCAGGGTTAAAATCCGTTTTATACTAATCATATTTTTCATAGTTTATTTTGTTTGATGATGGTAAAATAGCCATTAGGGGTCTGCTATCTAAGTTTTCAGACGTCATTACTACCAGGTTAGGTAGTTGTAACGTCCTGCCTTATGAAATCGTAATGAGTGACAACATTCCATTAGATCAGGTCCGTACTCATGTGCTCCGCCCAAGATGAAGGTTTTTCGGGAGTTGATCAATGATTTAGAATCAAAAGGGGTCATCCGCCCCTCGAACTCACCGTATGCAAGTCCAGCATTTATTATACCCAAAAAAGGGGAAGGCTTCAGACTTATCGTCGATTATCGGAAAGTCAACAAAAAGATCCAGTTTGACCCATACCCAATGCCTAGCGTAGAATCAGCCTTTCAGCATCTTGGTAGAGCTCGTGTATTTAGCCTGATTGATCTCAACGCAAGCTTTTTGCAATGCGCCTTGACAGAGTCTTCAAAAAAGTTTACTGCTTTTGTCACTCCGTGGAGACAATACGAATTTAACCGTGTCCCCCTTGGCTGTAGTATAGGGGGCAAGCCTTAAGTCGCGTACTGGACCATGTGTTGTCTGACATAAAATACGATTATGTATTTAACTACTTGGATGACATATGTGTATATAGCAATTCGCTTGAGGATCATTTAGTGCATTTAGAGGAAGTGTTGACTCGATTAAGGCGAGCAGGCCTGACCGTAAATCCCGATAAGGTTACTTGGGCAAAACCCTCCATCAAATACTGGGGTATGTTATTTCTGAGGGAAACCTCCTTATAGATCCCGAGCGAATCAGCCCCCTCATTAATTACCCTCCCCCCTCAAATCTCAAGGGCGTGATGCATTTTGTTGGCATGTGTGCCTATTACGCCAGATTTGTCCCGGCCTTTTCAGAGATTACCGCTCCGCTCAATGCTCTAAAGAGGAAAGGTGTCACCTTTTGTTGGGGTGAGGAGCAGGCTCAGGCTTTTAACCTATTGAAAGAAAAGCTTATCTCCCCCGAGGTACTAAGGATGCCCGATTTTTCTACTCCATTTCTCCTTCATGTTGATGCTTCGTCTGTGGCTCTGGGGGCTGTGTTGTCTCAGAGGTCATCGGAGGGAGTCCGGCCGGTTTGCCTTTGCTAGTCGAACTCTCACCGATGCCGAGAGGCGATACAGCGCCTATGAAAAGGAATGTCTCGCCTGTGTCACAGGCGTTGAGCGTTTCGCCGACTACCTAGAGCAACGAGAATTCGAGCTCTACACCGATAACCAGGCTCTTGCGTGGATGTGGGGTCACCCCAAGCAGCTAGGGAAAATAGGGAGATGGGTTTGGAGACTATCCAGGTTCAAGTTCTCCACCCACCACATTTCCGGGAAAACATAACGTTGTGGCAGATGCTTTGTCCCGCATGGCGGAAGATAACTCTCTATTGGTTCTCTCGAGGTAGCTCCTGCTTCCTGTGTTATTCAGTCCATTCCTGAATCTTTTACGTCGATTGGGAACCACCAAAATAACGATCCGTGGTGTGTAGACTTAAAAGACAGGATATCTAGAGGGGAGAAAATAGGGTCATATGCTATATTCAAGGGGCTATTAGTTGTGACGAATTCTAAAGGGAGGTGCGGGGAAAGTGGTTGTGCCAGGGGCGGTGCGATCAATGTTGCTGAAATATTTTCATGACTCTGCATATGGTGGCCATCTTGGAGTTTTAAAAACCTTTAGGAAAATTACTAAGGAATTCTTCTGGCCCGGTTTGTATAACGATGTGAAGGAGTGGGTTAGCCATTGTGAGAGCTGCCAAAAGGCTAAACCCGCCCAAAATTCCAGAGTTGGGCTCCATTCGGCCGATGTTGCCCAACGTCCCTGGGACAAGGTCTTCATCGATTATATTGGGCCAATCACCCGTTCCACTTTAGGTAATTCGTGTATCCTTATTTTGGTAGATGCCTTTTCCAAGTTCGTGGTTCTGATCCCGTTGCGCAATATGAAGGCTACCACTACTGTCAATGCCCTCTGCAGACGAGTGTGGGCATTATTTGGAGCACCACGTGTTGTGGTCAGTGATAATGGTCCTTGTTTCCGATCTAGCTGTTTCAAAAATATGTGTTTCGGTTGGGGAAATCAAACATGTGACCACTAGCCCCTACCACCCCGGGCCCAACCAGGTGGAAAGATTCAACCGCAACTTAGTCATAGCTCTTACTATTTACCACAGTGAAACGCAGAATGCGTGGGATCAAGACTTGGATTTTTTGAATTTAGCTTTCAATTCTGCTTTCCATGATTCGATTGGCTGTTCTCCTGCTTCCATCTTTCTGGGTAGAGAGTTGAATCACCCCCTATTAGCCATTTGGAACATAGACCCATTATTAGAGAATTATGATGACTCCTCCCATAAGGATAGATGTCAACGTGCCCTGGATCACCTTAAAAGGGCTCAAAGAAGGGTGGCTACTGCTTATAATAAGGGGAGACTCCCCGTTCCCTTCTGTGTGGGGGATAGCGTTTTATGTAGGGAATTCCTTTGAGCTCCTCGGCGGAGAAGAGATCAGCGAAGCTTGCCAGAGGTGGAGTGGTCCATGGACGGTTGACAAGTTTCTGACCCCCGTGACCGTCTATCTCAAGAATGTGAAGGATGTATCTATTTCTAGGCGAGCTCATGTTAGCCATTTAAAAAAGGTTTATCTTCCCACCCTAAGGTTTGAGCCCAATTGTCCCTAGGGATATGGTGTGGACCTTTTTTAAATTTTTTTATGTGAGTTTAGGATATTGTGATAACTAATATATATATACATATATATATTACTTAGATATATTTATAACGTTAGCAAGTAAATGGTAGGTTAGGGATTGTTTATTATTTGCTACTCCTGGGCCCAGGGCAAGTATTTTGAATGATATAAATATATGTACATTTTTTATTATGTGCCGGACATGTGTATACCTAATCAAGATACGTCCTCGTAGTAGTGACAAGTGCAAAACTAGTGGAATAGTGCACCGAGTGGCTAATGACTGGCTGATTCTGTGCTACCAGGCGGCCATTGAAACTACGAACTGCACCATGTGATAACTAGTCTAATCCTTTTTTCCTCGTATGAGAGCGAGAGAAAAAAATAATAATATATATAAATTTTTTTTTTGAACATTGGATAAGGACCCTAATTAAGTAGGGATGAGAACATTTAGTTCTGTTTACTGCTTCTGTTTTTTTTTTTGTGTGTGCAGCCCAGAGGAGTCCGGTTTTCTATGTCGTCTCCCTCCCCTTCCCTTTATCCCGTGCGCATGCCGCGAGGGAAGTGGCTTGGTGATGCAGACCTGATGTGGAAAAGATTGTGGTGGCGGTTCGCAGCCTTCTATCAGATGTGAACGGTGGAGCTATTATGGTGGGCAGCTGAACGACCTGGCGTTGGGCATTGTGCCTAATCCCTTCGGCGGTTGCAGTGGACACACACATCCGATCTACAAGGGTCCTGGAGGACAATCTGGCGCCAAGAAAGTAGTAGAAGGATGTGATGGCCTACTCCATCCCCCTTCGCCCCTTCAAGGGGGGGAGATTTGTAGCATCGGATGGCGTACCATAGACTCTAAACAACAACAAGGCGTGACTTACCCTGTTTGCCCGCTGCCGAGGCTCCATGCAAGATAGACACAAGTCGGACGTAACTTCGCGGGACCGCAACAAAACTAATATTAACTTGAAGAATGGGACGCAAATCGGCGACGCCCGTAAAATGGACTGATGACGCAATGCGGATATCCACATCGTGAAGATTCCCCACCGGCCACGAACTTCCCCGAAGTTCGGTTTAGGCATGCGCAATATGTTCCCTGGTGATCCTAAATGTTTTCCCCCCCAATGTCTCCCTTCTTTTCCCCCTCTGTGGCAGATTGTATTTATACGGGCATCTGAGCCTACTATCGATACAATTGGGCCTTAACCGTACTAGGAATAGGAGAAGCTCCGGCTTCATTCGTATTATAATGTAAGATCTAAATTATTTTCTGGCAACTCTAACTTAGCTTTGTATTAATATTAATTATTCTAAATTCAGTTTTGACGTCATTTCAATTTATCTCAAAATATGGAGCATTGTAGTAAATTTAATGTGACCTCGTTGGTATCACAATGCGAATCGAGTCGTAATCCTTACTGGATAATAATCGATTATTAACTTTTGAGAGATATCGATTTTCTTTCGTCAATATAGAATGTTTGTTTTTTAACTAATATTTCTGTGAGAAATATTTAAATGCATGTTCGCGGGAACATTGAGTTGGTTGAACTTAGGATTAAAACTTTCGTACCTTTGCTATTAGACTCGTGGCTATTTATTGTTATAAAATTATTCGGAGTAAATTTGTGGATACCAAATTAGGGTATTTTTCTTATGTTTAGTTCTAGGAGGTTATTAAGTGTAAATACGCTTTGGTATTTAACTGTTAAGATATAAACCATATTATTGTAAGTTTTCTCTTGTAACGTATCTTAATCATCACAAACAAGCCTATAAAAGTTTTGTAACGCTAAAGTAGAGTAAATGATTATTTGTTTGTTATGAACTTTCTAAAATCTACTGATAATACTATAACATTTTTACGACGTTTTGGGTGAAAACCATAAATATTATACAATTGTATATATTACAACTTATTTGAGTTCAATATTTTAATCCTTTTAAATAAATTTAATATTCTATATTTACAAATATCTTCTTGACGTGATTTATAATATAAGATTTACCCACCATACCCTAGGTATACGAGAGTATATTTAAGTAAGTTTTCTAATATGGTGAACATGAGGGGCAGTATATATTCTTTACCTTCTCTTGAGATGGACTATCCATATGTTTTACTCTGCGACAGGTGGGGTTGCGAGATCTGATGATTTGAATGTTGTCTTTAAACCTTGAAAAGACAGAACTCCTTGCATTCACTCCTGATGTCCCCCCTTTTTTGTATGTACCTTTCTTGTAGTTTGAGCCTCCACCCCATTAGGACGGTTCACACTGTCAGGCGAGAAAATGTTCTTATAGGCTCACGGTTCACTACCTGGTGGGAAGGTGTTCTAATAGACTCACACTCTACTGTCTGGTGGGAAAGTGTTCTGATAGACTCACACTATACTGTCAGCGAGAAAGTGGTGTTATTATAAAACCACAGCTCACTACCAGGTGTAAATTGTTTTGATTGACTTACAGTTCAGTTCCAGTTTCTTGGAAATGAGGTCAGCCAGGTCCTTGCAGTAACCCTCGAACCTATCGTTCCCTGTGAAGTTCTCTCCTGGCTCCGGTGTCCGTTGCATGATGTACGGCTCCTCCTGAAACACAAGGAGCCCACATTAATAATATACTGGGACCAACCACATGTCTAATCTTGACAAAGAGCTAACAATATGAAGAAACCACAAATTGGTCTTTAAGAGCTATAACTCAGAGGAGCTGCTAGCACCTAGGATCTCCAGATTAGTAAGAAGGACTTCAAACTCTTCTTCCTCCACATAAATAGCCCAACTTGGCTTCAAGAACTCAACCTAAAAGAGTCTTGTGGTGAGGAAGGTTAGTTCTTAAAACTTGAAGTATTCTTATTCGTACATATGCTATAGCAGAAAAACAAAGAAAAAACTCAATAATTAAAAACAGTTTTTACTATATATTGTCTCTAAGCAATTAGAAAGAGTAAACAATAGAGTTTTATTGATAGTTTTATGAAATGCTAAGTGGACACTAGCTTGGATTTGCTTGCGTCATCGTAGGTTAAAATGTGGATGGGTAATGTGCTGGGGATCACACCATTGACCCACTAACGTTCTTGCATGGCCCCCTTAGTACGATGGAAGCATTGGAGAACCCATCACAATTTTGTTTTCCTGAATAGTCTGTAAAATATTTTTATAAAATTCTGAAAAAATGGGTTTTGTTTATTTTATCTATTTCTTTGCAAATATTTTCTTATCAATATATACTTTGTCTCGACCCCTTGAGAAAGAGGTAGGCCTATAGTGATCGTCAAAAAATAAAACTCGACATTTTGATAAGTGTCCACGTTTTCTGACCCCCTGAAACGAAAAAAGTGATTTTCACGATGCCGTTAGAAAAACTACTGCCTCTATCTCGGACTATAGCCAAGCCCATTTTACTGCCGCTATCTCGGACTAGAGCCAAGCCCATTTTACTGCCGCTATCTCGGGACTATAGCCAAGACCATTTTACCGTTTGGGTTTAAACTTGATATCTAGAGTTTTCATAAGATCCACCAAGGGTTTCTTGGAATTAGATATCCAACCCTATATTTAAGGGTAGTTTGCTGAAGGAAAAAATAGATACAATCGGTTTTCTAGAAATCCGCTCTGACGATTTTTATTAAATTTGGTATCCAGGCCTTGCTTAACATTACAAAAAAATGGCTGTTCTCGTTTTATTATGAAAATAACTTCAAGGTAAAACTTACTTAGGCGAGAAACTATCTAGTTGATCACATATCCTCAGTTATTTGAGCTACTAAATAACTTATAATAATTGTTAAGTTGTAGTACTGTTAAAATTATATTATAATCCGGAATATATTATTTATAAAACCAATATTTTATTAGCTATAAGCAACCATATATGTTTTAAGGAATACTAGAAATATTAAACTGTTTTTTAGGCTTTTTGTTGGACAAAGAAGCTCCTTTTTTCAATGTTCATGTAACAGTCTATATTATTAGTTTTATTCTCTTTGGTGGAGTGTTTATGAAACAGTGTATATTATATCAATTTACAAATTTTACGAGTTTTTGGTAAATATTTCTATTTAATGTTTAAATACAGAGAAAAGTCGGTGCGGTGCACCATACCATTTATTTTTAACTTATAACTTAGTAGCATATACCATTTGGGCCATAGCTGACCCGAAGTTTAAACAAATTTGTATTTTGAACTATTGATATTAAAATAAAATTATTCTTTACATACCATCAATTAAATATGTTGTGTAACATTATAAATACGTTTCAATTTTCGAACCTTACTAAAATATGGCAGTAGCCACATTATATAGAATAATTATTGCTAGCTCTATTGATTCCCTTTAAGAAATATTAGAACATGAATTTTATCGTTGGTCTTTGGTACGTGCTTGCAAAGGCTGCTGAAGGCTATCAAAAACTGTGGAACTGTAGAAGATGGCCATAAAATTTCAACAAGCAAATGGACATAATCCAATATTACGATGTATACCGTTTGTTAATCCTGGATTGTGGTGACAAAATCAATGCCTGATAAATTATCACCTTTAAGAAATGTATTTCAGATGTAGGCAGACAATGCTTACACTCTACATGAGAACGTATCAGCGTATGAGCAGAATGTTATGTGAGAGCCATTCAAGTATTCACAGATAATATAGCTACTATGCCTAGAGAGATTAACCGGGGGAACATAGAGGTCCTAATAGTGTGAATGACGTAGATATAATTTGAAGGAATATTACTGCTGATAAATATTTCGTAGGTCTAGATCCAGTTATATAGTCCGTAATAAATACAGGAAGACACCTATCTAAACTTGAATGGATTGGACCAGTTTCGATAGGTGCAAGG
>JBCFYV010000024.1:4839707-4881972 GCA_039000515.1 Timema cristinae
AATCAAAAAACAGAAAAATCTCTCATTTTCATCAGCCAAAAAATCTTGGAAGGTGTTCAAAACACTCCAGTTTTCTCACCTTACGGGTACCATAGTTATTAAAAAAAAAAAAAGTTTGACTGTTTTGCGTGCTTTCCAGTGAAAATTTTGCTTGAAAATTAAATAAATTAAAATTTATTCTATCAACTTTGACCCCCAATAAAATTTCAAAAATACATCAGAAAATTATAATTCAATAACCAAAAAACAATCAGAATTTTTCTGAGTACAGTGATTTTTGAATTTTCTCAGTTGAGAAAAAATTTATAGCATTTTGCACAAATGCTTTCTGTCACAAAAATCAAGCTGTTCCAAGCACCATATAGGGACCTCCCTAGGAAGATTTTTAAAAACAAAAATTGGTTTTAAACTCTCCTAACATGTACAAACAACTGGGCAAAACATAAAAATAAAAAATAGTGCAGCAACCACCTCTTGTAGAAATGGCTTAGAATGACCCATAGGGGGTTAAATCATTTTCATCACTAATAAACTAAAATACATATTTTGTGAATGTAACACTAGTTTAAGAACATACAATTAGTAACAGTTGCTTAATTTATAACAATGCTTACCAAGCTGGTTGTCCAAACAACTCTTAAAGTGTTTGTGGGCCTCAATTGTTTACAAAATAAAAAATTAAAAAACTAAAAAGTTCCATATGTTAAAAACCTGGTTGATAATTCTAATTATTAAATTGATTTTGTTTGTATTGATTTCAGGAAAATCTGGTCCTTGGATGATTTTGAAATTGGTTTCCCGCTAGGTCGTGGCAAGTTTGGACGTGTGTATTTTGCCAGAGAAAAGACCACAAAATATGTTGTTGCTTTGAAAACTCTTTTTAAGTCTGAGATTGTTAAGGGAAAAGTTGAAATACAGGTGCTGCGGGAAATTGAGATACAAACCCATCTTGAGTAAGTATATTTAATTAGATTAAAGATAGCTTGACAATAATATTTAGTTCTTATAACTTAGAAGCTTTTGTTAGTTTTAATTGTGTCAATTACATACATATCAAATCAATAGTTGTTTTTATCCAGGGCTGCCACTCACTTGGAGAACCAGAATACTACAGGGAATTTTACTAAGAACCAAAATAAAATACTGGAATATTTGTAACTTTTAACTGCGAGTAAGATTGTTGATTCAAACACAGGGTCTCATCTTGCTTGGATGGTGTAAAAACTGTGATTTTTTCTTTCTATTATAAATAAAACTTCCTTTGGAAAACACAAATGGACTGTGAAAAAGTCAACAGTAAAGATTGTAAAAAACAAATTGTTTATTCAAACAGTAAACGGAAACATTATTGTTTATCAATTGACATATATAAACATATTTAAAAATACCTCAATATAAGCATTTTAATAGCTTCCTTAGCTCTTAGGAATTAGGAGCCGTTATAGCTTGTAAACAATCTGTGCAATGGCCACATAACCTTAGTATCACACACATTAACAAACTAACTCGAGTTTTAACTTTGAAGGGACCATGGAGTCCTAGAGAGTACATAATATAGATTACATGCCCATTTGGGGATCAACGGACATTTCCCCTAAATCAGAGCTATCTCAGGCGCTGACAAAATATCAACTGTACTGTTGGCGTGCAAGTGTCCTTCGTCGAGGCAAAGTTCACAACATTCAGACAAAGAGAGTACTTCTGTTCTAGCATCTACAGGCAGTGTTTATTGTCTAAAGTTTGGTGATTAAAATGTCAGAATCTGCTGAACCATTGATGTGAAGAATAAAACCATGATAACAATTGCTTGTGGATAAAGAGTAGTAACTAAATCTCTTTTTTTTCTTTTTTTTTTTCAAAACTATCATACATTATTTCTACATAAAAAAATGTAACTTTCAAAACCCTATCATATTTATAAATCCAAACATTGGATGTGTATGATACAGCGAGAATTATCTCCTTTAAATTTGTAAATGTTTAATGTGTTTTTGTCTTGATTTAAATGGTAAAATTCAACGTAAGATTCTCTCTCCAAGTAGATGGTATTTGCTTGAGATCTTTCCGTGGTTTATTAACATTTGACTAAGTTCACATTTTCCTGACGACAACATGGCTACTGATTTGCACTCTTGTTGCTTGCTTCCTGTATTGACCCACGCAGGACCATCACGTTGATTCGCTAGCCCTGCTGTTTGGCCACTTGCTTTCGTTGGCTTACGTAGGACATATAATATCAACTCTACAATACAATCTACATTCACGCCATGGCTTTATAAATGTAGTCAGTTGAAATCACCAATAGTACAAATAAACCTTACTCTCTATAACCAAATGTAACCAAGCTATCAAAAGGAATTTAGAGATAAATATATATATATATATATATATGTGTGTGAAATATAACTTAGGTAGTAATGATATGGGGGTATGGTGACCTACTAAGTTACTCAAGACCGGATTAAGGAGGCATCGAGCTTGAAGGGGCCCCCAAGAATACACCGTAAATTAAATGTTTTATTGCTTCAACTACTCAATTAAAATATTTTAAACTAACAAAATATAAGAGTGCTGGTAACCGGTGACACCTAGAGGGGAAAATGTTGGGTCTAGATTGGGGAAACCACGCCAGCGGAGCAGAATGGCTGGCGCTGGCACCACTCCTTGACTGTAAACCTGTTTGCCCGCCCAAGGTCAAGATTCACCGCCTACCGACTGACCTATTCTATTCTGTCGTTATTTTTCTATGTGTTTGCGCGCACTTAATAATGTTAATGTTTTTGAGAAGATCTAGTGTAAACTAATCAATGAAAAGCTGTGGATATATTATAAAAAATAACCAGTATCTAAGTGCACAATAATTATATGTAATTCCCCCCCCCCCCCCCCGTGATTTTACTTTCTCAGTTCTCATAAAGAGAACACATTGTAAGTGTCACTGGAGGGATGGGGAATGAGAGTGCGGACCACACTGTGTAACAGCACAGGCTCATTCCATGCCATTTCAACACATTTTTGAAAAACTGGTTGCTGCATGATTATTTTCCCCCCACTTATTTGTAAATCTTTTGAGAGCCTAAAACCAATTTCAGAAAGAAAGAAAATCAGCCACACTTTTGGCTGGCACAGCCATTTTTAATATGTGGCGCAGATAAATTTTGAGTGTTTTTAAGCATTTGTGCCAAATGCTCTATCTCCTGTCAAGTTTGTTCAAATTCAGTTAAACAAAAATCATTTCACTCGGTGTGAATTACTCTTTAATTTTGGGCCATTTTGCCTTCTTCTATCGTTTTTGATTTTCAAGTTTTCATAGCCCAAAGTTGGGAACAATTTTTTGTTTATAACAACTATGGTAACAGTTAAGCCTGCCAATTGAAAAAAAAAAATGAGGTGTTTTAACTCCTTTTCAATTTATGAGCTTTCAAAAATGGGAAATTTTCAAAATTTATGAAGTCTGACATGCTATAAATTTTATGGGGGACAAAGGAAAGAATTGAACTTTGCACTATAGTGAATTATTCTAGAGTACAACAAAATACAGAAATTTGGTGAAGGTGATCTGCACATTAATTAAAATATTTCAGCTTAAAGTTGAGCTAAATTGCATGTTTTTGCTTCATATATTGCTGGTTTCTAGAATTTTACAGTATGTCTTATTTTTTAAATGAGGGAATTTATTTGTGATCTTAACACTTTTTAGAGAAAATAAAATAAACACGCATTTATAAAACAGGCTTTAGAAACTATACTACCGAATTTTTATTAATTTTGAATCTTTTTACAATTTAATGTTTGTACATACATTTAACTCGATAGCTAGAGATGGTTTTCATATAATGATAGATCATAAAATAGTTTCTAACAATTACACTAATACACAACATTTTTAAAATGTGTCTTCTTTTTAAATGTTTTTTAACTAACAAGTTTATGACATTTCCTACTTTAAATTTAGTTTCTTTCTTCTTTGCTTTAGGAGTGTGAACTCTAGTAATTCAGACAGTTTTAAAGTCAACGTTTCTAATTCTTCTAATAGATGTAGAGATTTCGCTTACAGTCAAAACACATAGAATGTTCTCAAACTGTAGAGGCACTGTGTTCTCTGATTGGTTCACTTTTAATACTTTTGCTAGCCACTATCCACCATCTTGAGTCATATATACATACTATGTAGTCTCTTGCTTTAACTTAAAATGACAAGTATTCTGGAAGGATGGCCTGGCCATCTGTTGGAATCAGAAGTTGTGAAACACTGTATTTTGCTGGTGTCGAGGGGCAGGAAACGATGTGTGTTGAATCGATTTAGAGTTTTGAAATCTTTCTTCCAACATATTTTCCACTCACATAAAAAAAAGGATATGGCTTTAATGTTTGACACACAAAAATCATACATGGCTTTAGGGTTCAGAATGTAGTTTTACACTTCTCTGGAGACATGTCTTCGATACAAGCCTCTAACAGTGCCACTAATACATCACAAAGACCTTTTCCATGTGATGTGCCGATAAGGTATGCAGATTGTCTTTTTGAGAAAAGTGATGTTTTTTTTCAAATTTACTAACTTGGCTATGGGCCATGATTGTGGCACTAAGATCAGAATTTTGACTTTATTTGAACTTATCTCTCAACTCACATAACATAAGAGGATTATTTATTTATCAATGAGGTAACTTTCGTCCTGGTCCTCATAGTCCTCTTCGAGGTTAATATCAAAGGAAGAGCTCAATTAAATTTTTAAAGTAAACGCTACCATTTATTTCTTTCTTCTGTATAGCGTGTGGTCGTTTTTCTTGACTTAGCTTTTGGTTTCTTACAGGGGATATGTCTAAGGCTTAACTAGCAAGATTGACATTTATATTAACCTCAGCAGGCTTGTATGTCTCATCTGGGATCTCATTTGTCAGGTTTAGTTTTAAAACGAATAATACATAAACCTTTCCCAGGAGTCAACTCTGAGTGTTAGTAATCTTTTGCAGATTTGAGTTTTATTTGTTAAGTCCCTTAGTTATCACCTTGTGAATTTTAAATAGATTACAGAAATTTTGTCCAAAGAGATGAAAGTATTTACGTGGATATTTTTTCTCAGGATACTCACAAACTGTCTCAAGATTATCTTCTCATCATATATAATTAGTGCTCGCTTAAGTTACTTGTCATGATTTAACTTACATTCATTTAGGACTGTCTTTTGCAAGAAAATATTCGAGTGGAGCCAAAAAACGGAAATTGGCGCAAGAAAAGTTAGCAGGTATATTCAAACTACCTAAATTATCATGTTATTTCGAACATTCACCATCTACTCCAGATGCTCAAAATTCAAAATTAAACTCTATATAAGATGCTGGGGCTCAGATAGAATTTGAGACTGACTTAAAAAATTAATTGAATGATTCAAGTTTGCACATATTGTCACTAGGTTCAAATACAGAAACAACAAAAGATGATACAATTCAGTATCTGAAGCTTTGAATACTGAAGTGACATCACAAAATAAATATAGGAGTAATGATCAAGAAAGTGTTAGCATTTCACAGGCTGTGGCATGGCCTCCCTTTACAGACATATTAGTGGGTGAATGTCTCACTAAAGGTCCTGAATATTTCCAAAACAGGAATCCAATTTCTTTTTTTAAATAAGCTAGATACTATTCTTAGCCAGGAAAAACGAAATACCTTTCTAATACCTTGTTCGACGGAAAATTAGCTAATGGTGAGAAGACAGTGGCTTCTATTCTCTCCATCAACCGGAGTGTATCTTGTTATTTATGTAAGCTGTTTTCTAAGTTAGATTCACTGTTTGATCGTCGCTTCTCAGACTGAAAAAAGCAGAGGAAAAAACGACCAATCATAACAACAGCATCCAACATCGGCAAGCAGTGATGCTGATAGAGAGATAGATAAAGAGAATTATTGCAGTTATTAAGTTTCTATCTGAACGTGGTTTAGTTTTTCGAGCTGACAATGAACTTTTAGGTTCTAGTAGCAATGAAAACTTTCTTGGCATATTGGAACTAATTTCTCAGTTTGATCCTTTTCTCAAGAATCATGTTGAGAAGTTTGGAAACAAAGGAAGAGGCAGTTAATCATACATATCTTCTACAGTCTACAATGATTTAATTGAGTCATTGGGGAAAGACGTGCAAAACTAATCTTGCAGAGTTGTCAAGTTCCATAGACTTCTCACTTATAATTGATGTATCTCACGTGGATCAGCTGTTGATATGCATACACTACTGTTTAGAAGGAAA
The DNA here is from genome assembly GCA_039000515.1 of Timema cristinae. Taxonomy (NCBI): domain Eukaryota; kingdom Metazoa; phylum Arthropoda; class Insecta; order Phasmatodea; family Timematidae; genus Timema; species Timema cristinae. The sequence goes on from JBCFYV010000024.1 coordinate 4,845,955, forward strand.
CATCTATGAAAGGCTCCTTGGATTCACTCCTATCACTGATCAGTCTGGACAGAATATTTTCCACTGCGTTAATGAATTAAAGACTGCAGAAATATGCTTGAAATATGTCTAGGTAATTTCAAGGTTCACAAGCACACATATATGTGTCCTGTGTTGGGTCACTCACTCAAACCAGTGGAATGTTGTAGTGAAGCCGTGAATTTCTTTGGCTTTTTGCAATCAATCTATGGTTTTTATCGGCCTCCTGTCGAAGATGGGCAGGGGCGGATCCAGATCATTTTCACAAGGAGGTTACTTACTTACTTAGTTACTTACATTGTTAGATTTCTGTTTAGAGCCATTTAATAGTTTCTCATTCATATTTGATCTAATGTTTGTTTTAAACCATGATCATACTCTCCAATTTTATTAAAATCCTATAGTTTTTATAATTTATTTGGAGTGGACCTCTAATCCTTTTTTAAATGGTTCACTCTAAAAGTTATGAGTAGTCTTCACCTTGTTTTTTTGAAATTTGGATGCCCATCGAAACTATTTATAGTGATCCTCACCTTGATTTCTTAGGATAATTAGATACCTCTAGAAATTAGTCTTCCACCAACAGAATTTTGAAAATTGACTTATTTCAGAAACTAGGCTATTTGGGGTGGTCATAGCCTGAAAATTCTTCAAAATGATATACATCTAAAAGCTATTTGGAGCTATCCACCCCCGGACATTTTTGAGATTTGGATGACCTTGAAAGCTATAGAGCTTTCCTCCCCTTATTTTTCTGGCACTTAGATGCCTCTAGTCTAGTAGTTATTTGAAGTGGTCTTCTCCGGCAAACTTTTGACAATAGAATGCATCTAGAAGTCATTTGGAGTTTGATTTAAGGCCATCTTTCAGCTTCATATTAATATGAGGATTTGAAATATATCTAAGGGATTATTTGTTCTAATTTTTTCAAATTGTTCAAATTTGGACATAAAATATGACTATTGGATAAAGTCAAAGGATTACTTTTCTATATAATTATTTTAATAATCAATTGCTTGATATTTTTTAGTTAAAACTAATGTTTATTTAAACATGTTTGCACATTTTTTAGGGAGAAAATATGCACTAATTTTGTACAATCAACTTGGAGTGTAGCATTGTGTATGCTGAAATGGCTGTGAAGAATATTAGGTAATGGAGGTTTGAAAGTGTTTAAAACTAATTATAAAAACATGTGTGTTCAAATAGTCCTAGTTTATTGTTGTTTCATGCTATGGGGCTTTCCTTGGATCGTTTAGATTAATTGCCTTAATCAAACAACCATAGTCAATATGAACAAATATTTATAATGTTTTGTGACTTTAATTGAATATGGAATGAAACATTATGTTGCAGCCATCCTAATATTCTGAAACTGCTGACTTATTTTTATGATGAAAAGAAAATTTACCTGGTTTTGGAATATGCTGCCGGTGGAGAGCTGTATAAAATACTTCAAAGATTCCCCAAACACAGATTTCCACAGGAATTGTAAGTAGACGTAAACTTCAAGCATCATTAACAACCTTACTATATAACTGAGGAGCCATTTACATTCAGGAAAATATGTAAACATTTACAGATATACTTAGATTCTAAACACATCTTAAAGTTGTAAATAATATGTTTATAAATACAAGCCTAATAATATATAACATAAAGTGTAAGGACCATCTTTTTGCACTCCCTGTGCCTAATGTAATGTTACCTTGGATGAACTGCACAGCAAGATAGAGAGAGGTTTAACATACTGGATCTTGTTGGGGGCAACTCTCAACATGATACAGCGGCCATTGGGAGAGAGTCAAATACAGGATCACAAGAGAGGTTAGAACTACAACACAGCTAGGTACAAGAGAGACTAGAACTACAACACAGCTAGGTACAAGAGAGTCTAGAACTACAACACAGCTAGGTACAAGAGAGGTTAGAACTACAACACAGCTAGGTACAAGAGAGACTAGAACTACAACACAGCTAGGTACAAGAGAGTCTAGAACTACAACACAGCTAGGTACAAGAGAGGTTAGAACTACAACACAGCTAGGTACAAGAGAGACTAGAACTACAACACAGCTAGGTACAAGAGAGGTCAGAACTTCAACACAGCTAGGTACAAGAGAGACTAGAACTACAACACAGCTAGGTACAAGAGAGACTAGAACTACAACACAGCTAGGTACAAGAGAGGTTAGAACTACAACATAGCTAGGTACAAGAGAGACTAGAACTACAACACAGCTAGGTACAAGAGAGGTCAGAACTTCAACACAGCTAGGTACAAGAGAGGTTAGAACTACAACACAGCTAGGTACAAGAGAGGTTAGAACTACAACACAGCTAGGTACAAGAGAGACTAGAACTACAACACAGCTAGGTACAAGAGAGGTTAGAACTACAACACAGCTAGGTACAAGAGAGGTTAGAACTACAACACAGCTAGGTACAAGAGAGGTTAGAACTACAACACAGCTAGGTACAAGAGAGGTTAGAACTACAACACAGCTAGGTACAAGAGAGACTAGAACTACAACACAGCTAGGTACAAGAGAGGTCAGAACTTCAACACAGCTAGGTACAAGAGAGACTAGAACTACAACACAGCTAGGTACAAGAGAGGTCAGAACTACAACACAGCTAGGTACAAGAGAGACTAGAACTACAACATAGCTAGGTACAAGAGAGACTAGAACTACAACACAGCTAGGTACAAGAGAGTCTAGAACTACAACACAGCTAGGTACAAGAGAGTCTAGAACTACAACACAGCTAGGTACAAGAGAGGTTAGAACTACAACACAGCTAGGTACAAGAGAGGTTAGAACTACAACATAGCTAGGTACAAGAGAGACTAGAACTACAACACAGCTAGGTACAAGAGAGGTCAGAACTTCAACACAGCTAGGTACAAGAGAGACTAGAACTACAACACAGCTAGGTACAAGAGAGGTTAGAACTACAAAACAGCTAGGTACAAGAGAGACTAGAACTACAACACAGCTAGGTACAAGAGAGGTTAGAACTACAACACAGCTAGGTACAAGAGAGGTTAGAACTACAACACAGCTATGTACAAGAGAGACTAGAACTACAACACAGCTAGGTACAAGAGAGGTTAGAACTACAACACAGATAGGTACAAGAGAGGTTATAACTACAACACAGATAGGCAGCTCCACTCAACACTATGCAGTGTTCTGAGGATCTTTGACCATTGGTGCTCATTTTCACGAGCAGTTTGAGCTGTGAGTGAGCTGTGAGTGAGCTGTGCTCCAGCCAATACAAGGCCATGTTTTCATCCAAACATTTTATCTTATAACTGTTTTAATACCTGTTTATGTTATAATTACTTGTGGTAACTACACTAATGGGATATGAGTGAGGAAAGAAGTATTTTTATAGGTAATCTACCCGCATTTAGTTTAGTACATCTGTCCAAGATTCAAACGTTGTCTACCTGTCACCAACAATCCAATCTAACACTAGAGAAACTAGGCTAGTTTAGTACATCTGTCCAAGATTCAAACGTTGTCTCCCTGTCACCAACAATCCAATCAACACTGAAGCAGGTCACATCTAAAATGGAGAAGGATTGTTTTTATTACATTTTCAAACTATACAAAACCTGCAATGGCTAGTTTAGCACAACGACACGTCTCTCCTTTGAAAGAATAACCTGTATTTCTGCCGCCCCTAGAGACAACCATCGATGTATTTACACTGCTAGTTCAACCACACACGCACTAGTTGACGCAACCATTTAAATTAGATGTGGCATAATGTAACTTTGAATATCATGTCTAACTGTGAATATGCTAAGGACGCCATGTTTTTAATTGTACATATGTAGTTTCAGGTTACTTATTAGTCGGTTGCTTCAAGGTTAGTCAATTATAATTCTTTATATAATTTGATTTCCCAAACATGTTAGTTTTTGTAAACAATAAAACCATCTTTATATTCACAATTAACATTCTGGTTATCTATTCTGCTATTCAAAACATTATACAAATTCACACTTCTTGTTCTTCAATGACTAAAACCATGTGACACAATACAAGTTAATATATTCTTCACTCATATCTTAAGCTAGAGTCTGTGATTGATGTGTAGAAATCTTCATCAACATATGAATGATCAATTAATATCACGAGCCATCAGAAAACACATTCACCTTATATCATTTAATAATTTTGAAATTGGGATGGTTTGTTTTATATATACTAAATTTTTCAAATAAATTATAATAGACATAGTGGAAATATACTGGAATTTCAAAACCTTAGTCGAGTAGACACCTTCGCAGAAGACATAGGAAACAAACAAAAAAATTGTGGGCAAGTAGCAACAAATCCAAAATAGTATGATAATACTTTTTGATTGAACATTCAAATGAAGGCCCCCAAAATTGAGGGGTTAGAGCAGTGGTTCCCAACCTTTTGTGGCCCATCTCCCCTTTCTGGAGGTTGACTAACACCTATCGCCCCCTTTTCATTTTCATTGTATGCCTAATTTTAATTTGAAGTAAGGTGTAAATAATAAAGCAGTTTTATTATTATAAACAATTTTACTACCGTATATAAAAACAACCAAAGCAGTTTTATCCGGTCACTCTTGAATAAAATAGAAAAAAAATGTACATTTTTTAAAGATTTTTTTAAATAACAAAGAAGTGAAATAATTAACTAAGATCATTGATGTACATTTAAAAACAGGAGTACATGTTTTCATTTTTAAATTGGAATCTGGAAAAATTAAGAAAGTTGACAGTTAAAATTTGAAAAAATAAATGAAAGTTTGAAAATTTGTTATTGTTTTATTTTACCTTTTCAATGGCTGCCTTGTGCTTGGTGGATTTCAGTTAAAGCTTTAATATCTGGCTTTATGTTCGTCAAGTTCAGGCGCAAGTCTCCTTTGAGGCAAATGTACAACTTATTTCTTTGTTTTGTGAGGAGCTGGACAACAGAACTAAATCCTTTTTCAACTAAATATGTTGACGGGAACGAGATGAGAATTGGTTCAGTTTTTCCCCACAGTTGTGGATAAGTGTCCATAATCTTCACCCAGCCTAACTCGTAACCGCTCTGCTTAAAAATGATTTTCGCCTCACAGTCATACTTCAGATCTAGAAACTCTGTCTGCAAAGAGTTATCAAGCTTATCCACAGCTTCAAACGAGAATGGATCTAGAATCCAATCAGGAATTTGTAACTTTGTCAAATCTTCAAATCTTAATTCCATGTCAGTCTTTGACTGGTCAAGGTGATCAGTAAAAATTAAGATTTTGTCTTCTGCGAGTTCAGGAGTCCCGTTAGCTGACACTGAACACTTTTTAAGGGTCGGAAACTGAATCAGCTCTTTACGGCCAATATTTACCTTGTGAATATCAAACTTGGCGATGAATGATGAAATAATTCCTTTGGCCTTGATAAGGTTCATCTTGTTTCCTTGAAGACTTATATTGACTTCGTTCATGTTTTCAAAAATATCTGTAAGGTACGCAAGTTCCAACTTGCGTTGCTTCAAATTCTCACTTAAAACAGGATCAGACTTGTCGAGAAACTCAGTAACCGTGTCAAATAATTCGAAGAAACGGCGCAAACAGTTTCCTTTGGAAAGCCACCTCACGGCCGTATGTAGAAGCAAGCGTTCGAAATCCTTATCATTTTCATGGCAAAGTTGTCGGAACAGATGGTCATTGAGGGAATTCGCTTTAATCTTGTTGACACCAGTAATAACCAGTTGTAGGGTTTCATGCAGGACACCACTCAATTTTTTCGCAGCTAAGTGTTGACGATGAATGACAAAGTGAATAGTGATGACCTCTGGCACTTCTTTCTTAAGGTGGGCTAGAAACCCAGCATGACGACCTGACATGGCAAGAGCACCGTCTGTTGCGCAAGCGCTCACGTTTGTTAGGGGAATCTCTCTTTCCTCAAAATAATCTTGTACCACTTTAAAAATCGACGATCCCTTCGTATCAGTGATCAAAGTTCTAGCAAACAGCATTTCCTCGGTAATTTCCTTTTGTTCATTAATGAACCTCACATAAGCTAATAAAATTGCTTTGTTATCAATCACAGTTGATTCATCAATCTGAAATGCAAATTTACTTTTTTTCAACAAATTGGTGAGTTTGGATTCAACGTCTGTGGCCATTTCGTCAATTCGCCTGGAAACAGTATTGTTGCTCAAAGGAACCAATAGACTTATCTTATTACTAGGGCCCTCGCCTAGCATGATTTCAACAATTTTTTTGGTAGCCGGTAAAACAAGAGTTTCGCCAATTGTGTGAGGATTACCACATTTAGCGATCAATAAAGACACCTCGTAAGAAGCAAGAAGACCTTTGTCAAGATCGGTTGCTCGTTTTTAAAATAATTCACTCACATTAGGCCGTTTAACAGCTTTAGCTTTGAGGTGTTGAAAATAACTAAGTTCTTCGCTCACTTTATCACTGTGTACTCTTGATAAATAATCTTTCATTCGCGAAGGCTTCATGGCTTCATTACTAGTAAATGTTTTATCGCACAAAAGACAATGTGGAAACTGCACATTTTGTGGTGACGTGATAAAACCGAATTTTAAATACTCAGCTGAGTATTGATGACACTTCTTCTTTTTTGAATCCATTGTGCATGAACTTCTACACTTCAAAACAAACGCACAAAAACAGATATTGAGGCACACAAAGGCTAGTGAAGACTGAAGACGAATGTAGGTCAATGGCAAGTGTGTTGTGTTGGCAGGAGGGGGAGGGGTTGAGTCACCAGTCAGCCGCGCTGAACAACAACAGGTGTGGGACTGTGAAGAGGGGTGAGTGCAATGAACTCGCCGGATGAGAATAGCCAGTGACTCGTGCTACCCGGCAACTTCTACTGTACAGTACTATTTTAATTTTTCCCCCTTTGAATACTCATCGCTCCCAAATCGCCCCCCTGATAACCCAAATCGCCCACTTGGAGGCGATCACCCCCAGGTTGGGAACCACTGGGTTAGAGTGTGAGGATTTCAAACAAAGTTGGAAAAGTCTCGAAGCCCATAAGACTTAAAAAAATGAGATTTTGTATACAGGTAACCCCCAACATAAAAGACTGCAGGAATACGGTATTTCAATGCATAATTGTCACATTTTATGTCTAATTTTTGTGTAAAAAAGTGTGAGAATGAGCATTATCTTATGTTTTAAAAAATAATGTAGCGCTATCAGACGATCACTACTTTAGCTTGTGCGGAAAGATGTGAGTCTCACTATATCACGTGACTTACGCCTGGCAGATTCGCCTGCCCACTAACCCCCTCTAAAACAAATCACGCAACTCGGCTTTCGGAAAGATGCATTCCGGGTACTCTGACTTTAAACTCTAATATAATTAGCGTAGGTTACCCAAAATCAATCACTATCTCTTGTATTTCCCCCCCCCTCCCCCCCTATATTCACTATATCTTTAATGACAGGCATAGCTCTAGACTGCTCATCACTCTCATGAAAGTTTCTCACTTAATCAATAATTTCAGGTTTCATTTATTTCCTACATTTAGGTTCTGGTTCAGCTAAAAATCTCATCCTTAACCAGTTTCTGAGCTTGACAAATATCAAAGTCAGAAACACTAAATATTTCATGTATTTTCTTCTGTGTCCATGTTATTGAAGCAGGAATGGTTATAGGTTGAATTTGCTTTTTCCTTGAAATTGATATCAATTTGTCTTTCATGTTCTCTAGAAGCTTGTCCATATCAGCAGCTTTCTGTGTTTTGGTTTCTTTTGTTGGAATCTCAACCTCTAGTACTTTTTGAATTTTGCATCGTAAGCTACATTAGCCTGAAATTTTCTAACTTTTCCCTTCCATAAGATGTTTTTTTAGTTCACCGAGGGCATGCAATTTTAAAGAGGAACAAACCAAAACCACCTCAGTAAAAGATGAAGAGCCTTTCTTTTGTACGCCAGTCACTTCGGGGGGTAAGCCAATGTGGTTATCGGCATGTCCATCAGCACTCTCTGCATCACGTTTAAATAAAATAGCTCTACACTGAAAACACAGCTTTGGCTCTGGTTTCACTTTAAATTCCTTCATCAATAGCTTTGTACATTGCTGTACAGTCACCGCAAATAGTGGATTTCACCTTTTGTAGCTTCTGTTCTAAGATCCAAAACTATTCTATTATCTTCAGTTAGAGCTGCTGACTCTGTCACTACACTTAGTATCTTCCATTTTACCTATAAAAAATGCTAATATTATGACACTAATGTAGTGCTGTACAGAAAGTTGAGTTTAGGCAGCTCAATCCAGAGTTCCACCTAGGAAGAGCTGAGACAAACTGTCTGAGGAGCTGCTAAGATACTGCATGGCTGTGACTCAAGGTCGAGTCAACAGTTGTGCACACTCACGTGAAGGATTGTTATTTCTTTCTCACTTCAGACATTGTTGAGGTGTCACAAAATATACTTTAAACAGAAATAACCAAAAAATAACCAAGAACCAAAAATATGTAAATTTTCAAGCTCTACAAGTTTGTCTAGTACCTTTTTGTACAGGAGTCTTAGATTTGGGGTACAGTTGAAAAAATAATCATCCGACAGCCATTTTCTAAAAAGTTTGAGAAAAAGGTACACATTTTTGCAGAAGGAATCAAAAAACCATCAATTTTATTCCTGGTATGGTAGAACATATCTCTAGGCTCATTATAAAAAACTTATGCAAGGGTGATACTTTTCCCACACACTAATGATTCAGGTATTAGTAAACCACGTTTTCAGTGAAAAAAAAATTGGGCCAAAATTCTTTAATCTATTTTGTATTTGACTAAAACGGGCATTTAGAGTGTTGACATATTTTTTTTCTAAAACATAACAGCCTCACATGCTCTTAGTAACTCTCTGAGAGGCTACCTTGTTAAATGTCCCTAATACATCAAGAGACTGCTAGTAACTTTGTTTTATGTTTGTATACATGGTGTTTCAGGAAGAAAGTAAATATTATGGGAGGTTGTATTATCGAATATTAGTAAAAAGTTCACATAAACATGTTTCCAGCTTGTAATGAATGTAGAGATATAACTGTTAGGAATTGTTATGTGAAAGAGGTATATAAAGAAATAAATTACTTGTTTGTGTTTATTGAATGTTTGAATGTTACAAAACACAAGTAATTGACAGTTCCAATGCCAACCTCAAAGCATTTTGCAACTCTTGTGGTAAAATTACGTATTGTTCTTCTGAGATCGTCTTGGCGTTCTTTTATCAGGGCAACACTCCGTCATGCGAGCTAGCAATTCATCTCTTGTATTCACATTTTATTTTGTTTTTAATCCATCCTCACAAACCATAATCTAAGAATGAGTGAACACTGTCGACAGTATTCTCCACCAGCAGTAGCAGGCCTCTCATTACAAATACCTTAAGCAAACAAGATATCAACATGTTCACTCTGTGTAAAGATGTACAGCATTCTTACCAACACCTAACACCAAACAACATCAAGTTATAACTGCTTCTAGTCACAGCTGATTCAGAGAGCTAACTGCTTCTAGTCACAGCTGATTCAGAGAGCTAACTGCTTCTAGTCACAGCTGATTCAGAGAGCTAACTGCTTCTAGTCACAGCTGATTCAGAGAGCTAACTGCTTCTAGTCACAGCTGAGTCAGAGAGCTGACTGCTTCTAGTCACAGCTGATTCAGAGAACTAACTGCTTCTAGTCACAGCTGATTCAGAGAGCTGACTGCTTCTAGTCACAGCTGATTCAGAGAACTAACTGCTTCTAGTCACAGCTGAGTCAGAGAGCTGACTGCTTCTAGTCACAGCTGATTCAGAGAACTAACTGCTTCTAGTCACAGCTGATTCAGAGAGCTGACTGCTTCTAGTCACAGCTGATTCAGAGAGCTAACTGCTTCTAGTCACAGCTGATTCAGAGAGCTAACTGCTTCTAGTCACAGCTGATTCAGAGAGCTAACTGCTTCTAGTCACAGCTGAGTCAGAGAGCTGACTGCTTCTAGTCACAGCTGATTCAGAGAACTAACTGCTTCTAGTCACAGCTGATTCAGAGAACTAACTGCTTCTGAGTCACAGCTGATTCAGAGAGCTAACTGCTTCTGAGTCACAACTGATTCAGAGAGCTAACTGCTTCTAAGTCACAACTGATTCAGAGAACTAACTGCTTCTCGTCACAGCTGATTCAGAGAGCTAACTGCTTCTAGTCACAGCTGATTCAGAGAGCTAACTGCTTCTAGTCACAGCTGATTCAGAGAGCTAACTGCTTCTAGTCACAGCTGATTCAGAGAGCTAACTGCTTCTAGTCACAGCTGATTCAGAGAGCTAACTGCTTCTAGTCAAAAGCTGATTCAGAGAGCTAACTGCTTCTAGTCACAGCTGATTCAGAGAACTAACTGCTTCTAGTCACAACTGATTCAGAGAGCTAACTGCTCTAGTCACAGCTGATTCAGAGAGCTAACTGCTTCTAGTCACAGCTGATTCAAAGAACTAACTGCTTCTAGTCACAACTGATTCAGAGAACTAACTGCTTCTAGTCACAACTGATTAAAGAGCTAACTGCTTCTAGTCACAGCTGATTCAGAGACGCTAACTGCTTCTAGTCACAGCTGATTCAGAGAGCTAACTGCTTCTAGTCACAGCTGATTCAGAGAGCTAACTGCTTCTAGCACAGCTGATTCAGAGAGCTAACTGCTTCTAGTCACAGCTGATTCAGAGAGCTAACTGCTTCTAGCCACAGCTGATTCAGAGAGCTAACTGCTTCTAGTCACAGCTGATTCAGAGACTAACTGCTTCTAGTCACAGCTGATTCAGAGAGCTAACTGCTTCTAGTCACAACTGATTCAGAGAGCTAACTGCTTCTAGTCCAACTATCAGAGAGCTAATCTTCAGCACAGATCAGAGCTAACTGCTTCTAGTCACAGCTGATTCAGAGGCTAACTGCTTCTAGTCACAGCTGATTCAGAGAGCTAACTGCTTCTAGTCACAGCTGATTCAGAGAGCTAACTGCTTCTAGTCACAGCTGATTCAGAGGGCTAACTGCTTCTAGTCACACTATCAAGCTACTGTTCTATCACAGCTATTTGAGAGCTAACTGCTTCAGAGAACTAACTGTTTCTATTTTCTGCTATATCTGCTATTTAGAGAAAATCGATATTTTCTCTTTTTGCCCTTCAGTAAACTGCCCTTAATTTTAGGGTTAGATATACAATTCCAAAAACCCCTCGGGGCAACCCTATGAAAACCTTATATACCAAGTTTTATTCCGATCGGTAAAATAGTTTAGGCTCTAGCTGGAGGTACAGACAGACAAAAAAACACTTTTTTGGATTGGGAGGGGGGGGTTCTTGAAACGTCAAGATTCATCAAAATCTCGAGTTCAATTTTTTATGATCACAATACTTTCTCTATATGTAAAATATTGAGAAAGTAAAAAAATTGTATAAAGGTTATTGTATACATCTATTCTATAATATCAGCAACATATATTAAAAGCAATATGACCAGTTACTAACATTTAGTAAATGTTTTCAGCACAACTCCTAGAAATATTTTTATACATAAATATTCATTCATGGTTTCACAACTGGATAAACAGTCTTTAAAAGAAATTCTAAATTTCTGGGAAATTTGTATATTATGGTGGAAATTTCTTTTAGAGTTTGAATAACCACCTCGATTTTTTTTTTACCAATCAATTTTTTAAAAATTTGCTTTCATCATTTGATTTGCTATTTCACTTAAACTTTGTCAACTATGACTAAGTGAGGGTAGCCTATGCTAGGGCTGGGCTGATCAGCTAATTTGCCGACCAGCTGATGTTAATTATTTATTGCCGATTGGGCTAGTCACTGATACCGATCATTTGGTTTATTTAATTTTGTATATCACAAATATAATAGGTATTTACAATACTAAATGGTCAACTGTTTGTGTGGGCCATTTTATTTGGTTCAGTATAAGTAGGTTTGCTTATACAAGCCTAAATGAAAATTAGTATTAATTTAAATATAATTCTCTTTTTCATAGCTCCTACTACATTTTAAAGTTGGTTAGTTTTTGTGAAATTTAATTCACTCTTCTCATAGCTAAAGTTTGTAATAGCTTAACATAAAAATTTTGGCATAAATATTATGACAATTATATTAATTTTGGAATAAAACATAAAATTATTTGCTCATTTAATTTCTTAGAATTTAAATAAGCTTATATAATTTTAAAATAAGTTATTAAATATCCACTGATAAATAAATGTAAGTGGTATTGAAATAAACATAAGCTCAAAATCCTTAAAGTAATTTTGAAGCCTTCTAGATTTCTTCACTTTTAGCTTCCCTCAAATCTTCCCCAGTTCTAGCTTTCCTCGAATCTTCCTCAGTTCTAGCTTCCCTCGAATCTTCCTCAGTTCTAGCTTCCCTCGAATCTTCCTCAGTTCTAGCTTCCCTCGAATCTTCCTCAGTTCTAGCTTCCCTCGAATCTTCCCCAGTTCTAGCTTCCCTCGAATCTTCACCAGTTCTAGCTTCCCTCGAATCTTCCCCAGTTTCTAACTTCCCTTGAATCTTCCCCAGTTCTAAATTCCCTCGAATCTTCCCCAGTTCTAACTTCCCTCGAATCTTCCCCAGTTCTAGCTTCCCTCGAATTTTCCTCAGTTTTAGCTTCCCTCGAATCTTCCTCAGTTCTAGCTTCCCTCGAATCTTCCTCAGTTCTAGCTTCCCTCGAATCTTCCTCAGTTCTAGCTTCCCTCGAATCTTCCTCAGTTCTAGCTTCCCTCGAATCTTCCCCAGTTCTAGCTTCCCTCGAATCTTCACCAGTTCTAGCTTCCCTCGAATCTTCCCCAGTTCTAACTTCCCTTGAATCTTCCCCAGTTATAAATTCCCTCGAAACTTCCCCAGTTCTAACTTCCCTCGAATCTTCCTCAGTTCTAGCTTCCCTCGAATCTTCCTCAGTTCTAGCTTCCCTCGAATCTTCCCCAGTTCTAGCTTCCCTCGAATCTTCCCCAGTTCTAGCTTCCCTCGAATCTTCCCCAGTTCTAACTTCCCTCGAATCTTCCCCAGTTCTAGCTTCCCTCGAATTTTCCTCAGTTTTAGCTTCCCTCGAATCTTCCTCAGTTCTAGCTTCCCTCGAATCTTCCTCAGTTCTAGCTTCCCTCGAATCTTCCTCAGTTCTAGCTTCCCTCGAATCTTCCCCAGTTCTAGCTTTCCTCGAATCTTCCCCAGTTCTAGCTTCCCTCGAATCTTCCCCAGTTCTAGCTTCCCTCGAATCTTCCCCAGTTCTAACTTCCCTCGAATCTTCCCCAGTTCTAACTTCCCTCGAATCTTCCCCAGTTCTAGCTTCCCTCGAATCTTCCTCAGTTCTAGCTTCCCTCGAATCTTCCTCAGTTCTAGCTTCCCTAGAATCTTCCTCAGTTCTAGCTTCCCTCGAATCTTCTTCAGTTCTAGCGTCCCTCGAATCTTCTTCAGTTCTAGCGTCCCTCGAATCTTCTTCAGTTCTAGCTTCCCTCGAATCTCCCTCAGTTTTAGCTTTCCTTGAATCTTCCCCAGTTCTAGCTTCCCTTGAATCTTCTCCAGTTCTAGCTTCCCTCGAATCTTCCTCAGTTCTAGCTTCCCTCGAATCTTCTACAGTTCTATCTTCCCTTGAATTTTCCCCAGTTCTAACTTCCCTCGAATCTTCCCCAGTTTTAGCTTCCCTCGAATCTTCCTCAGTTTTAGCTTTCCTTGAATCTTCCAGTTCTAGCTTCCCTCGAATCTTCCCCAGTTCTAGCTTCCCTCGAATCTTCTCCAGTTCTAGCTTCCCTCGAATCTTCCTCAGTTCTAGCTTCCCTCGAATCTTTCTCAGGTTTAGCTTTCCTTGAATCTTCCCCAGTTCTAACTCCCTCGAATCTTCCCCAGTTCTAGCTTCCCTCGAATCTTCCCCAGTTCTAACTTCCCTCGAATCTTCCCGAGTTCTAGCTTCCCTCGAATCTTCCTCAATTTTAGCTTCCCTCGAATCTTCCTCAGTTCTAGCTTCCCTCGAATCTTCCTCAATTCTAGCTTCCCTCGAATCTTCCTCAGTTCTAGCTTCCCTCGAATCTTCCTCAGTTTCTAACTTCCCTCGAATCTTCTCCAGTTCTAGCTTCCCTCGAATCTTCCCGATTCTAGCTTCCCTCGAATCTTCCTCAATTTTAGCTTCCCTCGAATCTTCCTCAGTTCTAGCTTCCCTCGAATCTTCCTCAATTCTAGCTTCCCTCGAATCTTCCTCATTCTAGCTTCCCTAGAATCTTCCTCATTCTAGCTTCCCTCGAATCTTCTTCAGTTCTAGCGTCCCTCGAATCTCCCTCAGTTTTAGCTTTCCTTGAATCTTCCCCAGTTTCAGCTTCCCTTGAATCTTCTCCAGTTCTAGCTTCCCTCGAATCTTCCTCAGTTCTAGCTTCCCTCGAATCTTCTACAGTTCTAACTTCCCTCGAATCTTCCCCAGTTCTAACTTCCCTCGAACTTCCCAGTTTTAGCTTCCTCGAATCTTCTTCAGTTCTAGCGTCCCTCGAATCTTCTTCAGTTCTAGCGTCCCTCGAATCTTCTCAGTTCTAGCTTCCCTCGAATCTTCCTCAGTTTTAGCTTTCCTTGAATCTTCCCCAGTTCTAGCTTCCCTTGAATCTTCTCCAGTTCTAGCTTCCCTCGAATCTTCCTCAGTTCTAGCTTCCCTCGAATCTTCTACAGTTCTATCTTCCCTTGAATTTTCCCCAGTTCTAACTTCCCTCGAATCTTCCCCAGTTTTTAGCTTCCCTCGAATCTTCCTCAGTTTTAGCTTTCCTTGAATCTTCTCCAGTTCTAGCTTCCCTCGAATCTTCCCCAGTTCTAGCTTCCCTCGAATCTTCTCCAGTTCTAGCTTCCCTCGAATCTTTCTCAGGTTTAGCTTTCCTTGAATTTTCCCCAGTTCTAACTCCCTCGAATCTTCCCCAGTTCTAGCTTCCCTCGAATCTTCCCCAGTTCTAACTTCCCTCGAATCTTCCCGAGTTCTAGCTTCCCTCGAATCTTCCTCAATTTTAGCTTCCCTCGAATCTTCCTCAGTTCTAGCTTCCCTCGAATCTTCCTCAATTCTAGCTTCCCTCGAATCTTCCTCGGTTCTAGCTTCCCTCGAATCTTCCTCAGTTCTAACTTCCCTCGAATCTTCTCCAGTTCTAGCTTCCCTCGAATCTTCCCGAGTTCTAGCTTCCCTCGAATCTTCCTCAATTTTAGCTTCCCTCGAATCTTCCTCAGTTCTAGCTTCCCTCGAATCTTCCTCAATTCTAGCTTCCCTCGAATCTTCCTCAGTTCTAGCTTCCCTAGAATCTTCCTCAGTTCTAGCTTCCCTCGAATCTTCTTCAGTTCTAGCGTCCCTCGAATCTCCCTCAGTTTTAGCTTTCCTTGAATCTTCCCCAGTTCTAGCTTCCCTTGAATCTTCTCCAGTTCTAGCTTCCCTCGAATCTTCCTCAGTTCTAGCTTCCCTCGAATCTTCTACAGTTCTAACTTCCCTCGAATCTTCCCCAGTTCTAACTTCCCTCGAATCTTCCCCAGTTTTAGCTTCCCTCGAATCTCCTCAGTTTTAGCTTTCCTTGAATCTTCTCCAGTTCTAGCTTCCCTCAAATCTTCCCCAGTTCTAGCTTCCCTGGAATCTTCTCCAGTTCTAGCTTCCCTCGAATCTTCCCCAGTTTTAGCTTCCCTCGAATCTTCCTCAGTTTTAGCTTTCCTTGAATCTTCCCCAGTTCTAACTCCCTCGAATCTTCCCCAGTTCTAGCTTCCCTCGAATCTTCCCCAGTTCTAACTTCCCTCGAATCTTCCGAGTTCTAGCTTCCCTCGAATCTTCCTCAATTTAGCTTCCTCGAATCTTCCTCAGTTCTAGCTTCCCTCGAATCTTCCTCAATTCTAGCTTCCCTCGAATCTTCCTCAGTTCTAGCTTCCCTCGAATCTTCCTCAGTTCTAACTTCCCTCGAATCTTCCCCAGTTCTAGCTTCCCTCGAATCTTCCCCAGTTCTAGCTTCCCTCGAATCTTTCTCTCTTGGTTCAAAGGCTGTTTGTTACTTGACCTTTTGAATGACCTTCCTACACACAACTTTCTCACTCAGTAGTTTTCTATTCTCAACCCAACACATTCCACATCCCCTCGTTCTTTATGAAACAAGTAACTGCAACCTTCCCCTCCCTCTCCAACAACAGAACAATTGACAGCTTAACAAAGATGAGTCTTGGGTTCTGATCAGATTGATAATATGCAGTGCTCAGTCCTAGTTAAATCACTTTTTGTGTTATTCCTTTTCTTGGGAGCAAGTTTCCCTCTGGCAGACTTACTCAGTATTTGTTTTAGCTAATATTTAATTAAACAATTCAGAAAACTTTGGTAAAGTGGATTAACATTTTCTGACACAATTAACAGTTACATTTTTTTTATCATCAATCTATACTTACATATAAATGTCTTGATTTGATTAAACACAGGGCGGCAAAATTCACGTACCAGGTGGCAAATGCCTTGTATTACTGTCACCTCAACAAAGTGATGCATCGAGACATTAAACCAGAGAATTTACTGCTTGATATCTTTGGGAACATAAAGTTGGCGGACTTTGGCTGGTCTGCCCACACACCATCTGACAAGTGAGTGGTTGATAGTCTTATTTAGGAAAATAACATAAAAGGCATGTGGTTAATATCCTATTGCTTGTGATTCATCTACACACCTATAACACATTTATAACTCATATAAACACTAGAGGTTTTATACTAAGTACAGTTAAAATACACTTTACTTACCTTAATGTGGGCTTCTTTTTCTGGTAAGACACCTCTATTATCTACCTCCGAGAGTTAAGAGGTCCCTAACCTCTTCTCAGTTGGCTGGAGAGCTCCAGTTCGTTTCTCTTGAGGTGCAGATATCTAGATCATCTCAAGGCTCAAGCCTCTTTAGAATGAGGAAAATGAAGATCGGAAGGAATTATTAAAATAAATATATTTGACCTTTGATAATGAAATATTAAAAACACTTTAGGTTCAGAAAAATAGAAAATTTAGTCAAAGACAGGTGACATTTAGAAATAGAGAGAGATGTTTTTCTTGCTGCTCATAGCGGTTAGATAATACATACAGGTGAATATTGAATTAATAGTTTAAATTGTTATTTGAAATATCCCTGCAAGGAACTTTTCCGGGAATATGCCCGTCTTTATAAAAAAAAATTCATTTCTTTTAAATGATGGAAGCATTCAGCCCACATTTTATATCTAGAGATGAATTATTCTAGTTATTTAAAATGAAGCTTTTGGTTAAAATAATTACTTAACTCAAATGTTGTTAAATTTTCTTATTTTTCTGAACCAATTGAGAAAATTAATATTAATTGGACTTATGCTTTATCATTTTACAGGACATAAAAGGTACATGAAAGAAAAGTGATTTGTTTAACATTTTCAAATTTCACATAACACTTATGCAGGAGTTATGTTGTTTTATATTTTTTTTCAAACCTTTTATTTTAGGGTATTTTTTATATTACATTTAGAATGTATCTTTTTCAGACGAAAAACCATGTGTGGAACATTAGATTATCTCCCTCCAGAAATGATAGAAGGTCGTCATTACAATAATTATGTAGATATCTGGTGTTTGGGTGTCCTATGTTACGAGTTCTTGGTGGGGAAGCCTCCATTTGAGTCTCCTGATACCAACACCACATACAATCGCATCAAGTCAGTCAATGTACACTATCCTTCTTGTGTACCCTCTGGCGCCAAGGACCTAATATCAAAGGTACGGTACACACTCAAATATAAGAAATATTTTACTATAGTTTCAACTTAACCTCGTAAATTAAACAAGCACCTTATATTCAGTTTGGTTGGTGGTAAAAAGATAATAGTAATAAACTAACTTACTAAAGAAAAGAGTATGATTGAACATCAATAATCATTGATATCATTTCAACACAAAAAATAAAAACTGTAAGCAGAATAAAGTAAATCTAAATATTAGCGATAGAACATGTACTGGGTAAATTATTGATAGGAGAGTTCCTCAGTTAGCACCGAGTTTGGTGTTTCTTTTGTAATAAAAGTTGAATTCAACAAATATAGAATTGGCGCTATTGATTTAACGGCTGATAGGGCTCGCCTTGTAAGGAAAACCTCTTTCCGCTTTATGAGGTAATTGTATTATATTTGGAAGAAGTTATAGGAAAGGTATCCATAAAATGGACAAACACAATATGGCTTTAACAGTGAAAAGAAGACAGTTTACACTTTACACTGCTGCCATTGGACAAAGAGGTAATGGCTGCTTCTTAAAGATAATCGATTGTTACTGCCCAATCCCCCGACCTAGGTTTCATTCTGTCAGAACTCATTAGGGAGGAGTGTGAAGTGCGCAATACAACTTCCTAAAAGATGGGGGGGGGGGGGATAATAAAATGGTTTCCTATTTTAGGAAGTTGTGTTGCAGGTATCACACTCCTCCATGATGAGTTCCGATAGAATTAAACCTAGGTCAGGGGATTGGGCGGAGACGATTGATTTTCTTTAAGAGGCAACCATTACCACTTTGTCCAATGACAGCAATGTAAAGTGTAAACTGTGTTCTTCTTTTCATTGTAAAGGCCATATTGTGTTTGTTCCTTTTATAATCCTCCTTTCCTGTACCTTCTTCCAAATATAATACTTGTAAGTGTTATTAAGAGAAAAGAATCTTGGATTGAGAGAAGCCCGAGAAAGGATAAGAATTAGGAATTAGGATTGTGTTCAAGTTTAGAAGAAATGTTGCTATTGAAAAATATTAAAAACAAAAAAGTCATCAAAAAAAAGTCTACATGAGAACAGAATTTGGAGCCCAAAGAGGTTTCAAATTCTGTCATAATCATAATAAATCTGTTAGGTAAATAATTTATCACGGCATGCAGCGACAAATTTATGTTGAACGTTTTCCAACCTGAAAGAGTCAGTTAAAGTAATGGGATCCAAATAGATCTAACCACGGCTTAGTACAAACATAAAAAACAGGCAACTTTATTAAATAATGAGTCTTAGTCATTTCAATGTGGTCACCATGATTGTGGGAGTAAAGTTTGTTGTCCAGTAGAACACTAAGATCATTAATATAACGTGAGCGAACTATGTTATCATTTACCATTTTATAAGTAAAAAATGTAGGATTAGTTCTCCAAGCAAAAGATATAGATTTGGTCTTAGACTTATTAATAGACATTTCATTTTAAAGAGACATCACTCAGGGCTCCTACGCGTCATGGAAAACCTGGAATTTTAAAAATCTCTTCCAGCCATGGAAGTGTTATGGAATTTCTCATTTTACTAATTTTACCCTGGAATTTTCTAGGTTGTCCTTGAATTTCTTCTCCCCCCCCCTTTTTTACATACATACATACATACATACATACATACGTACGTGCCTACCTACGTACATGCCTACATACCTACATATGTACGTACATATTCACGCTGTTCCCTTATAGGGGAGGCGAAAAATTGTGAATATACCTCAAAATTCAACTTCATACTTAATCCAGCCTCACTAACTTTCTCCACACTTCCCTATCCTTGCATATTTCCTTTGCTTCAACAACATACATGCACCAAATCATTCATGCTCTTTTATTTTTGAAATTCTTAAATTTGTCTCTTTTTCACACATTCGTCTACAACATTTAGCCAAATTTTACATGACCAACCCCTTCCTTTTGATCCACACACTCTACCTTCATACTTTCTTCTTCATTCAATCCCTGTTCATCCTCTGAACATGCTCAAACCAACATAAGATGTTTGCTTCTTTCTCATTGACTTTTTGGATTCCCTTTAAAAACACTTGTTTAGCACTCTCACAGTCACATTGTTCATTTGTACACCCACAATGAAGACATAACACCCTGTTCAAAGTCAAACCATTCTCTCAAAGCTCCATCTAACCTAACACACACCAAACTCTCTCAAAACATTCCATAGCATACTCCTATTCACCTGATTGTACACGTGTTTTAAACATTACAGTACGTTATTATTGTAAAGATTAGATAACCTTCCTTATATTTTTACCTAAGAAATATAAGTAACTAAAACATAATTAATATAACAACAATGTGCAAGTGATTTATTTATTTGTGATATTTAACATGTGCTTTTTAAACCGATTGATTTTATCTGCACATGACTTATAAACCAACTTATGTCTAGAACAGACACAACATCCAGCCCCCACCTTTAAACTAATCACATTTCACCTGTAATTATTTGCAAGTAAGGCTATGCTATGTTGTAATCATATAAATAACTCATTGCATCATAGAATACATTAAAAACACAACAAAAGGAGTGGAAAGGTTCTGGCTCAGAGGAGTTGGGAGCCTGCATTAAACAAATAAAATAAACTATGTACTTGTACTGATATGTATTTTGCCAAGATTACTTTATATACTTGTCCTGGAGGAATTGTAGAAAATCCTTGAAAAGTCCTTAAATGTCAAGGAAAATTTTTATGATTTTGTATAGTAACCCTGTCACTTAAAAATACCATTTGTCATTTTGTAAGTTTATACAATCTGCAATGATTTGATCATTTTAAATAGTTTTACATCGTCCACAAAGAGAATAACTAGATGTGTTTAAATATTAACCAATGTCACCATTAAACACATTAAATAGAAGAGGACTTAAATTCGTGCAAGGAACTATACAGCACTTCTCTTAACAGAGTGTTTCCTTAATGTCTAGACATTTTTAAATCTTGAGTACGCAGTCCTAGTATGGGAATATTTCCACCATGATGGCCCTTGGGCAGGCCCTGGAATTCTAGTATTTGGAGATGGCTTATATCTCAGGAACTGTTGCTTCGAGCTCAAAATTACAAGGGATTGAAATTGTCCAGGACCTTATTCTTAATTTGGCTTAAACCAGTTTCATATGAATAATATACTGTTTTATATTAAAAAAAAGGTCAAATCAAAATAAATACAATTCTTGGTTACATTGGAGAAAGCATAAGCATACATAATGTTAAGTAATAAAGTTGTTTATTATATTTTATTTCATTATATTTTATTCATTTCCCCAAACATGGTATAGCAAAGAATAAAACAGTGTCTTGGATTCCTCTATGAATACTTTGTCATTGAATTTATCATATTTTTCGTCCTTCTAGAACGCATTTTAGTCTAAACTTTCCTTCTTCTTCTACAAACTTTGTTCCTGTGGTAAAGTTGAGAACATTATACCTTACAGCATTATCACAACACACTGGTTATCTTCTTTTGTTATGGTCTCCAAAAATTCATGATGGACATATATATTTCTGATTCTGTCCTGCAATGCTACAGCTCTTAGCTTTTCACAAATCTGTAATAGTCTCAAATTACCTTTGTACTTTCTGTTGCCACAAATAATACACAATTACCTTCACGTTTCTGTATAAAACAATGTCTTGTTTTACAAATGTTCAATGTCATCTGTCTCATTAGTTAAAATTTGCTCAGCTGAGTTTTTTTTCTTTGCTCCTTTAGGCGGTATCTTTCTTATATCAGCCAAGATGATAAAGCACTTGTTCTTTTTCTAGTCTTTCTAGTACATCAATATACTCACAAGTTTTCAAAGCTTCAAATAATTCTTTCCACCATTATTAGTCCCATACTTGTTCGTCCCGCTAACATCTTTTTCACATGTTACACAAAGTTTATATCTTTCTTCCTTTTTTTGGTCACTGGAGTAAGCTGTATTCCCTTAGTGATATTTTTAACTTGAAATATTCATAGAAATTTCACAAAATATAAAAAAAATTAATAAAGACTCACTTTATTTGTAACAAACCTATATTTCAGAGGTCAGCCATACTAAAAGTGTATTGTTATGATGTAAAAAAGCCATCTGAATAATTTCGGTCCTTTGTAAATTTGAGCTAGGAGAAATATAAATCATTTCCTGATACAAGTAAATTCAAACCTGGTGGCCATATTGGTTAAAATTCTCCCCATATTGAAATTGCGTACCCAAGCTATAAATCAACCTTAGGCATCGGGGAAAGATGTTGTAAAGAGAAGTGCCGTATTAGTCATCGCCTTTGTACCCCTAGACTAAATTAAAATCCTGGGGTACACCACAAGAGGCTAAAAATGTTTTGGAGGTGTGTGACTCTATTTTGATAGCTATTAAACCATTTTATATTTGAGTGAAATAAACCAAATTACAAAGTTTCGAGAGCTGAATATTATGCTGACATATTGTATTTCACCACATAATAGTCACATTTTGCATGCCTAATTATTGGGGGATAGAGTAGGGTGCGACCATCATGGGAAGCATTTAAAAAAATATATTTTTTTACTTAACATTTTACTGGCTCGAATATAATGCAGTGTTTTTCTCCTAAAATTACCCTTTGAAAAACTGTTCTTGTATTATATACGCTGCCTAACATTCTCTATATAAAAAATGTCATATTCCAAGATATACTTTGTAGCAAGTTGGGACTGTACTGGCGGGTACAGTGCACTCAGCTATAAATAGACACAACAACAAAACAAAGAGAGGAATTTCCCTCTCTCCCTCTTCATTCCTTGAGTGCAGCTTCTCTGGCCGGAAGTTTGGTGAGTACAATAATAAGCTCAAGGTCAAAACAACTGAGACCGGTGTGGTTTGTAGAGAGGAGGGGGCAGGTAGGCAAAACTCAAATATTCCCACGTGAGCTAATTTGTGAACATCTGCTTGTGATACATTACCGTGTGGTTTGTAGAGAGGAGGGGGCAGGTAAACAAAACTCAAATATTCCCACGTGAGCTAATTTGTGAACATCTGCTTGTGATACATTACCGTGTGGTTTGTAGAGAGGAGGGGGCAGGTAAACAAAACTCAAATATTCCCACGTGAGCTAATTTGTGAACATCTGCTTGTGATACATTACCGTGTGGTTTGTAGAGAGGAGGGGGCAGGTAAACAAAACTCAAATATTCCCACGTGAGCTAATTTGTGAACATCTGCTTGTGATACATTACCGTGAGAAGCATTGCCCACCCCCATTATGGGTATTAAACCAAGAGTGAAAAACAGGGTGCGACCATTATGCTGGGAAAGTGAAATACGATAAGTTAAAAGCCTTACTGAGGGGCGACATGTCTCAGAAATTCTACTAAATTTGTTAGAATAGATTTATTTTTTGTAAAGTCAAGTTTATTTTCTGGGTGTTTCTTCTTAAGGTGATGGAAAGTAAGCTTGTGTATTATTTTCTCAAATACTTTAGCTACATTATTTAAGAGATAAATAGGTCTATAATAAAATAATTACAAACAATTGTTTTTGCCATTTTTTTTAATAAATAGGTATGACAAGAGATTGTTTCTATTTAAGTGGAAAAGTTTCACTTGTCAGGCTAATATTAAAGATATGGACTAAGAATGTTGACACAACCTTAACTCTAAAGCTTGGTATTCCATCTGTCCCGGCACAGCTAAATAAACTCGACTTTTTGATAGCATTAGCAACATCCAAGGGTGTAATGTAACAAGGATACAAGTACACGCTAGGATCAATAACGGGGACAGGTGAAACAGGTAAGGGTGGATTATACACGAAATTAAAGTAGGTCCTAAAATAGTTTGCAATTTATAAAGGATCTGTTATGATTTTGATGGGGATACTTTATTCACACAATTATAATTTCCAAAAATCCTTGGATTTACTCTTGATATTATTTTTATTTGAGATCATCCAAATGGCTCTAAGTTGTTTTGACTAATTTATGAAAGTGTGAAAAACATGAATAGAATTCCCTATTATTTGTTGTTTTTTCTCTTATAGTACTTAAGAGAAGAATAAAACCAACTCTGAAATTTGAAGGAATTTTGAATAGTAATTTGTGGAATATGCGTTTTTATTTTCCTTTGGACTAATTTGATGAAATTATCTTTGGCCAAGCTAACATCAGTAGTTGAATAAACACAAGACCAATCAGCAGTGACCAGGGCATTGTAAATGTTGAAGAAATCACTTGTACATGTGGTGGGGGTGGTATTATTTTTAGTAGCAATGGGTACATCCAGTGTAATTAGTAAAGGTGGATAAGTTAGATCAATATTTACTACCACCAAGGGGTGGTGGAAATTACCAAAAACAAGGTCAAGGAGGTTAGTGTCATTATGATCAGATTCGTTAAATTGTTCTAATCCTATTATATTAGTCAATGCAAG
Source organism: Timema cristinae (assembly GCA_039000515.1). Taxonomy (NCBI): domain Eukaryota; kingdom Metazoa; phylum Arthropoda; class Insecta; order Phasmatodea; family Timematidae; genus Timema; species Timema cristinae. The sequence continues at coordinate 4,870,141 of JBCFYV010000024.1, forward strand.
GACCTGATTAGCTTTTAATTTAATGTAGCACTGAGATATAGTTTGAGCATGATGATATTTACAATCAATTTTAGGGCAGTTAAAATCCCTTATTAGTGTTACTCGAAAGGGGTGATTGGCCAAAGTGACGTCAAGAAATGTAAAGTGATTACAAAATAATTTGACTGTTTGGGGAGCTCGATATAAGTAAATAAGTTACCATTGAACAGTTTTTTGATTATCAAAGGCTGGAATTTCAATCCATACACATTTGGTGATTCCATATTATTTTGAAGATGAGTTCTTGTGACCATACCAGAAATAACACCACTCCTCGAGACAGTAGCTTCACCATATATCCTATCAGATCTATAATGTAACTAGTATTCACCAGGAGTTGGTCTGGGGCAACCTCCCATGAAAAGGTGCAATAAGACAGCCAGAAGACCACACACCAAGGAAAAATGAAAGGAGGAATATTAACTCAATTTGGTTTTCAATTTTGAACTGACAATTGATTTAAGATCAAGTTCTTGGTCAAGGGGAGAAACTTCGGGAGAAGACGAGTGACATAGAGACTAAAACAGTGTATTCTTGCGAGGGTTAGAATTCGTTGACTTGTTTTTCCGACATGTCAATACCATAAGTCCATCTTTAGCGTTTGCTGTCGCAATCTTGGAGTCGATACAGATCTTGTATTATTGGAAATTAAAGCTTGGCTAAAAGTTAATCTAGTTGATTTTTGTGATTTAAATAAGTGAGAAGTAGATAGGGTAGAGTAACATTGAGTAAAGAGTTAGAAAATAAAGAGCATTGAGTTTAAACTGAAACTAGACATACCAGACACTTACAAGCTAAAAACTCTGATATGTGGTATTTTAAAACAGTGTTATTGTTGCTCATATCCTTTACCTGAGACGACATGCTAACCAGGGAATTTAACAGCTGTATGATAACTACCTCCCGATTTTCTAGCCTTAAGTAGCTCCTCATAAGACTGCTTTACTTGAGGAATAAGCTTATAGAGAGTATATGGATGTCAATTTGGTTACTATCCCCAAACAAAGCTTTTGTTTTATAGTGCAAGGGTCACACTTGAAAATAGATTCTACACTTTTTAATAAAACTCGTTCTGCTTAATTTATTTTGAGACAGAGTTTTACAAGGGTCAAAACCAAATAAATCTTTAAAAAATGCTCAAGATCATTTTATACGGTTGTCCTTGCTGACTGGCATAGTGGTCAAATCAACTTAACAGGCAAACTTGCACAGAACAACGCTCAGCACACGGAACTCTGTTGAAAACACGTCTGTCCACTGACGGCATGTTCCGCTGACTAATGTTATCTTTGTTCCACTAGGTGGCGTATTTCCTCATCCTTGTCCCAGTCAACCTCACTTTTTATTATCACAATATTAATTATACCTGCAAATCCTGAATCTTAGAAAACACGAGCTTAAGAAGTTAACATTTTAGATTGGTTTGAATTATTATATTTCCTTCAGTTACAATTTTGTTCACATTAATTATTTAATTGCTATATAAATCTTAACTAAATATTAACAAATATTTGCTATAATGTGAATTTACATTGAGTTAAGTGTTAAATTATTTGTTTTTTCTTTTTTATCTACTTTACTCTAAGACCTATAGTATTATCCTATATAATGTTTCAATCATCAAATGTTGATTAAATAAACTTGTGCTCATTATTAGAAAGTACTCCTATCAAATAATTCAAACCTTTTGAAATATTTATTTCTAACAGGTATAAGCTCCTTAAACCTCTGGAACCCTTAAGGCAGTTCTTCACCCTTGTGCATGTTGTTGAATAAATATTGTTTCCTAAATAAGAGATTTTACTTAGTCAAACTAGTTTTCTTTTGTTTGCTAGCTAGCTGCCTTTGATATTTTTGTATTTTTAAAAGTTTTTATTGAAAAGTGTTTTACTATATGCAACTTTTCCACTCTATAAATTTACATTTTACACATAAGATATCACTGCTTCATCTTCTGACTAGAGGCCAGGCCGGCGGATCTTTATGAACAAACTGGGGTAACACATAACTTGACTCAACAGCACAAGTATAAAGGTGACATTTATAGTTTATCTACTATAAGCAGAGCTCCTTTTTCTCACAACCCCTCAGGGAAACAAGGTATTTTGATCATCAAATAAAACACAATATGGGTGAGTTAATTCTATAAGTTCCAACACACCATTCTCCTAGTGTCAAATACAGGCTGATTCAAAAGTACCTGAACCCACATTTAAAATATGTATTAATTTCAATACATGTATTACAATAAGACCTTAAATAACCTTTTAAAAAAGCCACAAATTCACCCGACGGTGTTTGTGGACATTCTTTTCAATATGTCAACTGGGATATCTCTCCTGGCTTTGTTAATGTTGTTCTAGGGTTGTTGCAATACACAGTCTACTTCAGATAGCCATGGAGGAGTCGCTAAAGAATTTTCGAGACAAAGTAATCGTTGAAGAATTTACCAACCATTTCCATTTTTTCATTGTAATTGTGGCACTTTGTATTCTTCTTGATTGAACCAACAATAACGTTTCCAAGCTTCAAGCATGGCTACAAATTGATGGATAATGTTCACTTGCACAGCTGAATTAAGTTGTTTCGAAAATATGTTAATCTGAAGCTAATATATTGGTTTCCTTTAGTAAGCTGTTTAGAGAAGACCAGGTTACCAACCAGGGCCCCTAAACCCCCTCCCTCCACTTTTTTACATTTTTACCCCCAAATCTCTTTTCCTTGATACAAATTATTAGTAAACCGATGGAAAATACTATTGACTCTTACAACAACAAAATTATGTAAGTTGCTTAGCAGTTATTAATTTATATATTTTATAATTTATCTAACATCTGAATGTGTACTGCTTGATACATCCATATATGAGTATACGAGGATGTGACTGGTGCTGCCATCTGGACAGCAGTTGTAGTAGCGCTAAGCAATAGACGGTAACACTAGCAAGTCTTGGGAGTCAGTGTACCAAGTTTCACGCATTTAGGTGGTCGTGCTGATTTTATAATTCATTTTTTTAGTCGTGTACTTGGCCTGCGGCGATTTTTACGATGAATCCGAAAAAGTAACAATGCATGTGAGTGAAATTTTATGCGATCTCAGGAAAAGTGCGACAGAGACTCTAAAAATGATTCAACAAGGGTTCGAGGAAGAAAGCATGGGCCATACACAAGTGTTTCAATGGCATGCCTTGTTCAAGGCCAGTCGGACATCCATTGAGGACGACGAACTCACAGGGAGGCCAAGCAGCTGCACAACAGCTGCCATGGTTGCCAAACTTCAACAGGTCATTTGTCACAATCGACAGACCATTCAAGACCTTGCTGAGGAAATGGAAATTAGTTTTGGAACATGTCAACAAATTCTGACTTCTGAGTTGGACATGCACCGTGTCGCCGCCAAAATTGTGCTCAGGATCCTGACAGCTGACCAGAAGCAGCAGCACAATGACAACTGAAATGAGCTTCGTCATTTCACCTCCAGCGATGCAACCTTCTTGTCCAGGAGTATCACTGGTGATGAGAGCAGGGTTTATGGCTATGACCCTGAGACCAAGCAACAATCTACCCAATGGAAAAGCTCAACCTCACCAAGACCAAAAAAGGCCAGACAGGTGAAGAGCAATGTTAAGAGCATGCTCATAATATATATTTTTTTACATTAAGGGAATTGTGCACAAATAATTCTTACCAGCAGGTAAAACGTCAATTTCGTGTTCTACTGTGACGTTTTGCGGTGACTGCATGAAAATGAGTGAAGAAGTCTCCCAGAGCTTTGGTGACAACAGAACTGGCTGTTGCGCCACAACATTGCCTTGTCTCATGCTTCCCTTTTCACCCAGCAGTTTTTGGATAAAAACAAGAAGGATCTTGTCCTCCATTGCCCCCCCACTTCCCTGATTTATTCCCTGTTACTTCTTTCTATTTCCTAAAATGAAGCTCAATCTGAAGGGCCACTGCTTTGACACCGTTGAGAAGCTCCAGGCAAAATCGCAAGCAGTGTTTGGACACTTTCACAGAAAACGACTTCCAGGAAGCGTTCCATAAATGGGAGAAACGCTGGGACTGGTGTATATGTGTGGAAGGAGACTACTTCGAGGGTGATGGTGTCCACTAGGCCCTATGGTAAGTTTTACGAGTTTTATAGCACCAGTCTGGAAAGTTTCTGATATCAACTCATAATGAATTTTAGTACCATTTTATTTAAAGTATTGCCCCAATGAAGTAAACTGGGGGAAATTTGAATATAACATGTGCTTCTATTTAAAGAGGGTTTTAAACATCAGGTCTAGTGCTAACAAGTGATAAAGCAGCAATGAATTAACACAGTATCATCTCTAGGCTAAACATTTGGTCTTGAATGAAGTTTATTTGGTACACATTACTAATTCTTACCATAGTTATAAGACTTTCTTATAACAAGACAAGTTTAATAAAGAAAGACTTAGGAAAGAAACAAAGAGAAATGAAGTAGAAAAGGTAGCACTAAAGCAGAAGGCTGAAGAAGCACATAATTTGAAAAAAAATATCCCAAAACCTTATAGAAAAGAATAAAGAGGGAACAAAAAGAAAAATGCTGCTGATAAATTGTTTGATGAAGCTACCAAGAGACTAGCTTCAGCAGTTAAACGAAGAAATACGAAGTATTGAACCTTGCACAAGGGATGTTTTATATTGTTAAGGCTTTAAGGACAAATCAAAGTAAAGTCTTTCTACAAATAGTTTCAATTGTTAAGTAATTGGAAAGAAATCTTCAAAAATATAATCATACTTCAATAAGAAACCTAAACCCTAAGACACAAAAGATGAAAACCAAAATAAACTTAAGTTATGTTTAGATTTGAAGGATACATTAATATATATTGAACTTACTCTGCAGCATTTAATCTGGTTTAATTCTCACATTTGCTACCACTACTAATGTCCTTTATAGCTTTTTTATAACCGAATGATTTTTTACACATATAGTGGCTTGCTCTTCTACGATTTACATTTGGTAAAAATGTTCACTTAATTAGTAAATTAACATTTCCATAAATTTTATTTTTACTTAATGTACAATATTTAAAATATGCTATATTTTTGGCATATGTTTCTTTCATTGAGTTATGCATTACTAAATAAGATTTACAGTAGTGTATAATCTTATACCAGTATTTTGTAAAGAATATTCCTATTTATTACCAAGCAAAAATTTATTGAAATAAGATACAAATGTAACCCATTCCCATCCAGGAGTTTATCTGGAATGTTTTTATACTATAGGGCCAAATTATTTATTTAATATAATAATAATAACAACAATAACAATTGCCGAAAATTAACAAATTATACATTTTGGTGTAAGATCTTATGAAAATAAGGACTGTCTCCTAAGCCATACACATTCACTTTATATTTCTTTCTTAAAACATTAAAACACAAGTAGATGTGACCGTCTTATGTAAAAACTTGTTTTCAAAAGGTGGTATACTAAAATACTATAAATTTATTGCATTTTTGTGGGTTTATCATAACAATTGAAAATTATGATAGTATCTAATAGCCCAAGAACCCACGACGGCCAGACCTTCGTTATTTTATAGAAGCAGGAAAATTTCTCAGAGCATGTCCCCAACACAGGTAAGAACGAGCAGCGAGTATGGAGTTGGGATTGTGGTTACTTGGGCAGGTAACAGGTAGTAAAGGTGTATAAAATAGTACCTCAAATTCGTTAAAGCATATAGCTTAATTGTTTTATATTTTCTTCGGAATAACATTAGAAATCACGTCATCCATTGCTGGACACTTAGTACGGTTGCAAACCCCCTGCCAGACACCCCTAAACTTTAATAAATTATAATTATACTTTGGTTATAGTATAAAAGCTGGGTTTTACATATGTTACTTGGAGACCTATAAAAAGATGTGACCTCAATAGCCAAACAGTTTTAATGGTTTTTACATCTTGCCAGACACATTGAAAGTCTGCTGTAGGTGCGAGCGCGAGGTGACAACTGTTCAAGTGGTGCGAGTGAGATAGGGCGTTTAGTCTATTGCAATTGTTTAGAAATTGAATGAAAAGAATAGATTTATTACATTCATAGCTATCTTATATAAATTAAAAAATATTATTTTATTATTATAAAGTACAAAAAAAAGTATTATTACACGTAAAAAAAATATTTAATCATTTCTATGATTTTCATCTTTGTCGTCAATATTTTCATTATCTTCGTCACTACTACTCCAGTCCGTGGCTTGATCGTCGTCAATATCACCTTCTTCATCAGTTTCTGAAAAAAACTAACCAAGTTTATACAATTAATAATTTGTAAATTATGTATAATAATTTGACATAATAATTACATACCTGATTGAGTTTTGAGCGAATCACTAACATAACTTGGTAGCGATCCCCCTTCAAACCATTTAAAGTGGTATTTGTCATTTTCCAGTACCAGCCATTATTGTTTGGTTGATATATGGTTGGATTTTTCAGATGAGCATTGTTCCAAATGGTACATATATAGTTAGCTCGCTGAAATTGCTGCAATAGCTCAATTTTGCAAGGTGGTAGATTGCTAGCGTCAAAATTTCGCAACTTCTCGGTCAAAAGCTTCATTTACATCAGAGACTGTATACGAGTCGATGAACATTTGAAGTCGAGCGGCATCAACATCAATTACATGACTGACATTGTATACATTGCATATAAACCTCTGATAATTAAATAAAGACGTTTTCTTGTTTATCTGTATTTTCAATTAATTTGCTGTTACCGAAGTTCATGAAAGCTTCCTGTACTCTGGATATTTAAAAAATATTTTTAAGGTTTTAATTTTCCTTTTCTGAAAAAACGCAGGATTATAATCACATCCTGTGATCGCATGAAATCAGGTAAACTCTTACAAATTCAACACATAAGCGACAGAAGGTGCGCAGTAAAAGATCGCATAGACTAAACGCCCTATCTCACTCGCACCCACTTGAACAGTTGTCACCTCGCGCTCGGCACCTACAGCAGACTTTCAATGTGTCTGGCAAGATGTAAAAACCATTAAAACTGTTTGGCTATTGAGGTCACATCTTTTTATAGGTCTCCAAGTAACATATGTAAAACCCAGCTTTTATACTATAACCGAAGTATAATTATAATTTATTAAAGTTTAGGGGTGTCTGGCAGGGGGTTGCAACCGTACTAAGTGTCCGGCAATGGATGACGTGATTTCTAATGTTATTCCGAAGAAAATAAAAACAATTAAGCTATATGCTTTAACGAATTTGAGGTACTATTTTATACACCTTTACTACCTGTTACCTGCCCAAGTAACCACAATCCCAACTCCATACTCGCTGCTTGTTCTTACCTGTGTTGGGGACATGCTCTATAATATAAATAACTTATAGAGAGAAAATATTGATTATTTTATTCCAATTAATAATTAATAAATATTGTATTGGTAGGGGTTTTAATCATTTATTTATTTCTTCTGCGTTTTCTGATTGTTTTCTCTAACATGCTGAAACTTTTGGTCCCTAAAAGTCCTTTTTTTTAAAAATGTTGGTCCCCAAGTCCTGTTTTAATGAGATTAAAGTGCTAAAAGCCCTACGTAGCCTTGATGGTACCACCACCCATGACAGTATTCGCTGCTTATGGTAAGGCTACTGTTCCTTCAAACAAGTATTATAGCTACTTGCCAGCCAGTGTCCCTACTATAGAGACTGGCCAGTATACCACAAGTACAACTGTTACTCAGTCTTACCTTGAGTACTGTTCCTTCAAACAAGTATATAGCTACTTGCCAGCCAGTGTCCCTACTATAGAGACTGGCCAGTATACCACAAGTACAACTGTTACTCAGTACTTACCCTCAATACTTTCCTTCAAACAAGTATTATAGCTACTTGCCAGCCAGTGTCCCTACTATAGAGACTGGCCAGTATACCACAAGTACAAAGTTACTCAGTCTTACCCTGAGTACTGTTCCTTCAAACAAGTATTATTAGCTACTTGCCAGCCAGTGTCTCTACTATAGAGACTGGCCAGTATAACCACAAGTACAACTGTTACTCAGTCTTACCTTGAGTACTGTTCCTTCAAACAAGTATTATAGCTACTTTCCAGCCAGTGTTCCTACATATAAGGGCTGGCCAGTATACCACAAGTACAACTGTTACTCAGTCTTACCTTAGTAAAGAGGGGGGGAACTGGCTTTACCAAAATAATTTGAGGGGTAACTGGCTTCACCCTAGAAGAGGGGTAAATGGCTTTACCCTAGTAATAGAGGCGGGAACTTTTGGGATTCCCCCAAAAGGGTTTTAAAAAGGGGGTAACTGGCAAATTTAGCATAGTAATAGAGGTGGTAAAAATGGCAAATTTTTCCCTAGTAATTTTTGAGGGGGGGGTAACTGGCAAATTCCCCCATATAAAAAAAGGTGGGAACTGGCAAAATTTACCAAAAATTATGGGGGTGGGGAAACTGGGATTCAGCATAGTAAAAAAGGTGGGAACGGGCATTCACCATAAATAATAGAGGGGGTAACTGGCATTCACCATAGTAAAAAGAGGGGTAACCGGCATTCCCCCCATAGTTTTTAGAGGTGGTAACTTTTACCCTTTACCATAGTTTTTAAAAAGGGGGTAAAATGACATTCACCATAGTTTAAAAAAAGGTGGAAAATGCATTCACCCTATAATTGGGGGTGGTAACTTGCATTCACCATAGTAATAGGGCGGTAACTGCATTCACCATAGTAATAGAGGTGGTAACTGGGGCATTCACCATAGTTAAAAAAAAGGGGTAATGACATTCAAACCCTAGTAAAAGGTGGTAACTTGGGTTCACCATAGTAATTTTAAAGGGGGAAACCCGGCATTCACCATAGTAAAAGAGGTGGTAACCAGGCATTCACCATAGTAATAGAGGTGGGAAAAAGGCATTCACCCCTAAATAAAAAGAAAGGGGGTAACTGACTTCACCATAGTTTTAAAGGTGGTAAAATGACAAATTTACCATAGTAATAGAGGTGGTAACTTTCATTCAAACCCAAATAATAAAAGGCGGGAACTGGGATTCCCCCATAGTAATAAAGGGGGAAAATGGTTTACCTAGTTATAGAGGTGGTAACTGGCATTCACCATAGTAATAAGGCGGGAACTGGCATTCACCATAATTTTTAGAGGGGGTAACTGGCATTCAGCATAGTAATAAGGTGGTTTAAATGGCATTCACCATAGTAATAGAGGGGGTAACTGGCAAAATTTACCATAGTAATAGAGGTGGTAACTGGCATTCACCATAGTTTTTAAAGGTGGTAACTGACTTCACCAAGTTATAAAGGGGTAAATGGGATTCACCATAGTAAAAAGAGGTGTTAACTGACAGTCACCAAAAGTAATAAAAAGGGTTAACTGACATTCACCATAGTTATAAAAGGGGTTAACTGGCATTCACCATTGTTTAGAAGGGGGTAACCGGGTTCACCATAGTAATAAAAGGGGGGTAACCGGCATTCACCATAGTAATAGAGATGGTAATGGCAAAATTTACATAGTAATAGAGGTGGTAACTTTGGGATTTTACCATAGTAATAAAAGGTGGAAAATGCATTCAGCATTTGTAAAAAGAGGTGGGAACGGCATTCACCAAGTTTTAAAAAAGGGGGTAACTGACATTCACCATAGTTTTTTTTTAAAAGGGGGTAACCGGGATTTACCATAGTAAAGGGAGGTGGTTTAAACCGGGAAATTTACCATAAATAATATAGATTTGGTTTAAATGGCTTTTAGCATAGTAATAAAAAGGTGGTAACTGGCATTCACCATAGTAATAGAGGGGGAACCCGGCTTCAGCCCCCAGTAATAGAGGTGGAACGGCAAAATTTACCATAGTTATAAAGGTGGGAACTTTACATTCACCAAAGTTTTTTAAAGGTGGGAAAAATGGCATTCCCCCCATAGTAATGGAGGTTTGTTAACTGGCAAATTCCCCCCATAGTTATAGAGGGGTTAACCCCCCATTTCCCCCCATAGTAAAAAAGAGGTGGTTTTAAATGGGCATTCATCATAAATTAAAAGAGGTGTTAACTGAAAGTCACCATAGTAAAAAAGGTGTTAACCCGGCATTCAAACCCTAGTTATAGAGGTTTGGGAACTGGCATTTTAAACCCTAGTTATATAGGGGGTAACCTGACATTCACCCCTTTGTTATAAAAAGGTGGTTTTAAATGGGATTTACCATAGTAAGGAGGTGGTAAAATGAATTCACCATATTTAAAAGAGGTGTTAACTGAAAAATTCCCCCAATTAATAAAAGGTTTTTAACTGACCCTTCACCATAGTTTTTAAAATTTGGGAAATGGGAAAATTTTTCCCTAGTAAAAAGGTGGTAACCCGGCATTCCCCCCATATTTTTAAAAGGGGGAAAAAGGCATTTACCATAGTAATAAATTTGGTTTAACCCGGCCCTTTCCCCCAAGTTTATAGAGTTTTTAACTGACATTCAAACCCTAGTAATAAAAGGTGGGTTTAAATGGGCATTCAAACCCTAGTTTTTTGAGGTTTAACTGACATTCACCATATTAATAGGGTTTTTAACGACAGTTTACCAATTTAAAGAGGGGGTTAAAATGACATTTCCAAAAACCCTAGTTTAAGAGGGTTAACTGACATTCACCATAGGGTTTTAGAGGGGTTAACGGGGGAAATTTACCATAGTTATAGAGGTGGTAAGTGGGAAACCCCCATAGGGTTTTAAAAAGGGGGGAAACCCGGCCAAATTCACCATAGTTATGAGGTGGTAACTGGCATTTTACCATAAATTATTGGGGGTGTTAAAAATGGCATTCACCAAGTTATGGGGGTTTGGGAACTGGGATTCACCATAGTTATAGAGGTGTTAACTGGCCCTTCACCATAGTTATAAGGGTTAACTGGGGATTTTACCATAGTTTATAAAGGTGGTAAAAATGGCATTCAAAACCCAAATTAAAGAAAAGGTTTGGGAACTGGCATTCACCATAGTAATAAATGGTAAAATGGCATTCACCTAGTTATAGAGGTGGTAACGGCATTCACCATAGTAATGGGGGTGGTAACGGGGATTCCCCCAAAGTTATAAAAGGTGTTAACTGACATTCACCCCTAGTAAAAGGTGTTAACTGAAATTTCACCATTTTAATAGGAAAAGGGGTTAACTGACAGTCCCCAAAAAGTAAAAAAGAGGTGTTAAAAGGCATTCACCATATTTTTTAAAAGGTGGTAAAACCAGACATTCCCCCATAGTAATAGAGGTTTTTTTAAATGGCATTCCCCCATAGTTTATAGAGGTTTTGGGAACAGGGCCCTTCACCATAGTAATATAGACGGGGAAAATGACAGAACATGTAAAAACTTAACAAAACGAGAACAAATTTTTGCATGGTCCCTTTCACGTCATGGAGTTTTATGACTTGTTACATAAAAAAAAGTATTCTAAATTTGCTATTTACTTATATGTGTGTGGGTATCTATCCAATAGTTTTAGGCTCAAAACTAATCATTTTTTTATTTGATGGAAGATATTGGTTTTTTACTTCTTAGTGAAATAACAAATAATAAAGTCAATTTATAGAAAAAAATTTTTTCATAAATAGTTTTTTTCCCAAATTGCTATCTTTTTTAAAATTTCATGAAGGTGGTCTAGGGTTTAAAGGGGTTGTAAATTCTGTGCTTTGGGGCCCCGGGGGTTTAATCCTCGGCCCGGCACAGAAATTTTTCTGATTATCAAACCCTTTCCCACACCCTTTTCAAGACATCTTGTGAATGTGGGGAATG
>JBCFYV010000024.1:4882072-4952678 GCA_039000515.1 Timema cristinae
CCCAACTGTTGCCAACTATTCCTCAACTGTCGCCCAAATGTTTCCTCAAATGTCGCCCAAATGTTTCCTCAACTATTTCCCAACTATTACCCAACTGTTTCCCCAACTGTTTCCTCAACTGTTGCGCAACTGTTTCCTCAACTATTTCCACAACTGTTTCCTCAACTGTTGTTGCCCAAATGTTTCCCAACTGTTTACTCAGCTATTGCCCAACTGTTTCCTCAATTATTTCCTCAACTGTTGCCTAACTATTTCCTCAACTTTTGCCCTACTGTTGCTCAACTGATTCCCCAACTGTTGTTCAACTTTTTCCCAACTGTTTCCTCAACGGTTGCCCAACTATTTCCTCAACTGTTGCCCAACTGTTTCCCCAACTGTTGGCCAACATTGGAAACAGATTGTTGGCAAACATTAAATAAACATTGTTTCACGTCCAGATTACAATGATAAAACATTTGTTTCCCGTCCAGAGTTCAGTTGAGTGAAAGATGTTTGTTGAGGATGTTGCTGCTATGGCTTGTGCTTTGTATGTAGTTATGAGACAAAAGTGAAGATCGAACACGGCAGTGGTTTTAGGAACATCACTCGCATGTCTCCTACAGATTTTGAAGATATTTTACAAATGTTTGGTCCTAGGATAATGAAAAAGACACACGATTTAGATCAGCAATCTCACCTACCAGCCCACGTTGCTTGTTGTCAGAAATGTTGGTCAACATTGTTTCTTGTAACTCCATTTGAAATGGATCACGAGAAACATGTTTTCCCCACTGGGAAACACAAAAGCAACATGAACAAATGTCCCCAACTGTTTCTGGAACAAGGGCAACATGTTGGCAAACAATGTTTCTGGGGAAATGTTTTCTAGTGCGTACTAGGCTTTAAGAAAGTTATTTTAAAATTAAAATAAGAATGTCTCAATGAGTTTTAACACAACCTTTATTGATATAACCCTCACCGGCGATTATGAAGACAAAGGCATCAGTCACATATATTCATGAAATCTCAAATTTTTCATCTCGTTCGGATGTACTATGCCAGTCTATTTTGGGTCACGGACCTCTTTGTGACCATGAACCCCTCCCCATAAAAATGCACGTAAATACATTCACACAAAATGGTGCATACAATTTACCTGATTACAGTGGAAACTGATTATATTCCCATGGGCGTAATATAAAAACAACGAATTTTGTCTCTCTCTTTCCCTTTTTATGCAAACATGAACAGCCATTTCCTGAAGAAATGTGAAATAAGCCCTAACTGTGCAACTATAATTTAAACTTTATCTCTGTCCAAAAGTAAAAGTCAATAGATAAGGGTTCTGTTGCTTTGATTGACTAAGAAGTTAAAGTGAAGTAGTCTTTGACAATATAGCGTACATGTAGTATTTGACATCCACTCTATTCCGAGGTTTGGTTTTGATGACAAGTGCTGAAAACACTGCCCCACAAAGATATATACACCGTATACAGAATGTTCGGAAACACAAAGTCCAAACTGCACATATTATAGTTTGTTTGAACCAAAGTAATAAAAATCCCTGTACACTTACAACCGGAAAACTATGCTATACCATTAAATTGGGTTCAAAGTTTCAGCTATAGGAGAGCAAAGCTGTGCAAGCATGCGTGTACAGGGTGACCTGGTGGTCTAGGGGTAAGGTGTCAGACTTCTATGCTGGCGGCCGGGTTCGATCCTCGTCCCGGCACAGATTTATCTGATTACCAAACCCTTCCTACACCTCTGACAAGACATCTTGTGAATGTGTGGAATGCCAGGTCGCCACCGTGGTTCGGATTCCACGTTAAACTGTAGGTCCTTCATTTCATCTCACAATCACCCTACCATTACACATTAGCGTAAGTGCGTATAACCCGAACGGGTAGTAAGACGCGGTGCTAATAATAATAATAATAACATGCGTGTACAACAGGTTGCATAAGAGTTAGTCGTGCGGCTCTGCACATGTAATAATGGCAAGGACTTGCTGTGCTGTAGGACCGTTAGTTATGACCTTCAGAACGTATTCTCATTTATATCTAGATGGACTGGTGTGATATTTACTATTAATTGTGTTATGTTCTACTGACATACTCCAAGATGTCGAGGTGTGCAGTGCCGCGCACATTACTCCTGTGCAACCTGTTGTACACGCATGCTTGCACAGCTTTGCTCTCCTATCGCTGAAACTTTGAACCCAATTTAATGGTATAGCATAGTTTTCCGACAAATTCATATGCATGGCTGTGAGAAAACTGTGTGATCTCAATATTGGCAAGGTATGTTTGTTGTAACTCTTTAACAAGGTCAACTATTCTAGATGTCATTACGTGGCAACTACTGCCATTGTATGTTACGATAATGAGTTGGAGATAAGTAAAGTTGAATTTAGAGGAACATTTTCATGAAGGGGTTGGAAAACCATTTAGTAAAAAAACTCAGTACACTCGAGCGGGATTTGAACCCCAATCTCTCCGTCATCGGCAGTCCAGTCATTGGCAAGAGTGACGCCTTAGACTATTCTACCACTGAAGCGGGTCGGTATTATAAAAGTCACTACTAGAATAGACATACACTCAGATATTTTCTTGTATTTTTATTTTGTTAATATTTAAGCATTTATAAGGGCAAGGCAGTATTCTTTAAAAATTATCTGCCTACAAACTTGAAAACAATGTACCAAAGCTTTTATTTTTGTGAATTTTTAAATTATGAATTTTATGGTAACTTTTGAGCCATGAAATGGTACATCTTTTAATTATCATGTTGTATTAGCCTAGTCTTGAGTGTAGCCTAAGTATTCGACACATTTACTGTGCTCTGTATTTTAGTTATACTTCATATTATTTACATTTTCAATAGACTTATTTGGGGTCGAGGGGTGAGGGTAATACCCCTCTCGCTTCCCCTCCCTGCCCACCCCTAACTTTGCCTCAAAATGGAGCGTGCTGCAACTTTGTTGTTGCTGTAACAAAAATTGTCCTGTTCGTGCGCTTCCGTTCAAATCAATGTATCCCGTCCGGGCAACAAAATAGTTGCTAAAACGAAGCAAAGTCATGGGATTTCCCCCCTCCCTTTACACAATACATTTTTTTTATCTAATTAATAAATTCAACACAAGTGACAGCAGCTTAATCAAAGGCTGGAGAGAGTAAGAGAGCAGAAAGAGGATTTATAACAGTATCTACCTGGAGAGAGAATGTAAAAACCATCCAGCTGGATTCACACCAAGTCACATCTAGAATATTCCCTGATCAAGTCAAGAGTGCAAACCACTGCACCAACCTTACCGGTTCTAGCTCGGAAAGGTCGAGAAAAGTGTCGTGACCTTCGAGGTCAACAAGATGGCGATGTACTGTGCATACGTGTGACAGAAGGACATCCATTTTCTCACGTCGCCACACCCAGACACGACATGGCTGCACCCACGGCCTACTGAATACAGTATAATGAACAATTACTCCTGCCATCTTGATCATAAAAACTAAAAACACCTTTGTTGAGGAGAAATGGGGACAATATCGAGTTACACGAAGCGACCAGATGGTGTAAGAGTGTTTTTCTACAAAAGAGTTGAACATTGGCCGCTATACTTAAAAATAATAGAGATTATGTCAAATTAACTTTTTCTCTGCTTGAATTAGAGTAATCACATTAATTATTTTACAAATTAAAAAAAAATTCATTAGCATGTTTTTTTACTGAGCAAAAGGTCCCGGATTCGATTCCTGACATGACCGAAAAATGTATACATTGGTGAAAAATGAGTTTACACTTTTACAGTGATGAATTAACGTTTGGGGACTGGATGTTGGACCTGTCCTAGTCTTAAGTTTGATTATAGACATACGAAGCTACGACAGACCCAACCAGTCGGTAGTGAAAAATATATGGCTGAAGTAAAAAATTGATCCAGAACACAGGCTGGAAACAGTAATGGATGTAAAAGAAAAAAAAATACTAAACAATAAGTGAATCTCGACAGAAATTTATTTGTTACTGTTTGGCTTTTCATTTTAGTTCGCAATCCTCAAGAGTAGCTGTTGCGGTCTGTAGATCACATCACCTAATATATAGTCCAGTAAATGAACTATGAAGAGAGATCAAGTAACTTCTCTCCCGAGCCCGACTGTTGATTCAAACAGCGCTGGTAGTGGCGGAATCCTGAAACACAAGAGTGAAGGCCATTGTAGAAACTCTAAGCTAAAAGTTGCGTATATTATTATTATTATTATTATTATTATTTATTATTATTATTATTATTATTATTATTATTATATTATTATTATTATTATTATTCAACACATATTTAAACTTTGTTTTTTTATAATTATTAATTTAGATACAATGAATCAATTAAAAAGAGTAATTATAGAAAATGAGAGTTGTTGTATTGTAGGATACCAAATCAATATAAAGGCATGACACTTTACAGTTTTTTTGTGTTTTTTTTGCTAGGACAAGGGCTGAATAAAAACGAAACAAATGTGGTTAAGAAGTCAGTTGATGGAATTGAATTAATATAATATTGTTTATATTTTCAATAACCCTGACTCTTCATCAAGAACTATGTCAAGAAAACAATCAATTTATATTTATATATTAAGGGGCGTTCAATAAATACATGAGTACCTTGAGAGGAAAAGGTGTTCAAGCTTTACTTATTTTTGCTGACAAGGGGGAAGTTGGGTTCAGAACCATGCTTACGTAAAATAGAGAGACGGGCCAAAGGACACACACTAATTAAAAATGCCGAGACGTAAATTCTAGGACCTTGGTCATCAGATTAGAGGTAGTTTAGAGTGTCTTGTTACTATAATACTTCATGTATTCACTAATAATACATTTTTATATTTTAATTAAATGTAAATTAATTGTTATATAATTTGTAAATTTTTTGTTCCTATTTAGTACAAAAAGTTTTAATTCATTCTACAACAGTGTTTATTATTAATTATTTTACAACATTAATTTACACCTCAATGGTAATAATTACCAGCAATTTATAAATTGTATAAAAATAAAGATTATTCCTGGGAAAAGATTACATAAAAAAGTCGACAAATATAAAGTAAGAAAGAGGTGGGGGAGGAGCGTTTGTTTATTTTTTGTTTACAAAAAGCGGAGTGGGTACAAACTGGTCAAATATATGCTTACGTAATACTTACACTAAATTATGTACACACTAACCGTAGTCCCTACAAGACATAGCCAGCCAGCATGGAGTTTAGAAAATATGGCAACGTTGTATCATGTATTTATGACAAAACTTTGACTAGTTCATCACAAGTTTTGTTATATTATTATTAAATTTGCCTATAACTCAAAAAATATTGATTTGATAAAACATTCTTTCAAATCAAAGTTGTATATCTTTAAGAGTGAAACAACGTTGTATCTGAAATAGTTGCGGAAATTTGATCAAGATTGAAAATCTACTCATATATAAAGTATCTTTAAAGTCATGTCCATGGAAAAGTGAGAGTCGCCATTTTGTTTGTAATGCTAAACAGTGGCTAGATAATCAAATTCTTCCGACTATTCTGAGAAAACAGATTTTTTTTTCGTGTTTCGCCCTTAAGTAAACTACACATACTCATGATTAATGAATATATATATATATATTTATAGACAGACCGACAAACAACATCGTCTTAACAATTTTTTAGGATTCAGGGGGGTTATGAAACGTCCACTTCCATTAAAATCTCAGAATCCATTTTTTTTTACAATCATAATATTTCTCTCTCTTAGGAAACACGAAAAGTATGATGGATATTATGATCGGGCCAATGAAATGTCAATATGAATGATGATGATGATGATAAAATGTTCTTGCATATATATATATATGAAATTAGTTTCTCAACTACGCCAGCAATTTAAATTTAAAAAAAATTGATTGAAATTTATAAATTGCCTTCTCCTGAATCTCATAAAAACAAACATAAGACCTGCCCAAATTTGAACCTTTTCTGTGATAGTAAACCAGCTCTTCATTCCCAATAACAAGGTAAATATTATCTCTGTACTATATAACTGTATAATGTTTGTGTTTCCACATCCTCCAGAGGCCCCTAGACGACCTATAAAGATGAAACTTTGCACACCACGGGACAGAGCCTAATCAAGCCAAATTTTCGATTTTCTGTTTCTGTGGGTAGTTTTACTGAAGAGCAAAAAGAGATAAAATCAATTTTTTCAAATCTCGATCTAGCGATTTTGATAAAAATTAGTTTTTAGGCACTTTTAAACATTATAAACAGAATGACTCTCATTTCCCCATGAAAATAAATTGAGGTTAATTTAAACAGTGTACACTCTCATTATTGATAATATTTCTGCAACTATTGAGATACGAAATGTGTTATTAATGTAAAGTTGTTGTACTATTAAAAATAAAAATAAGCTTTTATTTGAAATATAGTTTTACAAAACCATTAACTACAGGTATATAAGCAAATATATATCATTATATTTTAATTGAGGTACAATGAAAAATATTAATCAATTATTATTATATTTGGTAGATAGATGCTCCTCTTTTGTCAATGTTTCTGTAAAATGTATTATTCCAGTTATGGTCTTAGGGGAAATATGTTACTCTTTTTTTCCATCATGTTCCTACAAGAATTACTATTCTTTCTTTTCACAAATCTTACTAGTTTTAAGTAAATGCATCATTTTTAAGATAGATAAGATTTTTAAGATGTGCGGTCCACTGAACTATAGTTTTTTTTAATAAAACACACTTCAAATTACAAGTTTCTCATTCGAACGGTTTAATAAATCCCTTTTTTAACCTTATATTTGAAAAAATCCTATCTGAAAGTGAGTGAGAGGTCTACTTTTTTTTTAGCGTATGCTAAATATTTAAGTTGCATCTTAACTATTCAAGTTTAGCTCGCCTGTCGCTGACCGGCTTTACTAGTAATATCATATTCTTCGAAAATTATTAACACTTTGCAAGGATAGTAATCATATTATCAAATATAAAAACATATTATAAATTATTAGTAGCCTATAAATGTTTCATTATTTGTAATAGATCACAACTTTTACAAAATTCTTGTCATAGATTCCAGAAGTCAATAAAAATGGCACAAAGTGACATCTTACATATTACTCTTAGTTTCAAGGTAAGCTTGACTGCAACATGTTTGAGATATCACTCTCCCGGTAGACTGAATCACCGGTAAATGGAGATTAGATGTGTGAATGCTAAACCATGGTTGTGAATGTGTGTATATCAGAAAGTAGAACGAGGTACACAAACAACACTGGTACGATTGTTCTCATCTATGAAAAGCTACAGATATACAACATTTGAACTGGCGTATTAATGCATTGAAATATATTTAATAACTCATAAAGTTTTTAATATAGGGATACGACTATATGCTATGTATAGGCCTAGATTTTACCTACATGGAGGCTATCTATCTAGATACATCAGAAGTCTATTTAGACGGCTATCAAGACATGGTGGTATCTACCTACATATCCTGGTAAGTTTATTTATAAGTTTATCTAGAAATGGCAGCGGCTATACACTAACTATATATATTTGTTTTATTGGGCGCAGGCAATGAGGTGTTGTTTGTTCGTTATCATTATATTGAGAGTGACCGACCCATCTTATTGATGATAACACAAAGTTGTAGTTGAATGTGTGTCAGAGTGAGTGGTTTGGGTACTTATAAGCACACCTCATCTCCACGTGATTATGTCCAAAGGGAAGACAAAGACACCTCATCATTGTGTATTGATGATGCAATTAAAGAGCTCTGCATAGTTTTGTCGGCCAACTCACATTCTCTGAGACATCGCTTGACCGATAAAAGACATTCCCGAGTCTAGAAATAAATCAACCCTATGTCGACTAGACAGTCGCTGGATTGAACACCATGTTTTTCAAAAATTGAATCATTTAAGGTGAGATGTAAGTGACATTGGGTTAAATTTGTTTTGTTTTTTTATTTAAAACAATTACAATTTGACCAACATAAATAAGATTGTGCTTCTTTAGTGATGTCTAGCTTAATTTTTTACATAAGCACACTTCGGTGGCCGCGTGGTCTAACGCGCTACTCTCGCAGTAGACAAGAATGCCGATGACGGGGAGATCGAGGTTCGAATCTCAATCGAGTGGTGAAGCAATGTATCTCAACGAATAAAATTCGCACGACAAAAACATCACGCGATAAAATAGCTTTCGTGATAAAGGGAACTTGCCCCCCCCCCCTTGGCCCCGCAAATAGAAACATAATAAATGAAAGTGTTGAGACGTTGATTCAAGGAACTTGATCATCAAATTATTTGGAGTTTAGGGTGTTTTTATTATAAATATAATATTCATGTACTCATAATAATACTTTTTATAATGTCAATTAAAAGTACCTAAATTTAAATTTTAAACTTTTATATTGTTCTAACTTGTTTCAATTTTACCTGTTCAATGAATTTAAATTCATTGTATATCAGTGTTAATTGTCAATTATTTCACATATTAATTTACAGCTTTATGTTAATAATTACCAGTAATTTATAAATTGCATGAATTTTTAATTTATTTATTCTCGCGTCTTACTACCTGTTCAGGCTAATGGCAAAATTGCTTGAGAAAAAGAATGGTTAGTCCTGTGAACAAATGGAAAAAAGTCGACAGATCTTACGTAAGCAAAAGGGGGGGGGGGTCAATCATTTGCTTGTTTTTGCTTACAACGGGCGAGGGGTTAAAATTGCCAAAAATATTCTTACCTAATACTTGTAGGCCCCCTAAGTAAATATCTACATTTTTAGATAAAGGAGTGATAAAGTATATGCACTGCGACGTACCGTTTTATTTTTAAATAGAAACATTTGAAATGAAAAGGCTTTAAGTCATCTAGTCTTGGAATATCTTGAAATAAACAGCAGGGGCCTTTGTATCACGTATTAGGGTTCGGCCAGACTGACAAGCGTACGAGCGAGCGCGTAATTAGCAGACCCTAGTTCATTAGGAAGATGTCTCTGTCAAAGACACTTGGTACATCTCTGCTCCTCGAAAATTCTTACAGAAAATATTGTATATTTATAAAAAATAAAAAAGTAGAAGTGCATTCCAATTAATAAATTGAGAAATGCGTATGGTACTGTACTGAAGTGTTTTAAAATCAGATTTGCCGCACCAGTGGCGGAATGGTGCGTTGCACTCGATAGCTTTTGACTAGGAGGCAAAGGTTCGAATCTTGGCTCAGTGAACTGAATGTGATTTTTAAAACTTATTTATTGTTGTGGTTTTTTCATACTCTCTCCAAACTAATGGTGATTCTTATTTGTAAAGGCCTACTTTGATTATAATATTGAAGTATTTTAACATATCGGTTTACATATATACATTATATTATTTATGGTCTTACCAATTAAATTAGGCCATTAATAGCAAGTGTGTTAAACCTATCACTGATAGAAAAAAGTCAAATATCATGTCAAAATGAGAAGTTTCCCCAGCACTCAATGAACCAACATACAATAATATTGCCTAGCGCCTGTAAACTAGACTGTACCGGGTCACATGCGGCCCCTATATGCCACCAGTGGGATGTGAGATAAAGACTGCTCAGCGCGAGTTCTTGTAGCACGAACCCGCAAAGAGGTTAATATTTGCATATCGTGGAGATTTGACCATTTCCCTTTCCTACATTATATTTTGCTTTCAACTCTTTGAATTAAAGGTCAAACGTAAGAAATAATAATATAATATGAGATGGTTTTGTTGCCAGTATAGACCTTACAAATTTTATGTAAATTAATAGGTTGAACAGTGAAAATGTTAATCGTCAATATTTATGTTTTAAAATTAAATAAAAACACTATTTATTAAAATGTTTATTTTGTGTTGGAGAGATCTATGTTTATTTATTTGCTATTATATAAATGATATTTATATAAGTGACTAAAAAACAATGATATATTATCTAAATAAAGAAACATTGATTTATCATTAAAGAATAAAGAGGAAATATACTGACATTTAATCAAATCCCCCCTTGATAGACCCGAGTGGGATTCAAGCCCCAACCTGTTAGCCAATGGCAGACCAGGCCAGATGAGACCGACGCGTGGTCCGTCTACCCACCTTTGAGCATACGAAAAGGGAAGTATGATATGATCAATTATGTCCATTAATATGTTCCTAAACCATGTTCATATACGAGTATGTCTTAGTTGCAACACACTCTTAAATATGTATTGAAGTTGTGTTGTTTCTTCAAACGTGGGTGAGAGTGTGAATTCAATTACCTTCACGCTATGAGGAACTTAGTTTAAATACTGGTTAGGTCAAACGTCAAGTGAGGTATGAGTGATTTAATTACTCCAGGTACGAGTGATATACTTATTAAATCTCTGCTAAAGCGCTTCTAAAGTTACGATTTAAAACTAGTAATGCCCAGTAATGGTTTAAGCCCTATATACTCGCCTGGATAGAGGATAGAAACCACAATATGGTGAAACAACCAGAGCAATGTTTTTTTAATCCGTGTCTCCCTACAGGTCTGAAGCAGAGACGTCATTATCCGTGAAGTCAGTGTTGCTGGTGATACGTTTAGGTTGAGAACAATAATATTGTTATTTCATGTCGGGCTTTATATTAACCAATTTGGCTTTCTATAAAAGTTAGTGTATACGTTTGATATTTTAAAAATATACTAAAGCTATAGAATATAGGCTTGATTGATGATTTTAAAGTTAAACATTTCATAAAAGGCCATACTAATACAAGAAATGTACAGTCCGTTTAACCTGAAAGGAATCAGAGCTTGACGTATTACACTATGGCCCTATCTTGTAGGTCACACCATGGTGGAATAATGCAAGGTGAACTTGCCACCTTAGAGGTTTAAAGGAAGGTTACACTTCGTTTCTCCCGAAAGGTAGAAAGTTACCTTGTAATATTCCACTATGGTGCACTTATAAGATAGGACCATAGTGTAATCGATCAAGGTCAGGGTAGACGGAGTGTAGGCACCAACACACATTAATAGTTACAATTTTCTTTCCTTAGAAAGGAAACGTTGACCAAGACACGTTATTTAGAAAATGATAGAAAATGTGAATTTATATTAGATTTTAAAATGTAGGTATCAATATCCTACAGTAGCCCCTTGGCTTCTTTGGTGCTGACTGACAGCTCACAGCTGACTTCTGACAGTCAACATTTAGGTATATACCTAAATTTTGACTGTCAGAAGTGACAGCTGCTAAACACATGTTTTTGCAGATCATATGGATACATAATGGTCTGGTAACTTTTCAAAACCGTCAGTTGTCAGCTATGAGCTGTCAGTCAGCACCAAAGAAGCCATGGGGCTACTGTAGTCAATCAATGTCTACCGTACCGTCTCATTACTCCGCACATAAAGATGAAAATGTGGTCTCGCTCTACAGCTAAGGGCACTTTTACAATCCTACCATGGGTGGTAGCATAATATCTCTCTCTGCTCGTATAAAAATGTCCTCTATAGTTTGTGGAGTAGGATGTGTGTGTGGGGAGTCACATGTCTAATAGATTCACCCCACAGTAACTGCTGTGATCATAGTACTTTGTCGCAGTCAATCATCTTGCTTCTTGCTTCCAACCATTTACACACACTTATTACGCAAATACTTATAGTGCTTGCTCCAACAGCTGCACACTAATATTGTATGGCAAGCTTTTGTTGGATTAACTAGTGGTTTCTTGAACAAGTTGAAAGAGATAAATATAATTATTTATTAATGATAGTTCGTAAAGGGAAAACAAACTGGCCACAATGTTATCACAATGTTATCACAATGAGCGCCATTTTCTTGCTATTCAGCTCGGCTGTCATGTTTTGATATATTATATAACTTATATAGCTTAGAAACTATTGATTTTAAACGATAAAAATTGGAGATTTCCACTAATGTAAAATTTAATACCCTTTAAGTCATTGTCATGGAAAAACAAGATATTAACTTTTGTTTATAATGTTAAACAATGTCTGGATAAAAAATATAACTAACAGCGTTAGAGTGAATTTCGAGAAAATCTGTTTTATCTCATTTTGCCCTTCAGTAAACTACCCCTAATTTCAGGTTTGGATATCTAATTACAAAAATTGATCGGAGAAACCTGATAAAAACTCTAAATACCAAGTTTTAGACGGATTGGTAAAACGGTTCCGGCTCTAGTTCGAGATACAGACACAGGCATCGCCAAAATCGCTCTTTCTGTTTCGGGGGTCATGAAACACCAACATTTATCAACATCTAGAGTTTAATATTTTAGATGATCACAATACTTCTCTATCAGAGAGGTCAATAGAAAGTAAAATTAATATATTTAAAAAAATACAAATAGCTTAATCATTTGTCACGATCATGCGCGCGTACAAAGTTTTAAGAGAGTATATTAAACATTATTTATAATTATATTTAATATGAAATGTGTGATATTATGTTTAGGTTAAGTCATGGTCTTTGGAAATGAGTGATAAAATAAACACACTCCATCGTTAAGTAGTGTTGGTTAATATATTATATTTAGTGTATTTGTCTTCAAACTAAATTATCCTAGAATATATTTTCAGGCTTGTAACTAAAAGATCCTAACTACTTATTTGTGTTTCAAAATTGTTCTTAATGATATGTTATGTGAACCACAATACACAATGAAACACACAAGGGTGTCCTCACATGGTTAAACTGACACATCACACTTAAGATGCTGTCAATAAATAATGCTAAACCAAGTTCTGGGACACCTTTGTCTTAACAAATAGGTAGGTATGTTTGTCTCTTAGAGAAGGGGTGATATAACTTTTACTGTTAAATGGAAAGTATCAGAACATACTAGTTGTTTCGTTCAAGGTATTTAACGTGCGCTTTCTGAACCGAATAATTATATCAGTACACGAGAGTTTCTATGAGCGAGAGTGAAAGTACATCCCAATTTTTCTGGGAAAGGTATTTTCACATACCTTCCAAGGGTTATTTTACAGGTCACAATCAACATGGGCCTGACGTCCTTACTTCACCTCTGAAGGAAGCTGTGCTACGGATTATTATCGCTCAAGAAAAACTCGTCGACACCGGCTGGATTTGAACTCACGAACATCAGGTCATGAGGCGGGCACTCTACACCAAGAGCATCTAGGTCGAGTATATCATGCTAATGTGCCTTGCCAGTTTTAAATCTCGGGTGAAGGAATGAATCTAAAATCACATCTGTTGAAACACAATAGCGTTGATATTATTGGTCCTAGCACAGGAATTATGGGTAGTGAAATGCCTTAACGTAATACCGAAACGCGGAATGCTCGTAAAGTTATCTTTAGAATCTGGCATTCTAAAAGTAGCTGCTGTTTTATTTATTAGCTATTGAGTCCATATAAACAAACCTCCCAATAATAAGCAACCTTCTTATGGATTACTGCGAAACTTCTCTTTATATTACTGATTAATAATGTATCCCCCCCCCTCTATTGTGGTGACATATTTTAGATGACGGGCTTCCTATGAAAGTCAGACTGTACCAGAATTGAAGAGTAATCAAAATGGTCGGGGGGTGGCGTAGTGTTCACATTTAGAAAAATGTATTCAGTCATACAGATTGTTAACTAAAACAAACACGCTTTGGTGGCCGCATGGTATAATATACTACTCTCACAAGAGACTGGACTGCCAAAGAAGGAGAGATCTGGTTTCGATCCCGGTTGGGTGTACTGAAGGGTTTTTTCCCAAATGGTTTTCTACCTTCCCTCAACGCAAATTCGGCTACTCTTCCTCCAAATTCAACCTTCATAATTCCTAACACATTAGTGTAATTACATATGTGTACAACCCGAACGGGTAGTAAAACGTGGTGCTAAAAAAAACTTGAACGGATCTGCTTTTTATATTCAAACTTAGCGCTCCACAGTAAAAGTGATGGGTTTACACCTGCAGCAGGCATGCTACCCTCGCACCTCAATATAGTGACAGAGGGCCGGTTTGTGCTGCAACCTATCACTCAGCGTGAGAAACAGTCATTGTTTAATACAACCCGGCGTCCTATTTTACCCACCCTTCCCCTATATTCACTGTGATCTCGCCAGGTTATACACGGCTGTATTTATTAACAGACCAGAGTGACGTCACGGAGTATATATAGAGAGTTAAATTCATATCTCCAGTTCTCTTTCGTTTAAAACTTTATTTGGCATTTTGAATGGTATTGCTTACTAACGATTGTTGGTCTAAGTGGGGTTTACAAGTATCGTTTAAATAAAAGTATTTTAAAAGTGAAAAGAATGCAAAAAATAAACATTAAAATATAAATTAATACTTGGTAGTTATGGTTGATGTTTCGTTGACAAACATAACTACTATAATATATGTTAAACCTGGTGAAAAAGGGCATTGTTTGGAAGTCTGGTAAGGTCTTTTTTTTTTAAATCTAATCAAAGGGTATTGGACAAAAGCACTGGAGCCTTTTTTGGCCAGGGAGGACGGTGGGCGCAAAAGTATGTTATGTCCCGGTTAAGTTAGGTAGAGTAAAAAACACAGGAGGTGGGGAGGGATTAGGGGAGTCAAAATGATGTTAGGGTCAGGCTATAAGATAGGTTGAGTAAAAACAAAACGGGGAAGGCAGTGACTGGGAGAAAAATACGCATTTAAAAAAATTAAATACAATTATGCGTAGGTTGTATTAGTTTGGACAAAATACTATTATGGTTTACCAGATTTTCCAAATAGTTCGTTACAAGACAAGTAAATCCTACCAAGCTACTACTACTACTACTACTACTACTATTACTACTACCTTTGTCAACGGCCGGACTCCACTGGGATAACCGACTAGGTTTTTACGAGGCACCGCTGTCGGCCCCAGATGGGGAATGGAAATGTAACCATCCACGCCAGACCATATCCCGGAAGTTAATCCTACCAACCCACTCACGTTACGCCATCAGCCACAATCGATCATTCCCAATATGCCAACCTACCCCATCCCAAAAGTAAAATAATCCTTCCAAACCCCTAAACCGCAGCGACATCATTCATAGTCACCATTATTAATCTATAAAATTGTATTTATTGCAGCATCATTCAACGGTTTCACCCATTCATTGTTTCACCCTCATAACATGAGGATAATGGCTGGCGACTGCTGCCTGTAACTCACAAAGCATAATCAGCCCTTTCTAGGATGACCTAGATTGACGATTCTGTCAATTTGGATATTCTTGTCGGGCAACAGCCGGATGGCGTCACAAGACCCTAGGCAGGGACCATATTTTTTTCTTTTCTTTTTTTCTTTTTATTGCTTTACTTTTAACATCTATTTAACGTGACTTTAATATATTTTGATATTGTGTTATGATAAAAAAAAATGTGGATGTTGAAAGAAAGGATTAGTCTGGTCAATCTTGTTCAAAGTTACTGGTCAGCGATTCCTGGAATCATAAGTAAATTGCTAAACTATCTGTACAAGACCCTTGACTCCTCTGCGCCTCCCGGAGGAAAGAGGGAGTGGGGGGAGCAATGCACCCATGCCCCCAAGTTCTGGTTCTGGCCTTGGGCTCAATTTACCTCTATAGGTCAATATAACATCATATATTTAGTTAAAATTAAGTATTTTATTTCTTTAACAGTATAAAATTGTGCTCACCATTTGTTTTAAATTGCATGCTTCATTGTTTTAACACAATTGAACACAAACTTAAGGTACAAGCCTAACCCTTTTTCAAAATATGATATGGTTGAGGAAGGCATTGATCTGAATAAGAAACTACGTAGGCCTATTTAATTTCATTTCCATTTATAAATACCTTACCTTACATGACGAAAATAAATTTAGGATGTCCGAAAACAAGGTGCTTGACTCAAAATATATTATGAAAATACTGGGGAGTAGAGGAGGTTACATAATGACGAGCTACCTACTGTGTTCTCATCACAATACATTGTTGGGATAATCAAGTCTCGTAGATTATGGTGTACAGGACAGGCAACGATAATGGGATATTCTAGAACCTTGTTCAGGGTGATGACTGGCAAACTCAATAGGAAGAGGGTGTCATGAGGTGGTAGATAGAACTAGTTCAATATAGGTATAGGCCTACTTTTGTAAGTAAGATAATACACTCTCGAGTTCCTAAAGTCGTAGAGTAAGTAAATATAGTCATTTCCTCTTCTTTTCTGGCAAATATTTTTTCGTTATAAGGTTCAATATACTTGTTCTTATTTATAAGTACATTTTCCAGCATTGACATAATAAAATCAAATAACGAGTTTCAAGTCATTTAAGAAAATATTGGTTCTCAATAATATTTTCTTCTTACTTTAAAGATTAGGATGATTAAAGTACAACATAATTTTGTAAAGAGTTAGTGTCGTGGAGTTTGGGAAGCATGGTTCTGTGTCCTGGGTTTGTATTTTACTGCCAAAAAATCTACATAAAAGTAAGTGAGTACCCATTTTATAAATTATATTAAAACTACAATGCTATGACTCAAGCGTGTGTCGGTCCATAGCTTTAAAACGAGACTATCTCCGGTTTGTTCTCACACAAAACAGTTTTTATTTTTATAAACATCTGTTTTTACAGACCCCCCTTAGCCGACACGGGGCCCTGGGCAAACATCGTTCGCGGGGCCCCCAGTTATCTGACACCCCCTCACCCAAAATATATTTTCTGTACGTCTTACTACCCGTTAGGGTTATACGCTTTACTGATCACGCTAGTGAATTATGGGTAAGCATGGTTGAATATATTGGAAGTGCATCCGTGTTTGCGTGAATAGAGAGCGGAAAACCGTTTAGGATAAAACCACCCTCGGTGCACCCAACTGGGATCGAACTCTGTTCTCCCAGTCATCAACAGCCAGTCTTTTGCGAGAGTGATGCTTTAGACCATGCAGCCATCGAAATGGGTGAAGAGAAAAATTAAAACCCCTTATTTTTATTTAGTACTATGACAGTATTTTGCACATAGGCTATATATATACCAAATATACCAAATGGTACCAGGAAATGCCTTTAAAGGTAAATAAATTTAATACTTTAATTTATTTTAGAAGCCAAGTTTTCCCACATATTATAAGAGTTGATTTTTCCCAAACATTATTTGGATTTTCTTCTCCAATAAAATTAAATTAAATTATAACCCCACGTCTTACCTCACGTTTGGGTTATACGCTTAAGTACTAATTACGTAATGGATTAGAAAATTGGTAGGGTTGAATTTAAAAGAAGTGAAACCACATTTGTGTGGAGGAAGAGTGGAAAACAATTTAGGAAAAACCTCCCCCAGTTCACCCGACTGAGAATCGAACCTCAATCTCCCCGTCCTTGGCAGTCTAGCTAACACGAATCTGGCGCATTAGCCAATGCTACCGAGGCGGTCCTGTGAAATTGATCTGCATGAAGGTACAAAGAACAACTGTGTTAAGTTTGAATTAAATCGGTTAATGCTTTCAAAATTTTCATTGACAACATTGACAAACATACCCACCACAGACATTGACAAACATATCCACCACATACATTGACAAACATATCCATCACAGATATTGACAAACATATCCACCACAGACATTGACAAACATATCCACCACAGACATTGACAAACATATCCACCACAGACATTGACAAACATATCCACCACAGACATTGACAAACATATCTACCACAGACATTGACAAACATATCCACCACAGACATTAGCGAATGCATATCCATAAATCAAACCATATGATTAAATGTTTTATTTTATTTTTACACCTTGTCGATATTTGATAAATCAAAGTTAAAGTTCCCTGCAATTTTAAGTACACCTAATATAATAAGGAAAAAAAACACGTAAAGTAACAATCTTACAAAAACTATTTAATACTATAAATGAGCTAGTAAATTACATGTCATAAAAAATGGGCCTTCCTTGCTTTAGTCATCATCAAACTTTATCAACAAAATCCTATTTGCTAGAAACATTTGTAAATGGGTTCTAAATTTAGTTCAAATCTTTAAAGTCTCACCGCAGTGTCCAACTAAACACAATATATTGATAATTCATGCGTTCATTTAGAGTTGACTTTAAGTAAATTACAATTTACAATGGACAACCATGAACCCGGAACGTTACCATTGCTTTATTCTGTTTGTGCAAACACGTAAGGCATACACTAGAAGGTCCATGCCGACACTATTTAATCACTGCTGGTGTCTGTCTGTCTCCTAGTCCTTGCCTAAAAAAAGATTCAACTGGGAAAACACCATTTTCTTGGCAATTTATTAAGATGTCACAATAATATTATTTTACCATAATTATTTATATAGACTAAATAAGAGTTGATAAAGGCCCTGCCTACCCTCTCTGGCGGTGTGTTGAGCTTTCAGCTCTAAAATAGATGGCGTTGCTAACGTTATACAAACTGGTGGATTCCAGCCATCAGGTTGGCAGAATTACTGGTTTGTTTAAACAATTGGGAGACTGGCGACCACGACCGGTAATCAGTAAAGGCCGCAAGCAAACTTTTTTCCAAGAATTGAGAGAGATAAGAAGTGTAGTGCCGGACCGTAAAGTGTGTAGGCGACCAAGTTTGACTAAACGTGGGGAGACATAACGTCAAGATACAATCACACTCTCGGGCAGAAAAATTAGCCTATCCATTCCAGTCAGCTAGACGTCCATTAACCTGTAGTAGCACTTTTGAATTTAGAACCTTTTTGATGCCAAAGTTTAGTACTAGTTTTGTACCGTTTTGTACCCGTACCCGTTTTGAGTAATTAGCATATCAACGTGGTGACTCCAGGTTAATGCTGTTGTACCACTTTTGAATTTTTTTTATACCAAAGTTTTGTACTAGTTTTGTACCATTTTGTACCCGTACCCATTTTGAGTAATTAGCATATCAAAGTGGTGACTCCAGGTTAATGCTGTTTTACTACTTTTTAATTTTGAACTTTTTTTGATGCCAAAGTTTTGTACTAGTTTTGTACCGTTTTGTAGCAGAAAGAAAAAGTATTGTACCCGTACCCGTTTTGAGTAATTAGCATATCAAAGTGAGTACTCCACGTACTCCAGGTAAATGCGGTTGTACCCCTTTTGATTTTGAACTTTTTTTGATGCCAAAGTTTTATAATAGTTTTGTACCGTTTTGTAACACAAATAAGTTTTGTACCCGTACTCATTTTCAGTAATTAGCATATCAAAGTGGTGACTCCAGGTTAATGCTGTTGTACCACTTTTGAATTTTTTGATGCCAAAGTTTTGTACTAGTTTTGTACCGTTTTGTACCACAAAGAAAAAGTTTTGTACCCGTACCCATTTTGAGTAATTAGCATATCAAAGTGGTGACTCCAGGTTAATGCTGTTTTACTACTTTTTAATTTTGAACTTTTTTTGATGCCAAAGTTTTGTACTAGTTTTGTACCGTTTTGTAGCAGAAAGAAAAAGTATTGTACCCGTACCCGTTTTGAGTAATTAGCATATCAAAGTGAGTACTCCACGTACTCCAGGTAAATGCAGTTGTACCCCTTTTGATTTTGAACTTTTTTGATGCCAAAGTTTTATAATAGTTTTGTACCGTTTTGTAACACAAATAAGTTTTGTACCCGTACTCATTTTCAGTAATTAGCATATCAAAGTGGTGACTCCAGGTTAATGCTGTTGTACCACTTTTGAATTTTTTGATGCCAAAGTTTTGTACTAGTTTTGTACCGTTTTGTACCACAAAGAAAAAGTTTTGTACCCGTACCCATTTTGAGTAATTAGCATATCAAAGTGGTGACTCCAGGTTAATGCTGTTGTACCACTTTTGAATTTTTTGATGCCAAAGTTTTGTACTAGTTTTCTAACGTTTTGTAACACAAATAAGTTTTGTACCCGTACCCATTTTGAGTAATTAGCATATCAACGTGGTGACTCCAAGTTAATGCTGTTGTGCCACTTTTGAATTTTTTGATGCCAAAGTTTTGTACTAGTTTTGTACCGTTTTGTACCACAAAGAAAAAGTTTTGTACCCGTACCCATTTTGAGTAATTAGCATATCAAAGTGGTGACTCCAGGTTAATGCTGTTGTACCACTTTTGAATTTTTTGATGCCAAAGTTGTGTACTAGTTTTGTACCGTTTTGTAACACAAATAAGTTTTGTACCCGTACCCATTTTGAGTAATTAGCATATCAACGTGGTGACTCCAAGCTAATGCTGTTGTGCCACTTTTGAATTTTTTGATGCCAAAGTTTTGTACTAGTTTTGTACCGTTTTGTACCACAAAGAAAAATTTTTGTACCCGTACCCATTTTGAGTAATTAGCATATAAAAGTGGTGACTCCAGGTTAATGCTGTTGTACCACTTTTGAATTTTTTCATGCCAAAGTTTTATACTAGTTCTGTACCGTTTTGTACCACAAAGAGAAAGTTTTGTACCCGTGCCCATTTTGAGAAATTAGCATATCAAAGTGTCACGTGACTCCAGGTTAATGCTGTTGTACCACTATTGAATTTTTTTCAAATAAATATTTGGTGAGGGTAGTGATAAATAATAATGTACACTTATTTATCAGAGAAAAATTTATTTAAGGTAAAATTAGATATAACTTATTTTTGAAGGTTTTGTCACTAACTATAATAAATAACCTATACGATTGAGTATGTAGCCTACGATTTTGTTGTACCATTTATTTGAGTTTATTAGTAAGCAGGTAAAATAAAAAAATAACTAAAATTTAATGTGCTAAATTTGGCCACTGTGCTTTGGCTAATTTTTAAAATTTAAAGGCTAAGGAGGCAATAACATATTTTAAAAGCAGTTTCATTTCGAAGACTATAAATATATGTTATTTTTATTACTGATATCACCACGTCATACTACCTGTTCATGTTATACGCATATATGATAATCTAATTGGGTGGTAATGAGGAAAGAAGCATTTGAGAGGCTATCTACCAGCATTTTTATTTTGGAAGATGGGGAAACAATTTAGGAAAAACTACCCTCAATAGACTCGACCAGGATTTGCACCCCAAGTGCTCCGCTATCAGCAGGCCAATTTAACACTAGTGACACCTTAGACCACTCAGCAACTGAAGTGGGTATCTGTTATTTAATACGGCGTTTACAGTTTTCAAACATCTATAGGATTTACACAATTTTCCAGAAATAAATGTTTTTGGGAATAATTTTTTATCCTATTGGTAGAGTTTAACTTGAGTAATATCTCCATGGTGTCAGCCTGCAAGCAGGCTATACCAATCGAGAGGCTGCCGTATGTTGGCAAAGATAGGGCCAACATTTTCAAGCTGAGGGTGCCATGTGGTTAGCACAACGAGCCCTCCAGACTTCTATCTCAGTTTTCTAGACTGAAGCGCTACTTATTCATTCAATTATCTCCTCATTTGTCCTCACGAGGTTGATTTTGGTTCCGTTTCAGACCCACTGCTTCACAGACACAATTAGGGGCACTGGGGATCGAACTTGGGACTTCAGTATCTGAAGCCAGTAAATCTGACCACTATACAACAGAGTCGGTCGGGTATCAAATACTTACTTACTTTATGGCATTGGGAACACAAAAGTTCATTAACTCTAATGGTTTTAAATATATTTTACTTATCATCGGCTTCATGTCGTGGTCAATATTGCTAAAGTGCTATGACTGAGCACTGAGTGCGTAAATTAATCAGCTCAATAACTTGACTAGTTCGATTCCCTGTTAGGTTGAAATTACTTAGTACTAGCGTGATACGAACTCGGCCAAGGCACAAGAGATTTTGAACATACAATAAGTGCGTTACAGAGTGTTAGTAACATTTACTTTCAGCTAAGAGCTTTTTTTAAAAAAAAAAGTACTTGAAATATCAGAATAATCGCTGCATTGTTATATAGAAATATTTATTTGTATCTTAATTTTGATATTATTTCTACAGTAAATAAAATAGTATCGCTGCTCATCCATTGTACTTAAATTAGTAGATACATATAGCCTAAGCGCCAGTAATATGCATACCATTAAAAAAACTTACCCTTTACTACAAGAAGTTAAATAATCAATTATATCTTTGATTTTCTTTGTGCGCCCTTTCTTCATAAACTTGTTATTCACAAGGATATAAAATAATATTTTGTAAATACTTCTCCACCTCAAAATTTATACAATCCCTTGGATTTTGTTCGAAAGCAAAAAGGTCACATATTGTTAATTATATAAAAAGTAATCACCGTGGGTACTTATTGTTCGGGATTCGATACATTTCTTCCGAAACGAGCGCACAAACTGCGAGAATGCAACAGGTTCAAATTAAAAGTAATCACATTTAACACGCTAATAAAATAAAATTAACATTTTCACATCTTGACTACCAAAAACTTTGTTCATTAACTTTTTGAAAAATTACTTATTCCAAAGTCCAATGAGAGTCAAATCCTAGACCGTAAAATAAAAACTAGTATATAAAATTATACTGAGAACGTCTCCAAATTACCTTTAGACCAAATTTTATTCAAAATAACTATGTTTGATATGAGCAGGAATGTTTATTTTTATTTATTATAATAGTGGATTAAAAATTCAATGTACAGTAGTTTTCATATACTTTGAATACTCTTATTATTACAACGTGTAGTGCTAAAGAATGAGAAAACTCAAGAAAGAATATAAGATAAGAGTGAAGAACTTTACATGTTTTACTGTCTCAGTTAAATAAGGGCTTATGTCATAAAACTTTGTGTATGGAGAAGCATGTGGCTTTTTCTTTGAAAATAATGTATCACTAAAGTAATACTCTCATTGAAGTAAGTAGGGACTAACTATATTTATTCACACAGCAGGAAGACTTTGTGAGTATTTTAGTTACTGAATATATTAAGATGTTTAATTGTTTATATTTAATTACGCAAATTTTCAAAATTGGACATTGGCCCTTCTTATCCTAACGTACATGGTATTAATGTTTCTTTGACTCAAGAAGGTCACAGAGATTAGTTTAACCCTCCATTGCCGCCTGCATTCCGATACAGCAGGTTAGCCAACGCTTGCAAAATGATACTAGCTTGTAAATGGGTAATGATCATACTAACGGCACCTATTATCAGCTATGACAACTAGTTGCAGAAGGAAAAGTTGTATTTAAAACCATGTATTTTGACTAGAGAGTCGACTTGGGAGTCGTTAGAGCTCAATATCGTAGTGATTATTGAAGCTAACCCAAATTTAAAAATATGTCTAAAAAGAAAAAGAAATTATTCATTAAATAGTATGTTATAAACAAACACTCTAGCTTAATTGTACAAAGAAAATAAATAAATCCATTAATAATTTTTGTTTTCCCATTTAAAATGCATTGAAATGGAAACATTTTAATGAAAATATTTCAATAACTATTTTTAGCATGGTTTGAAAATTCCATAAGAATTATGAAAGATGCCCAGATATGTTACTAAAATAAATAAAAAACAACAATGTTGAATTATTAAATATATTTTGTTTTAAATTCTTTTGTTAAGAACCGTGCATTTATGGGTAGGCAGGGCCTTAATGCGATGCAGGTATACTACATCAAAACTTATCAAATCAAATTGATAAATCACTTCCCATGAGAAATAAATAAAGTCTTACACGGCAAAACACTAATAAACTAATAAACACTAATAAGTGACCTGGCGGTCTAAGGGGTAAGGTGTCAGACTTCTGTACCAGAGGGTCCGGGGTTCAATCCTCGGTCCCGGCACAGCTTTATCTGATTACCATACCCTTCCTTCACCTCTGACAAGATGTGTATTAATCACATCTTGTGAATGTGGGGAATTCCAGGCCTCCACTGTGGTTCGGATTCCACGTTAAACTGTAGGTCCTTCATTTCATCTCACAATCACCCTACCATTACACATTAGCGTAAGTGCGTATAACCCGAACGGGTAGTAAGACGCGGTGCTAATAATAATTTAGCATCAACATCGGCAGCAGGTGATTTGAGTGCACAAGGTGCAAGCAGCACAGAAGAGTCCTGCTCCATTGGATTCCTCACACACTCTGGAATGTTCTGTTTATATTTATAAAGAGCAGATTTTTTAAAGTGAACAAGTTGTCTGACTTGATAAATGTCGCTAATTATGAATCTTACGCCTTCTCCCGAGTATCAGAAAGAGCTGTTGTTTAGTTTGGACGGCTATACGTAATGCACAGCCTAGCTGCACAATAAAATGGCTGTATAGTTGTCGAGTATACTCCACAGTTAAATAAGCTTATCAGAGCGTGCAACACGTCACAATCCATTTTAAAACCAATAAAGTACTATCAATGTTTTGAAATCAACAAGATGACAAGGTAGCCCTTTTATCGAGTAGGTTTAGAAATGTGTGTTGATTTATTTTATTCATATACATAACTCCTCTGTTAACAAAGTGATAACATAGCACATCCCTTCTCTAGCGCTCCTAGCGTCAGTTGCCAGGAAATTCGAGCGAGCCGTGGAAATAGGAGGGGAGGGGGGGGGGGCGGAAGTCAAGTTGCGCGCGAGGAATATTTCATTTCCGAGTTTAAATTAACCAATCAACTTTTAATATTCGATGTCGGAAACACACCTGTATTGGAAAATTTAAGTGAAAGGGGAAAGATTACTTGGTCGTGAAGTAAAAATGATTGACTTTTTGTGGCCACAACGGAACAGGATATTATTATTATTATTAGCACCGCGTCTTACTACCCATTCGGGTTATACGCACTACAGGATATCAGTTTTAGTAAATCAATCTATCTTAAAAATATATATTTTAGCTCCCCTTTGGATACAAAGCCAATACAGTTGAGTACGGTTTGTACTTTCTCGCCTCGTCAAAAAATTTGAAGTTACGATGTTGATGGATGTCAACATTTCATGACCCTCAACCGGAAAAAGTGGTTTTCAAAATTCCATCTGTCTGTTTGTTACTCGGTTAGAGCCGAAACCAATTTACTGATCAGCCTTACACTTGGTATTTTGGATCTACATAACGTTTCTCAGAGGGATTTTTGAATTAGATATTCAACCCTAAAATTAAGGGTAGTTTACTTATGGGCGGGAAAAAAAAAAGATTTTCTCAAGATCTGCTCAAACGATATTGATTAAAATTCGTAGCTAGGCACTGTTTAACATTACGAACAAAATGGCGTATCTCGTTTCACCATGAACATGAGTTTGAGGATAGGCGACTTTACAAATTTCCAATTTTTATAAAATCTTTACCTTAACTTAACATTGCAAATTGTAGAACTTTGGTATGGACAGCATTTGTTTGAAAGAATATTTATACTTTATAAAATAAATTCTTTCCTTGTTATGGGATAGGCAAATCTATTTTATAAATTGAGGTTTGGGAAATGAAGATTTGAAAACACACATAACAAATAATGTGTTTCTGTAGGAGTGTTTATTATTTAATGCCTGCTCTTTGATGAACTGCAATGGGCTTTTCCTCCACTATGTTTCTATAACAATGTATATTATTTCATTTCACATATCTTACGAGCTATCTGCTATAAGTATAATTTAGAAAGCGAGAAAAAAAACCTTCGGTCACAGCGTAGTCTAACGCGCTACTCTCATGTTGGACTAGATTACTGAAGACGGGGATATCGGGGTTCGATCCCGCTCGGGTGCACTACTGAGGAAGGTTTTCCCTAAATGGTTTTCCACTCTCCTTCCATGAAAATGGTGGACTTCCTCTCAACTAAACCTCCCTAATCCATTGATGTTATTAGTAGATAGGCGTATAAACCGAGCGGGTAGTAAGACTGAACCCTATTACTAACCATAAAACCTAATTAGTAGGGTCCAAATACAAAACAAAATAAAATATACAACAAAAGGCGGATAAGAGTGCGTGTTGTGAGTCATGAACACTAAGAAAACCTGGGTATGTAAACTATACCCAGAACACGCAGTCTGATCCTATTGCGGAACCTGACCCACGGTCACCCTCAATAACAAAAAAAAAAAAAAACTGTCCTCCTAACAATTTACCTGACAAAAATCTTAGAAGTTAGGTAGTATTAAACCTAAGGATATGTAAGTGAAAGAGATATTGCGTAAAAGGTGAAGTCATTGAAAATGAATAA
Source organism: Timema cristinae (assembly GCA_039000515.1). Taxonomy (NCBI): domain Eukaryota; kingdom Metazoa; phylum Arthropoda; class Insecta; order Phasmatodea; family Timematidae; genus Timema; species Timema cristinae. The sequence continues at coordinate 4,908,163 of JBCFYV010000024.1, forward strand.
TTTATTAAATATTTCAATATAATATGAACAATTAATAACAGGGAAAAATCCTAAAACATACAGAAAAGGTCGTGATCCCTAAGCAAAGTTTCATTTGAAGAATGCGAAAAATATTATAATAAATACCTTCATTAAATTTAAGCTAACAATATCTTAAGTTAAATACGTAATTATATGAAAAGAAAGTACAATACAATTTTTTTTTATTAAATCTCTCTGAAATCCTCATTTTTCTACATGAAATATAAATCGATTTAATTATTGTTTACAACTCTCAAACACGATTAAATATCGATATAAATAATATGCCCTACATTGGCTTACCCTAAACATAAATAATATCAAAATTGTTTATTATTGATCTTAACGTTGATTAGTATACATTTAGTTATCCTAGTCTAAATACTACTTTTTTATAACCAAAGTAAATATGGTGATTTCCAATAATCTCCTCACTAGCGCTATTAGCGTCCAATAAACTAATTTCATATAGAGTTTTCAATTATTCTTGCGCTTTCAGCGTTCAACTCCATAACTATTATCTCACAACATTGAACCCAAGTTTTAACACTGAGACAAAATATTAGTCCAAATAAAAGTTCCAAGACGTAACATTTGACAAAGCAAATGTTGTTGATATTCTTCTACAAAAGTTATATAAATATTTAGTGTGCCAAAAAGGACTTTGATATTCCTATATTATGAAAACTATCTGAAGTCTCAGCTTAGTCATATCCGATCAGAGTCTTATAACTTTGGTTTTATAAAATAAAAAATTAAATAATATTTAGCCAAAAGGACTTTAGAAGAAAATAAAATTATTTTTCGAAAGAGAATTTTGCTTACATTTAAATTCCTGATTTTTGAGGCCCTAGCTTCGCCCTGCTATTACCAAAGTCAATCCAATTGCACAACCGGGTACCCGTCATTTGGCCTAAAAGGCATTTGGCCTAAAGTGTAGGCTAAACGCCTTTAGGCCAAATGCCTTTTAGGCCAAATGCCTTTAGGCCAAATGACTTTAGGCCAAACGTCTTTTAGGCCAAATGCCTTTAGGCCAAACGACTTTTTGTAAAGTTAATTTTTAGACTATTTATTAAAATGTGTTTTGCTGTCTCCGAAAACATTCGTTAAGATTTGTAATGATGCTAATAGATGGCGAGGTGTGTAGTGTTTAGTTAAATAGTATATACTAAACCGTTTCAAAATATATAAGTCTTTTCTCAAATTACTACTTCCCAAAGTATAGCAGCAAGTCCATTAACCTGTAGTACCACTTTTGTATGTTGAACTTTTTAATACTATGAACTATTTAATACAAGACTAAGTGTAACACTGTCAGAATAAGATGACCTAAGATTTTCGTGATGGCTGTCACTGTTGTTTTAATCAGTTCTTGGATATTGGGTTTGATGTTCTACAGAGCTCACCGAAAATAACTTTCCACTTCGAGTCGACAACGCTGTTTAGTTTGTTATGAGAGTCAGGGTTGAAGATTAGGTGATGTTGCACGTGAGGAGGTTAGAGAGAACTGGGTGGAGGATAGAGAGGAGAACTGGGTGGAGGTAGAGAGGAGAACTGGGTGCAGGGTAGAGAGGAGAACTGGGTGGAAGGTAGAGAGGAGAACTGGGTGGAGGGTAGAGAGGATATCTGGGTGGAGGATAGAGAGGAGAACTGGGTGGAGGGTAGAGAGGAGAACTGGGTGGAGGGTAGAGAGGAGAACTGGGTGGAGGATAGAGAGGAGAACTGGGTTGAGGATAAGGACGAGAACTGGCTGGAGGGTAGAGAGGAGAACTGGGTGGAAGATAGAGAGGAGAACTGGGTGGAGAGTAGAGAGGAGAACTGGGTGGAGGGTGGAGAAGAGAATTGGGTGGAGGATAGAGAGGATATCTGGGTGGAGGGTAGAGAGAAGAACTGGGTGTAGGGTAGAGAGGAGAACTGGGTGGAGGGTAGAGAGGAGAACTGGGTGGAGGGTAGAGAGGAGAACTGGTGGAGGGTGGAGAAGAGAATTGGGTGGAGGATAGAGGATATCTGGGTGGAGGGTAGAGAGGAGAACTGGTGGAGAGTAGGTAGGAGAACTGGGTGAAGGGTAGAGAGGAGAACTGGGTGGAGGGTAGAGAGGAGAACTGGGTGGAGGGTAGAGAGGAGAACTGGGTGGAGGGTAGAGAGGAGAATTGGGTGGAGGGTGGAGAGGAGAACTGGGTGGAGGGTAGAGAGGAGAACTGGGTGGAGGGTAGAGAGGAGATCTGGGTGGAGGGTTGAAAAGAGAATTGGGTGGAGGGTTGAGAAGAGAATTGGATGGAGGGTAGAAAGTAGAACTTGGTGGAGGGTTGAGAGGAGAACTGGGTGGAGAGTTGAGAGGAGAACTGGGTGGAGGGTAGAAAAGAGAACCGGGTGGAGGATAGAGAGGAGAACTGGGTGTAGGGTAGAGAGGAGAACTGGGTGGAGAGTAGAGAGAAGAACTGGGTGGAGTGTAGAGATGAGAACTGGGTGGAGGGTTGAGAGGAGAACTGGGTGGAGGGTAGAGAGGAGAACTGGTTGGAGGGTGGAGAAGAGAATTGGGTGGAGGATAGAGAGGATATCTGGGTGGAGGGTTGAGAGGAGAACTGGGTGTAGGGTAGAGAGGAGAACTGGGTGGAGGGTAGAGAGGAGAGCTGGGTGGAGGGTAGAGAGGAGAGCTCGGTGGAGGGTTGAGAGGAGAACTGGGTGGAGGGTAGAGAGGAGAACTTGGTGGAGAGTAGAGAGGAGAACTGGGTGGAGGGTAGAGAGGAGAACTGGGTGGAGGGTAGAGAGGAGAGCTGGGTGGAGGGTAGAGAGGAGAGCTCGGTGGAGGGTTGAGAGGAGAACTGGGTGGAGGGTGGAGAGGAGAGCTGGGTGGAGGGTTGAGAAGAGAACTGGTTGGAGGGTAGAGAGGAGAACTGGGTGGAGGGTAGAGAGGAGAGCTGAGTGGAGGGTGGAGAGGGGATCTGGAGGCGAACCGATGCTTGTGAGCTTAAAACTAAACACGTCCATGCAAATTTTTGACTGGTCACCGAATTTATTACTACTGGTAGGCAGTGTAGCCAATATTGCAAGAAGTAATTGTCTTTATAACTTTTAAAAGAGATTTAAATAAAATGTATATTCAATTTTATATACTTTTTAACTTTGTTTCCGAATTGTTCCACGTCCCTCCTATAATTGTTCTATGTCCCCCTACAATTGTTCCACGTCCCCCCTGGAAGTGTTCCACGCCCCTCCTATAATTGTTCCACGTCCCCCCTGAAAGTGTTCCACGTCCCTCCTATAATTGTTCCACGTTCCTCCTATAATTGTTCCACGTCCCTCCAACAATTTCTCCACGCCCCTCCTGGAAGTTTTCCACGTCCCTCCTATAATTTCTCCACGTCCCTCCTGGATGTGTTCCACGTCCCTCCTATAATTGCTCCATGCCCCTCCTGGAAGTGTTCCACGTCCCTCCTATAATTTCTCCACGCCCCTCCTGGAAGTGTTCCACGTCCCTCCTGGAAGTGTTCCACGTCCCTCCTGGAAGTGTTCCACGTCCCTCCTATAATTGTTCCACGTTCCCCCTACAATTGCTCCACGTCCCTCCTGGAAGTGTTCCACGCCCCTCCTATAATTGTTCCACGTCCCTCCTGGAAGGGTTCCACGTCCCTCCTATAATTGCTCCACGTCCCTCCTGGAAGTGTTCCACGTCCCTCCTATAATTGCTCCACGCCCCTCCTGGATGTGTTCCACGTCGTTCCTACAATTGCTCCACGTCCCTCCTGGAAGTGTTCCACGTCTCTCCTGGAAGTGTTCCTTGTCCCTCCTATAATTGCTCCACGCCCCTCCTGGAAGTGTTCCACGTCCCTCCTATAATTGCTCCACGCCCCTCCTGAAAGTGTTCCACGTTCCTCCTACAATTGCTCCACGTCCCTCCTATAATTGTTCCACGTCCCTCCTGGAAGTGTTCCACGTCCCTCCTATAGTTGCTCCACGTCCCTCCTATAATTGCTCCACGCCCCTCCTGGAAGTGTTCCACGAGCCACAGTTTGGGAACTGCTAGTCTAAGGCGTCACTCTCGAGTTAGACTCGCCTGCTGTAAACGTAGAAATAGAGGTTAGAATTCCGATCGGGTTTTGTTGAAGGTGGTTGTCCTAAATGTTTTCCCACTCTCCTTCCACGCAAATTTTGATAGCTTACCTGTGTACTGCTTCCTTCCTCATCCTTTGTCCATTAGCGTAATTATCATATATGCCTAAAGCCTGAACAGGTTGTAAGACACAATGATTAAAAAAACTACATTATTAATGTTAGTTTATAGTAATTGTAAATAGAGCTTCAGACAGCTTGACTTGACGTATGAATACGTGAATGTAGATCTAGTAGCTTTTCTCTGTGTCCGATAAGGCCATACTTATGAAAAGTGTTCGGCCGATGTTCGCCTAAATTCGTCACTCAGTTCTGTCGTGAAACCTACACAAATATTCACCTTCTGTGGACCTCACACACTTCTCGCGAATGTCTATCCCGTATAGTCGATCACTGGCTATTTTCATTTTCCCGTGATAATGACTTATAGGGTACTTTACAGAGGCAGAAACTTCCGTGTCTCCGCTACTATTTGAGATACTAAATAACTTATCATTGCAAAATTGTAGTACTATTAAAAATTAAAAACCTTTATATGAAACATATTTATATAAATCCAATAGTTTCTGAGATTATTGGCAAGTATGTTAATACAATTTTGTGAGCTTTAGTTGTAAAGAGAAACTACTTAAGTTTTAACGCAATAATTCTCCAATGCCATAGAGTAATTAAATATATGTAAGTCTCTAAAAGTTTAGGTTGTTTTTCTTTAAACCTCTTAGGAGAAATGTTTGTAGAACAATGATCTATCCCCATTTTAGACTCAATAGTCAATATTTACACTTTTTATTGGTCAACATTTATAAATGGGGAATTTAATAACAATGCGATGACCTGAAGATGTGCAACACCTAATAAAATGTCGAAACTTTTAACTGGAAGTCGAAATTTTAATACGAAGTGTTGACCCCTGTGGACCCAATATGGATCTTTTATATCGATCCAAACATACAAATTCTTAATTCTTTAAAGATAAAATTATAAAATCTAAAACCGGGACTCAAAAAAATATTACATAAATATAGTGCAATTTATGCTTGGGTTTGCTAGTTTACGAGTTTTGAGTAATTATCTTCAGTTTTAAACATGAAGCGTTCTGGAATTACGGGTCCCTACGTTGTGCGCCAATTATGTTGTTCTGATATTTTACTGCCGCGATGGACGCCAATTGAAAAATTATAATTAATAAACACTTATTATTTGACATGTTTTTTATTTCGGAATCTGTTTATTTAATGAGAAAATAGATCATGTCGTTGAAATATATACGCGGCCTATTGTATGAGTGCGGACAGGTGTTGCTGGACGCCAAGTGCCCAAGTGAGTTCTGGACACCAACTGCCTTTACGTTGCACCATTCTTTGCATATATATCCCTTGCTCATGGAAGCTTCGAGAAGGTTTAGTTTAGAAAAAACAAAATACAAGACAAAAACATCTCTGTTTTACTGGGAGCTTCGAGAGCCGGAAACTGACTCAAGTTACATTTTAAAATCTCTCTTCGAACTTTCGAGAAGAGGAAGTTATTATTTGAAATATTATATGGTCAAAATGACTTGCCTGGTATCACGTGCGTGACGTCACTGTTCAGTGTCTTTTGCCTTCTTAGAAGAAGTGCTTTAAGCGCCATTTAATATACTATATAATTTAAATAAAATTAAATACGTTTATAAAATTAGGACGATATTATTGTCAATGCTTTCACATACTTTTCAGGGGCAAATCAATTACATTACAATACCCCCAAAGTGTATCTGAAAGTAGAGACTTGTCGTATACATTTTGATACGCTTTGCTAAAAAAAAAAAAAGACATGATCATTTTTCGCACACCCTGTATAAAATTTCACAAATTGAATAAATTTCTATAATTTTTAACACTCTGTATTATGTTGTTCTTGAATGATAATAATATTTGAAGTGGTGTTCTTCGACTGTAAGTTTACATGAAGTATATATATATTGAAGTTATATAAATCAAACATTAAAATATAAAATGTTTATCAAAAAGTTGAAATTAGATAAATCAAATATCAAGATATAAAATTGTTAAGTATAATTACAATTAATTGGAATAAAATAATCTAAGTTTATTATATAAAAATTTGAATTTAATCAATACTAATCAAAGTTTTTTTTAAAACTAAATTCGTTGCTATAACATCCTTAAGATTGATTAAAATACATTAAACTTTTTAATAAAAAATGGAATTTAATTGTCACTAATCAAAGTGTATTTTAATCATGTATTGGTTTAAACACTTCGTTGCACTTTTTATTTCAATGATCCTTCACGGATCCACTTTTAATTATTAGTATTATTATGATGATCCTTCACGGATCCACTTTTACTATTATTATTATTATTATTATATTGATATACTTAACAAACACTCTTAATGCTACACTTACTCTTAAAAGCCTGACGGCCAAATTCGCTATATGAGCCACTACTATACTCTTAAAATACATTTACCGAGTACTTAGCTTAAAGACACAAAAAAGAATTTACAAAATAAACTCAATTACTTAAAAGATAATATACAGAGAAAGGATAATAATAATAATATAAAAAACACATCTGAATCATCTTACCAAAATTTTATTTATTCATGAGGATACCTAACCTTAAATAAATTTAAAATACTTGAAATATATGGACGATAATCTTGGAATCATAAAATATTTAAAATTATTTTTTTCCTTTTCTTAATTGAATAATGAATTTCTCATTAGTGAAAAAATCTTTAACTGCATCTTTCTCTATTGATTACAACCTTTTGAATATTGCCTATTTGCCTTAGGCATTTAAAAAATGAAATTATAATAAAATCTTTTATAGTAGCCTAATTAGGTCTAACACCCTAATTAGCTCTCATTATCCTTGTTAATACATCATTATTACATCACGTAATCACAGAATATTCTTTTAAATTTATTCACAATCTCCTCAATATCTTTAAATTTTAATCCAGAACTAACCATTGGATATTTATCGCATATTATTTAGTGGAAAGCTTAGGCCTTTGCCTCATTTATTATAACTGACTCTTTTTTGCGTTGTACTAGCTCTATGTTTGTGAATACCTGTTACCTAAACTTTGGTGATCCCTTTGACTCACCACTTATAAAAAATGAAATTATTCATCATGACTTAATATATCTAAGTCCATGGCTTAATACACCTTACTTCCTCACTCAATAAACCTCAAAAACCTCACTCAATCCTCATCAACGCTGCTAGATGCCCTCAGGCCATCCTTAAACTCATAACGACGATTAATTAATCTAGATCATGGCTTGCCCATCTCTAAGACCATATCTGAAAAAACCTTAACTCCACTTCCTTAACCTCAATGAACCTTATCTCCTTAACCAATACACCTCAAACTCGGACATATAAAAAAAATGCTTTAAACAAGACTCTACTGGCCTCTTATTTCCACTCACCTTAACATACTGTAATAAGTACTCAAGTGCATATCTAAATTAATCTCTCTAGATATCTTAGATCATACTCTTCAGCTTATTAGCTTACTCTGTGATTCCGTTACTATCTTAATCAATCTTATTAAACTCAATAAAATTCAATCAATTAAATTTAAAATGACCCCCCACCTAAATATTAAAATCCTTATCTTGATTATAAAATAATGCATCATTGATGAAATAATATATTTATTCAGATTTCCAAGATTGTCTATTAATTAATCAAACTTCCTAATTTTCTCATAAACTAAAATTATATAACTTCTTGTTAAAATTAAAATTTATATTTTTATCTCTAATTATTACTTAAACAATAGTTTACAATTAACAAAAATTATGACCTACTCTTAGAATATACTTACACCTTAATCTCTCCTCGCGTGCTTACAGGCTTTCCGCACCTCCAGCTGACAAACTTATCCAAGCCCTCACCTCACCTTCTATCCGATGTTATCCCTTGCATGCTTCTAAGGGTCCATGCCCCTCCTTATCTGTTCTCCTATTTTGATTTATACAACTTTCTAAAATTATGCTAAGTCCAAATGTTATTAAACTAAATTGATAAGAATTTATATTTTTATACTTATAGATTTTATACTTAATGTACCGGGTTTGACTCTAAGTCAAAGAAATATTATTTTCTCTTCAAGTAACTGTCATTGTACTACTTCCTCTCTTCTTTTGAACAATATATGTTTATATTTATCTTGTTTTGGAGGTAGAAAAATAACAAAAGATTTCGACAATTTGTTTTAAGGCGTACATTTTAACAATAAAAACCTTTTACCTTTTTTTAAAAAAAAGATTAGAGTCGTTTCTCCGTAGTTATGGTCAATAATGGTTTCTTTAAATTTCTATTTATGTGTAAAATTTATGCTTTTAACATCTTACTACGTTTAAATAATTATAGTTATCCTTGTCTGTGTGTGTCGTCCTAGCTTTGCGATGTAGGAATGACAATAGATGACCGACCACCTGTATTAAGTGCGACGTAGGAATGACAATGAATGTTTAGAATGTTTTACAACCCTCTCAATTTTTACAAAAGAAGGATTAACTTCCTTTTCAGAGACTAAAAGATTAGTCTCACTTTTGTAGTTGCTGTCTTTACTGGCATGTTTACAAATTCATTTTGAGGTGTGTCACCTTCCTTACTAACTTCAAAATATACGCAGTTTATGTGTTATATAATTGGTGTTACTGTTTACTTACATCTCTATTTTAAACTTTTCTTACTATGGCTAAATAATTATAGTTACCCTTATTTTACTTATTTAAAATTTAAATCTTTAGTTAAACTATACTGATTTTTTACATTTATATAATCCGAAATTTAAAGTTTATTTAATTGCCTCCTGGATCAAATATTTTTTGTGAGTCGTACTCATTTAAATTTGATGTCCCTGAAAATGGTGGTACATAATTAAAATTTGGGGGTGATGTACTTGATTGGTTGTGAATCTGTGGTTACCTGTATTGTTATTTCTATTAATTTGTCGATCACTAGAATTTATTTGCCTCGAAGGTCCTTGGTTCCTATCCTCTCGATATTCTATTCTAGGATGTGGATATTTTCTATTTTGCTCTGGTATTGGATAATTATTTTGATATCTCTGCCTATCTTGTCCATTATTAATTTCTTTGATTTGAGGGTTTGTTGATTGCCTATGCCTATCAATATTATATTTGTTTGTCTGATCATTGATTTCTTTGTTTCTTTGATATCTATCGTCAAATGCCATTAATACTCTCTCTACTTCTTTGATGTTCTGTTTATTTATGCTAATGAGAACGTCTTGTACTGGAGTTGGAAAATGATTCATTAGAAGACCTATCAATCTATCCTTTACTACTGGGTATCGCAAATATTTCGCTTGTGTCACAAATTTATTGAAATATTCACTCATAGTACCATCCTTGTCGTTATATTTTCCATTAAAAATTAATTGTAGAAAATCATCCTGCATATTTTGAGACCAATATTTTTCCAAAAATATTTCCCTAGCCTGCTCGTATGTCTCCCATTCACTCTCTATACTATCTGTCCAGGATTTCGCCTCATCTTCTAGGCCTGATAAAAATATCTCTATTTTGACTTTTTCATTTATTCTTTCTCCTTTAAATACTCTTTCTACTTTATTTATATATTGTACTGCTGAAATGTTTCCTCTCTTTCCTTTAAATTTTGGAATAAGTGCTAATGACGTTTCTCTTAGTCCCTTAGCAAATAAGTTGGTAGTATCGTGTAAGTTACTAGATTCCTAGATTCCCCTAGATTTGTTTGATTTTCAACCACAAAATCGGTAAGTTTTTTATCTAGTTTTTCTACTGCCTTATTAACGATCCCATCTATCTGTTCTTTAATTAAAATTTTATTCGTGTTTTGCTGAGAATCAAGTACTGATTTTACCTCATTTATTTCCTTTTCATTGTGTTCTACCTGAAGGTCCAAATTCCCAACTTTAATTTCTACTTCCTTTAACTGATTCTTGTTCTATTGTTTCTATTTTATTTTTATTAGCTGAAATCTGTTCCATTAACTTGAACTGTCCTTTCCTTAAGTTTTCATGCTTTTCAATCAAAATATGTTTTACTTTTTCCTGTTCTATCACTTTTGTGTCTACCTCATTTAACTGTACTGCTAAGTTTTGATGAACCGTCTCTAATTGGTCTATTTTTTGCTCTACAAAACCAAATCTCTGATCACAAACCTCCTTACTTAGCTCTATTTTAGCACTTAGTTCTTTATTGATTTGTTCTAGTTTCGTCTGATTTGCATCAATTTTCTGATTAATTGCTTGGGTATTTGCATATATTATTTGATTAATTTCGTGTCTACTTGTATCTATTTCTTGTTTAGTTGCATCTATTATTTCGTGTTTAGTTTCCTGACTACTTTTATCTATTTTCTGATTAGTTTCCTGGCTACTTTTATCTATTTTCTGATTAATTTCTTGTAACATTTTCATAAGTTGATTTAAATCTACTACAGGTTGTTGCACCATTGTTAGTTCTCTACTCTTTTCTCGTTCTTCCTCATCTACTATAACATTTCTTTATTTTTCTGTCCTATCTCCTCCTCTCTCTCCCTCTGCAAATGACTCTTCATTGTCCTGTTCACTTTCCCTTATTTCCTCATCTGATTGTTCTAGACCTAACTGATTCCTAGGTCTATTTTCATATGCTACCTCTTCAGAATAGCTACTAGCGTCACTATTATCATTTGAATCTGCCATTTTTTGATTATTGTTCCCTTAATTTAAATCACAAAAAAAATTATACTGTTCCACCCCCAAAATGCACAAATGACATAAAATAATTCTTCACTAATTAATTTAAGTTTCAGTTGATGACTTATCTGTGATCTCTTCTTTATACTCGTCTCCACCCTCAGTCTTCTCTTTGGTGATGGTTGATGGTACGCTGCTTCCTGCTTATCTCGGTCCTCAGCGCTGCTTCCTGCTTATCTCGGTTCTCGGCGCTGCTTCCTGCTTATCTCGGTCCTCGACGCTGCTTCCTGCTTTATCTTATCTCGGTCTTCGGCGTTGTCCTCTGCTGCTTACCTCGGGGAGGTATCTTGTGCTGCCTCCATCGGTCCTCGGCGTTGCTCTGCTGCTATTGTCGGTGATTCACCTCTAATTACCTCGGGGAGGTATCTCGTGCTGTATCTCGGGGAGGTATCTCGTGCCGTATCTCGGGGAGGTAATTCGTGCTGTATCTCGGGGAGGTATCTCGTGCCCCTAAGTTGGGGAGCCAATTGAAACGTTCTTGTATTACGGGTCCCTACGTTGTGCGCCAATTATGTTGTTCTGATATTTTACTGCCGCGATGGACGCCAATTGAAAAATTATAATTAATAAACACTTATTATTTGACATGTTTTTTATTTCGGAATCTGTTTATTTAATGAGAAAATAGATCATGTCGTTGAAATATATACGCGGCCTATTGTATGAGCGCGGACAGGTGTTGCTGGACGCCAAGTGCCCAAGTGAGTTCTGTCAGTACTGAATACCAACTGCCATTTCATTGCACCATCCTTCGTATATATCCCTTGCTCATGGAAGCTTCGAGAAGGTTTAGTTTAGAAAAAACAAAATACAAGACAAAAACATCTCTGTTTTACTGGGAGCTTCGAGAGCCGGAAACTGACTCAAGTTACATTTTAAAATCTCTCTTCGAACTTTCGAGAAGAGGAAGTTATTATTTGAAATATTATATGGTCAAAATGACTTGCCTGGTATCACGTGCGTGACGTCACTGTTCAGTGTCTTTTGCCTTCTTAGAAGAAGTGCTTTAAGCGCCATTTAATATACTATATAATTTAAATAAAATTAAATACGTTTATAAAATTAGGACGATATTATTGTCAATGCTTTCACATACTTCTCAGGGCAAATATATTACATTACAAACAATAAAGCGAGAAAGTCCGTGTGGAGTTACGTAGGCCTACCATTTATTTCTTTACAGGTTCGGAGTGAGTAACGCATGATGGAAGAAAAATGCTTTTTGTGTAGTATAAATCTTGGAAATGGAAATGAAATAGCCAAATTTAAAGAAAAAGGAATCCAAGGAATCAACAAAGCATGTAAAGAGCACGAATTTAGCGTTTTCCACACCAATCTTGGTCAACACGTCCATAAGACATGTAGGGCCTGATTCGTAAATTTAATTATTTTTAACATTTTAATTGAAAGTTATGAAATATTTTAATTTTTACCGACAGCCTGAGCTTCTACTATTTCCATTTGCAATTGGGCTACGTGGTTTATGCATAATTTTAATTAAAAGTTCAAATTATATATAAAGATTTAATAATACATAGTATATTAACAAATATAAATCACCTCAGAGAAAGGGAGGAAGGAAGAAGTGATTTAGACAAACGAAATATAAAATCCATCTGAAAGAAACGATTAGTTATAGTGACCTGAGAACTTTAGTTGTAAAGGTCTACGACCATTCACCACACTAAATATTCAAAAACATTTTCTTTTAGGAAATTTTATACTCTTTCATTTATCTTAAATTTGTTTTTGGAATAAAATTTATAGTTTTAAAGATATTGATGATTTTCACTCCGGACACCAATTATTTCTACCAATGTTCAAGATGGTAGCTTATCAGGCGAGCAGGCATTGGTATACTTTTTTTATATAAGATCCGTTGATAGTAATTAATTTGCAATTAGTTCTAGGTACATCATTAAATTACTGAACTACAAGTAGCTTGACAGACTTCGCATGAAATCAAAAATTGTGCTTGTTGAATAAAGACCCAACCTCATTTTGCTTGTAAAAATGTTTAGGATCAGATCTCTGAATGCATTATTTGATATGAAATCGTTTATTTAAGTTATATATGTCCAATGAAAGTGACGTTTCTAGCCCTCGACCCAATTTCTGAGACATAGAAGCCCTTGATTTGACCAAGGAGGAAAACAATGTCCCCGCGGACTTCATAAATTGCTGAATACCATAGTCCATAAAGGCCCATATCCACCCCACCCTGAGTTACAACATCCGAAGATTCCTAGAACATAACTTGTCTCCTGGGAACCATTTCCAAGCACTCAAATCTGTTTACTACCGACATAAATATATCAAGTGCCCCGGGAGAGAGTCTGCAGACGTATATTTCCTTGTGTACTCCCCAGCTTCTGCGTGGGTTTGACACTTTGATGTCAGAACAGCACAAATGTACAAATGGTTTGTTTGCTATTTGCTATTTGAGAAATTCAATTTGTCACCGCGGGAAGTCCCCGTCGGAAGAAGGTGAATTTCAAAAATTGGCTGTGCGTGAGCATCAGTTGGATCTTTGATATAAAAATTAGAGAATAAAATTTGTTAATTTCTTCAATGCCACTGAGCTGTCTAATAATAAGTGGCGTATATAGCACGGGGGTTAAGAGCAACAAATTGCCATGACCTTGCACTTTATGATAAAAGCAAGCCGCTTTTTACAGATGATAATTGGACCCCCTTGAATGATTTTAGGGACGGTTCCCTTGATTTCCTCCTGGGGGGTCAGTACCCCCCTTAATAAAATGGAGCAATATGTTTTTCAACTTTTCTTCGAAAACAGCTTCTCGTATGTCAAAAATATAAATATAATTGTTAAAAATAATTAAATTTTCTACAAAAATTGTCTTTTGCATATTTCACGTATGTGTTACCGTTACTGATAAATGAAGCATTTTATACTAAGTTTATTGTTGTTGCACAGTGAAGTGTAATATTTTTAAACACGTGTGTGATTACGGCGTGGTACTTAACAATATCTACATTCCCCCACACCTCTATTTCCACCAACCCTTGAGTTATAATGCTTTTTATTTGAAGGTTCTAATATTTATCATCGTAGTGTAGGATTTTACCACTACAATGTATTTATATTTACAAAGAAAGGCACTGTTATTACCTGTTGTTTGGGAAAGGGGTAGGAGGAAGGGCACTACGCTCTACTTGCCTGATTCTATGACACTCCCCCCATTTTACTACTCCCAACCCAATATGTTTTAATTAGTAATGTTGAGTATTTAACATATTGCTAACCTAGTTTAGGTATACAATGCACTTCAGTTGATAGGTAAAATCACAACATCAAAGTAAAGAAGTGATATTAAATTAAATTCATGGAAAAATTTGGTGACATTCATTTATGCTCCTCTAAATCAGATTCAACACACTGCCTTCTTTCAACATCTGAGCTGACAACTGTACCAGTACTGCCTTCTTTCAACATCTGAGCTGGCAACTGTACAAGTACTGCCTCCTTTCAACATCTGAGCTGACAACTGTATCAGTACTGCCTTCTTTCAACATCTGAGCTAACAACTGTATCAGTACTGCCTTCTTTCAACATCTGAGCTGACAACTGTACCAGTACTGCCTTCTTTCAACATCTGAGCTGGCAACTGTACAAGTACTGCCTCCTTTCAACATCTGAGCTGACAACTGTATCAGTACTGCCTCCTTTCAACATCTGAGCTAACAACTGTATCAGTACTGCCTTCTTTCAATATCTGAGCTGACAACAGTATCAGTACTGCCTTCTTTCAACATCTGAGCTGACAACAGTATCAGTACTGCCTTCTTTCAACATCTTAGCTGGCAACTGTATCAGTACTGCCTCCTTTCAACATCTTAGCTGGCAACTGTACCAGTACTGCCTTCTTTCAACATCTGAGCTGGCAACTGTACCAGTACTGCCTTCTTTCAACATCTGAGCAAACAACTGTATCAGTACTGCCTTCTTTCAACATCTGAGCTAACAACTGTATCAGTACTGCCTTCTTTCAACATCTGAGCTGACAACAGTATCAGTACTGCCTTCTTTCAACATCTGAGCTGACAACAGTATCAGTACTGCCTTCTTTCAACATCTGAGCTAACAACTGTATAAGTACTGCCTTCTTTCAACATCTGAGCTGGCAACTGTACCAGTACTGCCTTCTTTCAACATCTGAGCTGGCAACTGTATCAGTACTGCCTTCTTTCAACATCTGAGCTGGCAACTGTACCAGTACTGCCTTCTTTCAACATCTGAGCTAACAACTGTACCAGTACTGCCTTCTTTCAACATCTCAGCTGGCAAATTTATCAGTACTGCCTCCTTTCAACATCTGAGCTGACAACTGTATCAGTACTGCCTTCTTTCAACATCTGAGCTGGCAACTGTACCAGTACTGCCTTCTTTCAACATCTGAGCTAACAACTGTACCAGTACTGCCTTCTTTCAACATCTCAGCTGGCAAATTTATCAGTACTGCCTTCTTTCAACATCTGAGCTGGCAACTGTACCAGTACTGCCTTCTTTCAACATCTGAGCTAACAACTGTACCAGTACTGCCTTCTTTCAACATCTCAGCTGGCAAATTTATCAGTACTGCCTCCTTTCAACATCTGAGCTGACAAATGTATCAGTACTGCCTTCTTTCAACATCTGAGCTGACAACTGTATCAGTACTGCCTCCTTTCAACATCTGAGCTGATAACTGTATCAGTACTGCCTTCTTTCAACATCTGAGCTGACAACTGTATCAGTACTGCCTTCTTTCAACATCTGAGCTGACAACTGTACCAGTACTGCCTCCTTTCAACATCTGAGCTAACAACTGTACCAGTACTGCCTCCTTTCAACATCTGAGCTGGCAACTGTACCAGTACTGCCTTCTTTCAACATCTGAGCTGACAACTGTATCAGTACTGCCTTCTTTCAACATCTGAGCTGGCAACTGTACCAGTACTGCCTTCTTTCAACATCTGAGCTGACAACTGTATCAGTACTGCCTTCTTTCAACATCTGAGCTAACAACTGTACCAGTACTGCCTCCTTTCAACATCTGAGCTGACAACTGTACCAGTACTGCCTCCTTTCAACATCTGAGCTGACAACTGTATCAGTACTGCCTCCTTTCAACATCTGAGCTGATAACTGTATCAGTACTGCCTTCTTTCAACATCTGAGCTGACAACTGTATCAATACTGCTTCCTTTCAACATATGAGCTGGCAACTGTACCAGTACTGCCTCCTTTCAACATCTGAGCTGACAACTGTACCAGTACTGCCTCCTTTCAACATCTGAGCTGACAACTGTATCAGTACTGCCTCCTTTCAACATCTGAGCTGGCAACTGTATCAGTACTGCCTCCTTTCAACATCTGATCTGACAACTGTATCAGTACTGCCTTCTTTCAACATCTGAGCTGGCAACTGTACCAGTACTGCCTTCTTTCAACATCTGAGCTAACAACTGTACCAGTACTGCCTCCTTTCAACATCTGAGCTGACAACTGTATCAGTACTGCCTTCTTTCAACATCTGAGCTAACAACTGTATCAGTACTGCCTTCTTTCAACATCTGAGCTAACAACTGTATCAGTACTGCCTTCTTTCAACATCTGAGCTAACAACTGTATAAGTACTGCCTTCTTTCAACATCTGAGCTGGAAACTGTACCAGTACTGCCTTCTTTCAACATCTGAGCTGGCAACTGTATCAGTACTGCCTCTTTTCAACATCTGAGCTGACAACTGTACCAGTACTGCCTTCTTTCAACATCTGAGCTGACAACTGTATCAGTACTGCCTCCTTTCAACATCTGAGCTGGCAACTGTATCAGTACTGCCTCCTTTCAACATCTGAGTTGACAACTGTATCAGTACTGCCTCCTTTCAACATCTGAGCTGACAACTGTACCAGTACTGCCTCTTTTCAACATCTGAGCTGACAACTGTACCAGTACTGCCTTCTTTCAACATCTGAGCTGACAACTGTATCAGTACTGCCTCCTTTCAACATCTGAGCTGGCAACTGTATAAGTACTGCCTCCTTTCAACATCTGAGTTGACAACTGTATCAGTACTGCCTCCTTTCAACATCTGAGCTGACAACTGTATCAGTACTGCCTCCTTTCAACATCTGATCAGACAACTGTATCAGTACTGCCTCCTTTCAACATCGGAGCTGACAACAGTTGTACCAGTACTGCCTCCTTTCAACATCTGAGCTGACAACTGTACCAGTACTGCCTCCTTTCAACATCTGATCTGACAAATTTATCAGTACTTCCTCCTTTCAACATCTGAGCCGACAACTGTATCAGTACTGCCTCCTTTCAACATCTGAGCTGACAACAGTATCAGTACTGCCTCCTTTCAACATCTGATCTGACAAATTTATCAGTACTGCCTCCTTTCAACATCTGAGCTGACAACTGTGTCAGTACTGCCTCCTTTCAACATCTGAGCTGGCAACTGTGTCAGTACTGCCTCCTTTCAACATCTGAGCTGGCAACTTTATCAGTACTTCCTCCTTTCAACATCTGAGCTGACAACTGTGTCAGTACTGCCCCCTTTCAACTTCTTAGCTGGCAACTGTATCAGTACTGCCTCCTTTCAACATCTGAGCTGACAACTTTATCAGTACTTCCTCCTTTCAACATCTGAGCTGACAACTGTGTCAGTACTTCCTCCTTTCAACACCTGAGCTGACAACTGTACCAGTACTGCCTCCTTTCAGCATCTGATTTGACAACTGAATCAGTACTTCCTCCTTTCAACATCTGAGCTGACAACTGTATCAGTACTGCCTCCTTTCAACATCTGAGCTGGCAACTGTATCAGTACTGCCCCCTTTCAACTTCTGAGCTGACAACTGTGTCAGTACTGCCTCCTTTCAACATCTGAGCTGACAACTGTGTCAGTACTGCCTCCTTTCAACATCTGAGCTGACAACTGTGTCAGTACTGCCTCCTTTCAACATCTGAGCTGACAACTGTACCAGTACTGCCTCCTTTCAACATCTGATCTGACAACTTTATCAGTACTTCGTCCTTTCAACATCTGAGCCGACAACTGTATCAGTACTGCCTCCTTTCAACATCTGAGCTGACAACAGTTGTACCAGTACTTCCTCCTTTCAACATCTGATCTGACAACTTTATCAGTACTTCCTCCTTTCAACATCTGATCTGACAACTTTATCAGTACTTCCTCCTTTCAACATCTGAGCTGACAACTGTGTCAGTACTCCCTCCTTTCAACACCTGAGCTGACAACTGTACCAGTACTGCCTCCTTTCAGCATCTGATTTGACAACTTTATCAGTACTTCCTCCTTTCAACATCTGAGCTGACAACTGTACCAGTACTGCCTCCTTTCAGCATCTGATTTGACAACTGAATCAGTACTTCCTCCTTTCAACATCTGAGCTGACAACTGTGTCAGTACTGCCTCCTTTCAACATCTGAGCTGGCAACTGTACCTGTACTGCCTCCTTTCAACATCTGATCTGACAACTTTATCAGTACTTCCTCCTTTCAACATCTGAGCTGACAACTGTACCAGTACTCCCTCCTTTCAACACCTGAGCTGACAACAGTATCAGTACTGCCTCCTTTCAACATCTGAGCTGGCAACTGTATCAGTACTGCCCCTTTCAACTTCTGAGCTGACAACTGTGTCAGTACTGCCTCCTTTCAACATCTGAGCTGACAACTGTGTCAGTACTGCCTCCTTTCAACATCTGAGCTGGCAACTGTACCTGTACTGCCTCCTTTCAACATCTGATCTGACAACTTTATCAGTACTTCCTCCTTTCAACATCTGAGCTGACAACTGTGTCAGTACTGCCTCCTTTCAACATCTGAGCTGACAACTTTATCAGTACTGCCTCCTTTCAACATCTGAGCTGACAACTGTGTCAGTACTCCCTCCTTTCAACACCTGAGCTGACAACTGTACCAGTACTGCCTCCTTTCAACAACTGATCTGACAACTGTATCAGTACTGCCCCCTTTCAACTTCTGAGCTGGCAACTGTATCAGTACTGCCTCCTTTCAACATCTGAGCTGACAACAGTTGTACCTGTACTGCCTCCTTTCAACATCTGATCTGACAACTTTATCAGTACTTCCTCCTTTCAACATCTGAGCTGACAACTGTGTCAGTACTCCCTCCTTTCAACACCTGAGCTGACAACTGTACCAGTACTGCCTCCTTTCATCATCTGATTTGACAACTGAATCAGTACTTACACCTTTTAACATCTGAGCTGACAACTGTATCAGTACTGCCTTCTTTCAACATCTGAGCTGACAACTGTACCAGTACTGCCTCCTTTCAGCATCTGATTTGACAACTGAATCAGTACTTCCCCCTTTTAACATCTGAGCTGACAACTGTACCAATACTGTTACTGATGAGTCAATCTTTTGAATATCATTACTTTTAAGGCACTTTTAATGAATTACATACACTACTTTTCTATGATAAACTCTTGATAAATTTTATTATTTATCTAAATACAGCTTGTCTAGTAAAGATGACACACTTAATATAGTAACATTGAAATGCTTCCTTGTTAATACATTATTAATACAACACAAATAATTCCATTTTAATCATTCTTGCTTAACACATTGGTAGTACAACACATAATTCAATATTAATCATCTTTGCTTAATATAATATACAGAATACATAGAATTTAATATTCATAGAACCTTGAACTAATTTATTTATTATTCTTATCTCATTAAAATTATACTTAAAGTTTTACAAAATTTATAATATAATTTAAGACAAGTACATAGAAAAAACTATCTTCTATTACAATATAGTCAGAGAAAGAGATAGTGTGAGATAGGTAAAAAAAAAGTTTATTTTTTGTTACTTTCATGTAGAAAAATGCTACCTGCCTTACTGGCCATTATAGTTGTTTACTTTAAACATTTCTTTGTCAAAGAAATCCTTTTCTCTGAGAATTGAATATGATGGACAAGGGTTATTCTCCATTTTTTTTTTTTCTCTGCTTTGTAACAATAAATTTTCTTAGAAATATTCGTTGTATTTTTTTCGTAACTACTAACGTTGATATACATTCAACGCTACAAATCTGCGTAGGATTTCTAGTAACTACAAACCTAAGTCGCATTTAGTTACAAGGTAAATGCATCTCTTATTTGTGTAAAAACCTCCGTTCGATTCTGAACACCTATTACATATTAAAATGATATAATATGAAACTCTCTTTATTTTGACATAACAATGAAATTTGCCAGGCGATTGTGAATCAATGGACAACATTAATATATATATATAAATATTGATTTGCTCGTCTACCGTCTAAAACATAGCCTAACCCCCTATCTTTTTTTTCCACCTTTTTTTTTTTTTTTACAGTTTTCTAAAGTAGCGGCCCTTTCTCTAACTTGAGTGGATGTCATTGTCGGGCAACTCAATGACTTGTCAGACCATTTTTTTGTAAGTTTTGTCCCGGTTCTTCATGAACAATGACTTGGGTTTTTAGTGGGTGTGGTTCTATTTTTTCAAGTTCCATGTCCATCAGTAATTTCTTTGTTGACTAACATTACCCCTGAGTTCTTTTGTTTGGATTAAGTTTATTCTATCCCCTGGTGGTCTAGAAAAATCTCCCTTGTAATTAGGATTAGAATTATTTCCCTTTTGATTAGGATTAGTGAATTAGGATTAAAATTGTTTCCCTGATTATTGGAATTTTCCCAAGTTCGATTTCTCGACTCCTGGTTCGATCTCTGGATAGGTCGTGACTGGTTATGTCTACTCTCCCTATTTAAATGGTTTCCTCCATTTTGAAATGATTATCTTGCATGTGTGGTTTCGACCTTTCTCTCCTAGAGCGCTCATAAAATATTTCTAGAATTTCTCTCATTTCAACGCTAGTTTTTACTCTAGCAGCTATAAGAGCATCTTGTATTTCACGTGGGAAGTGATGCAATAACTGATTTACTAATCTTTACTCGTCAATAGGATGTCCAAATTCCCTGTCGCATGGCATATCTATTGTAATAGTCACAAAATGGCCCTCGATGTGGATCATGACCGGCCTGTAAAAATATCATTTTACAATTTGTCCTGCTTATACAGGGACCAAAATCTTTTACGAAAAGGTATCTTTATTGCTTCATATGATTATATTCAGCCACACTTCAGCGTCACCTACTAACTTTGAATTAAAAAATGCTATTTTTTGTGCTTCGTGAGTTTAATATTTTCAAAAAGTCTATCCGTCTTTTTCAAAAATTGCACAGCATGCACTCTATCATTATTTCCACTGAAGTTGGGTACAGATTCCATTAATTGATTCTGTATGCCTGTACGGGTAATGCTAAGGCACCAGGGGTAATTAGCGTCCCTTTTTCTACTACCTCGTCATATTTTGACTTACCCTGTTCTAATTGTTGTCGCATTTGTTTGACTGTTTGTGACGTCTTGTCCACAGTCTCTGTCAAGTTGTCCTTAAATTTGCCCAAATTGGTGGTCAACAATTTCCTTTATGTACACATCTGGTACAGTGTGTCCATCAAAGAGGTCATTTTGGAATTTAAGGTTATCACTATATATTTTGTTGCTCTTTTTTCAACAGTCGCAAACCGTTCTTTTAAATTTGCACCTGTTCTAGAATTTCATTTTTATTTTTTTCGCAACTTTCCTGAGTATTTTTTTACCTTAGAATTTAAAGAATCCTGTCTTAAACTTCAATTTTCCTTTGCATTTTTGAGTTCTTTTATCTGCTCATTCGTCTGCTTTTTCTGACTTACTACAGTCTTCCCTAAGCGTCTGTATTCGTCCCTTACCTGCATTTGGTCACTTTTAGCCCTGTTGTTGTACTTCTGTAATTTTGTGTCAAAGTCGTTTTGTACTTCTTGAAATTTTCTCTGTAATTCTTGTTCTAACCTGTTGAATTGTTCATTTACATCCTTAATTTTTCATCAAACTTAATGTTTAGTTTCTGATTATTTTCTCGTAGCTCCTGGCTAGTTTTTTTGTAGCTCCTGACTATTTTTGTCGAACCTTTCATCTATTTTCTGACTATTTTGATCTATTTTCTGACTCAACTTTTCACTACTCTCTTTCATTTGCTGCACTAACTGCATTAATGACTGCATTGAGGTCATTTGCTGAGGTGGTTTGTTTGAGCTATAAACCCTTTTACCTTTGAAAACATTCTCCACCCCTTTAAGTCTTCTTCTTTATGAGCTATTGGTTCAATTACCTTCTTAATTTGTTGTTCACTTTGTTCCTGATCAGATAGTTCTAAACAAGAATGTTATTTTACTATGGTTGGGAATATTGTGCTAGGGGAAGGTTATCTTCACTGCTACTACTGTCTGTTTTCTCCATATTTAATGCAATTTTGTTGTTGTTGATGACTTACATAAAATTCTCCCTGCGTACTTCACCTGAAGTCTAGCAGCTCTGACCTTCTTGTGAAGCAACCTGATTTGGAAGTTCTCCCTTTTGAAGTCACCTGGTTTGGAACTTCTTCTTCGACGTCGCCTCTTTGAACTTCTTCTTCTTAAGTCACCTGGTTTGTTGTTTTTTTTGTTTGTTTTTAAAGTACTTAAGCGTTGTGGCAATTTCACTGTTCTTTGAGCACTCACTTTCACTTTCTCGGGTTGTGACTGAATTTATATATATTTTTTAACTCAGCTTATCAGGCCCTCCACGTTGGGAAGCCATTATTGTAATAATTAAAACGCTGGCCTGATAAGAAATGTCTATACGCCATCATCGTTATGGTGATATTATTGTAATAATTAATGGTATTATTTTATAAATTAAAAGTTCTGGTATTTCTTTTTATAGTCTTTTATTTTTAATTTTAAATGAATGAACTATTTACTTTTAGCAGATTCACACGCATTTTATATTTGATAAAAGCCCGACTATTGCGTTTAAAGAATCTTAGCTATACGTTTCTTGTCGAGAAGAAGGACACCAACAGTGAGGAGATGTGCGCATTTCAAGGGTATATCAAGCGACATTTCCTTCTCGAAGCTTCTAGAAGAAAAGGGGTGAGGTCATCCAGGTGCCGTCTCTTCCACGAAAGTGCGTTGTCTTTTTAAATAGAGACGTAGAAGATTTCACCACACCTTACAACTCGACAGTTCTCTGAGCTGACAACTGTATCAGTACTGCCTCCTTTCAACATCTGAGCTGACAACTGTATCAGTACTGCCCCTTTCAACATATGGAGCTGGCAACTGTACCAGTACTGCTTCTTTTCAACATCTGACTGACAACTGTATCAGTACTGCCTTCTTTCAACATCTGAGCTAACAACTGTATCAGTACTGCCCCCTTTCAACATCTGAGCTGGCAAACTGTATCAGTACTGCCTCCTTTCAATGTCATAATAATCTTGGATGGAAACTGCAACTGTTCACATGCTTCAGCCCAGAGGTTCAGTCCAGAGATTATTTGGATGATGTATACCTCCTTAGGGTGGCTCTTATTTTCAACCTTTGATTTTGTTTTTTTGCACCAACCCCAAATCTGTTTAATTAATACAAAAAGATCTGTGAAAATTTTAAGCTCAAACAGATAAAAAGAAAGTGTGCCCCTGGCCCTTAAATATAAATAATCATTAAATTGTAAAAAAAAAGTATATTTTATTTGAATATCTCTAAGTATTGATTATATCAAAAAATATGTCTAACAAAGGTTTGTAGATATAACATAAGCACACATTATTTTTATTGCATATTTTCGTATAACAATGTTTTTATAAAAATAAACCAAAAACTAATAGATCACTTATTCTAGTTACAATAATTGACGCTGAAGACAAAGTCTTCTTCTTATAACCAGGAGAGAGTCGGTGTAATCGTTTACATTTTAAAAAACATACTGCTTTTGTTCCTCAATTTTCGTAAACAATGTATAAATAATCTTCCATAATTTAACCCCCCTTTCTGCCGCATCATTGACAACTCGCAATTTACTCACTATTTCCAGCCCTTGATGAAACTATCGTTTTTTAAGCCATGTTGATGGCTTTGTCTGTAGAAATTGATTGAAAACTAATTGTCAATTCCTCTTTTAACAATTTCCGGGATTCTGTCGACTGTATTTGTACTTGCCTTACTTTTGTTGTTCAATGATTCTTATTCACGATTAAGAGCATCAACCATGTTCTGTTTTGATTCAAAAATAAAACTTGAATCCAAAAAATACTATCAACAGCTTAAGGATAAATACCATAATTGATTTACTTATTTTTCTTAATGCAACACGAGATATATCACGATCGACAGTTTGGTATTGAGAAAGCTTAAACAGAACCCTAAAATTCAGGTAGGGGGCTTTGACAGCAGAAGGCGCAAAGAACCATGTTTCAACGTATATGCTGCCAAGATTGTATTTAAGTACACAAACCCCAACAAAAAAGTTGAGTCTCTTCTTCATCAAATATACAGCTGCTGACTCTATCAAGTCAACAAATCTACAGCTCGGTTTCAATCCTCTGACTAATCTGATCAGAGTCCCAAAGTCACCGTACGCCACCAACATTCTACTAGGTTTGCCCTCGCAAATTACTTCTACACGGATATCGTCAATCCTCAGCCTACTGGGTGACATTGTGGCACAACTGTTACGTATCGTTGGTATCAAAAAAAAAAAAAAAAAAAAAAACAAAAAAAAAAAACTATCTATACGGCCATCACATAAACAGTTTAGCTATGATCCGTTACACTACATGTTCCGTGCTTGGAAGAGAAAATGAAAAGCCTAGAATCAATATAGAACAGATACTGGTTAACCCTGTACCATTCGAGTTTGTAAAGGTGTGTGTGAAACTGCATTTTCGACGTTGGTCAAAATGAACCTTCCCTAAACAAAGATACTATGTCAACCAGGCCGGAACAGTATAATCTTGATCTACCACGGTGGTCCCTATCAACGCGGGCATGGGATAGGAAGTTTTTTTAGCGGCCTTTTTCAAAAGCGTCGTACCGTTGCTGAGAAGCGGCGCTAAAGCCATTGGAAAACAGGCGTTTCATATGGGTATCGACGTGCTCTCCGATCGTTGCCAATCAGCGTCGACCCTTCAAAGAGGCGCTACGGTTCCGTGTGGCAAGGCGGAACTAACCTGAAACACAAAGCGGAGCAGAAGAATCAACACACTGATGACCGGTGCAGGCTATAAAGGGCGTCATAAGAAGCACCGTCGTCAGTCTTCT
Organism: Timema cristinae; assembly: GCA_039000515.1. NCBI lineage: Eukaryota > Metazoa > Arthropoda > Insecta > Phasmatodea > Timematidae > Timema > Timema cristinae. The sequence goes on from JBCFYV010000024.1 coordinate 4,933,294, forward strand.
GTGTTGCCCAACGTAAAAAGGTTAAGAAAGAAGCGGTAGATATTTTTCAGTTGAAAATGTCGTTTCTACATCTTCAGTCCTGAGAGTGTGCCAGCAGTGAACTCAATCTCTTTTCCGTCTCACCCACCCAAACCAGTCTTGAAAGTGGGAAATGGCTCCAGAACCAATCTGTCTCTCCCTCACCAAATGATTCCGCCCATCGAAATCAAACCGTTACCGTACAAGGGCGAGTTCTATATCGATCTTTCACAGCCCAAAATCCCTATAATCTCAGGGGGGGCCATCATTGAAACCCATGATGGCGCTTTCACAGAGGTGAAAATAAAAATCACCCCCGTCAAAAACCCGGGAGTGCATTCGCTATTCACAACAGGGGGTTTGTGTTTTAAAACAAAAAATTTAGTCTTACGCCCACCCAACATGTATACTTATAGATCGTATTTTTAAAAACGTTGCCTCAATTACAACAGTGAAGCCAAAAGAAACACATTTTATTTTGGGAAATGGTTCGCAGGAAACCCCCCCCGGAACCTTTAAAGCGGGCTAACGCCAAAAAGGGGAAATTTGGGGGCCCGGGTCGCACCCTCACCGCAAAAAGTAAGAAGTGGTTTTTTGGGGGTACCCTACAGGGTGACGTGTTTAAAAACCAAAGAAAACCTTTAGAAAACGGCACCGAACAAAAAGAGTCAATTTGGGTTTCCGTTCCCGAAAAGGGTTTTAAAGTAAAAAAAAGGCTGTCCTCTAACCCCCCAAATTTTTAAGGTTCACATCGCCAAACCCGGGCCTTTCCCTATGCGACGTTCAAAGTAGCACCTTTCTAAAACTTTTTGGGCACATCCCAAAAGCATTAAAGGGTCAGTCTTGCAAATACCCATCACCCGCGTGGAAGTAAAAACACTAAACTATTTCCTTTAGGGGAAAATTTAAAAAGAAATAAAGGGAAAAACTTTTTTAAACCGGACAGTTAACCCAAACATACTTCGTGGATTTTTTTATCAAAACGCCAAAGCTTCAACGGAGAAAACCACAAAAAACCCGTTAAAATTTTTAAAACCCTACGGTAATGAACCATTTCTCCTGTAACGGGGACGGGAACAAGTCCCGCCCGAAAACCACTACAAGCCCAAATTTTTCAAAGGGCCCTAAAATTTTCCCAGGTCCTCCCCCACATTTTTTTCCCTGGAAAGGGTTTTTTCCACTTAAATGAACGAGTACGACATCATCCCGGGATGCCTTCCCAAAAGGGAAAATCACTATGGCTTTCGATCTCATACCAAATCTATCCCCCACTTTGAAATCCGCTTTGGGAAATTTTTGACAATGCGCGGATCTCTGGCATAAAAAGTGAGCTTCACCAGAGCCTCATCGAAACCGTCAACTGTACGTGTAGGGGGAGTTTGCCAACTTTCATCACCTTTTGACAAAGGACAGAAATGTCGGGGACCGATTAAAATGGGATTTAAAATATAAACGGTTTCCCCCACCCTTACCCCCATCATTTAAAGCCATAGACGTCATTGGGGATTTCCAGAGATTCATAGACGAGGCAAACCTTTTAAAAATTCGTCAAAAAAACTGCAGTGTTTTATCTGTATCCCGGTACATTATTCAACATTGGGTGTAAAAACCCCCAAATATGCAAAAATTAAAAAAAAGGAACTTTCTACTTATGCCAAAAGAAAGCCGACTATACCCGTCAACAATCGCATGGTACCCCCTTTGGGATAGTGGTGATGGGGATTAAGCCTGCTCGAATCCCTAAACTCCCGCCCACAACGTGGGCAAAACCGCCCTAGGGTTAAGGGGCAAAAAGAAAAATTTTCTATCAAATAAAAGTTCCTACAACCATCGGGGGGATTTTTGTATGACAAAGGTTTTTTCGTCTTTGAAAACACTTAAATTGGGCCGTAACATGGGGGCCCAGGGGGGAAACATAATTTTTTTGGAATTTCTGTTCGGCCTCCATCGTCCCGGGGACTTCGAGGGCTGGAAAGATTGAAGATGGACATGCACACCAAAGACGTGCGCTGAAAACAAGTCCGTGGTTCCGTTCTTTACGGGCAGGTGTTTTCCCTGCTGATCAACTACCCGCAAGAATAACTCGTACCTACCGCTCTAGTCATCAACAACTGATCCCACACACCAAGCTTTGGGCCATTTGGGGCGCCACTTTTATTGACAAGAACGGGATGGGAGAATATTTTGACAGTTATGGTTTCTCCACCCCGTAAAAAAGTCACATCTCATTTATACGCAAAAAACACTTCCCGCCACGTCCCTTTCACGCTACAAAATTCAACGCATCGCCTCAGACGTTTTCGGCCATTTCGTCATTCAAAGTTAAACCCTTTTTCCCAAAAACGTGCCCAAACATTCCATGAAAAAATAATTAAGCCTATTCTCGCTCAAAAATCTAAACCCGGGGACGATGCTAAGGTGGTGGAATATTTCAAACATATTTTTCCCAAACTGTGGGGTCCTGCCACCCCCTCAAGTGGTGCGTCCAATCAAAACGTGCGCCTATAAAAGGGGCGTCCCGGTGGGGTGCCGAAAATAAACGCACAGTCGTTGAAACGAAAAACATCATGGAAGGTCAAGACGTTTGCACCCACAAAAGCAAAGTCGGTGAAGCCACTCGCCATCACTAAAACCCCTTTTTAACATTCTTTGGGGTTTCCCAAATGTAAAGAAAGTCAACGCCAAAGCGAGTCATCGTTGGCATGAAAAATTAAGAACACACTTACGCCCTAGGTCCACTAAAAAAAGGGGGAGGGAACTGGTGCGGAAGTGTTAACGACTTTGTGGCAAGACTGGGCAAACTAAAAAGTCGGTTTATATTAAGTTTTTCATTTTTCACGCCCAACTCTCAAAGAAAAGCCTGACTATTTAAAAGAAAACTCTCCCGAACGCATGTGCAATGACCGTAAAAAAGGTTATCAAAGCAGAAACAAGACGCCAGCCTCAAACAGTCGCCTAACAAACCCCCCGCTGGCGGTCCCTTTTTGAAAAGTGGGAACCATTTGAAAGTTGCTGTCGACAACGGGGGAAAAAAAATGTGGTTTGACACCCCCGCACCCCTATTTCAACGATTTGAAACGACACAATCTTCATGGATGTATGCCACAAAAAGCTAACAAATCAGCGGATTCATCGATCTCGAACAGCCCAAATTTTGGAACCACATCAAAAAACTGGATCTTTTCAGCACCTACTATACACCCCAAAAGTGTTTTTTTTTGGACTATTACTGCTGGATGTGATCTAAAAACAATTTTAAAAAAACCATCTAGAACACTGTAAAAAAAACGTATGAAAAAAAATATGAAGCATTCCGAAAAAAAAAGTATCATAAAAATTATGTATGAAAGTCTTTAATATTTTTTAAAATATATTCTTGTAAAAAATTTGTGTTTTATTTTACGCAAAAAAGGGGTTTTTTGCCCCTTTTTACACGTAATTTCGAGTCCCCCGACTTGTCGAGCCATCACCAAACATTTAAAAGTCAATTTACTAAAATCACAGTTTATCAAGGTCATATCTATTCCTGTCGTCTTGCGACCCCAAACTGGCCCAAGGTTTTCGACATAACACGCATGAAATTTCACGTCGGAAAACCCAGCTGCCAAGTCAATACCCAATTTTCAAGTCACAAATCTATTACTAGCTCCAAAACGGCGTTTTTTTTTTATAAGGTTTTAAAAAAGGGCTGTGACAAAAACAGAAAAAATGATTACTTTCACTGGAAAAACCATTTGCCAGGGTCAATGACCCCATTTTTTCAAGCCCAAAAAAAAAAAAAAAATCTTTTCCCACCCAACAAACGACCCCAAAAGGAAATGAGCCCATCGGGGTTCGACATAACACGAAAAATTTTCGTTTTAAAAAGAAAAACCCAGGGAAGGGGGTAAAGGGTCACCTCTATTCTTGTCTCACTCGTCTTGCGACACCATAGTGGCCCCGGGGGGTTGAAGACTTGGGGGAAAAAAAACCAAGGTGTGGGGTGGTGTTGCAAATCACAGGAACCCCCCCCTCGGTGGCGTAGTTGCAAAACGAAACTTGTTTCTAAAGCCGACTGCTGAGATGGATAACGAGGTTCGAAACCCTCATACCGATGAACTGGGGGGGTTTTTCCAAAAATGGTTTCCACCTCCTTCCCCCAAAAAATTGGGGTTTTCACTTCCTCTAATTAAACTTTCCCAATTCCTAAACCCATTAACTTTAATTATACTTTAAGCGTATAACCCGACCGGTAGTAAAACTGTGCAAAAAATTATTTTTAAATATTTTTATTAAATTATTATTATTATTATATTAAAAAATCACGGGAAAACTCCTGGGAAGGGGGTAGCAAAGTGAGGGAATAAAGGGGGGGGCTTGTGCCATGGCCTGATGCCCTAAACCAAAATCCGTTTCCCCAAAGTGGGAAGGAAAAGGGTTTCCCCCCACTTTTCACTAGTCCCTGGGGACGAAAAGTTCCCTTTTAAAAAAATATTATATAATTATCAAAAAAAAAATAAAATAAGCAATCACCAATAAAACAACATTCTGGAGGGAAGAAGGGGGGGGGGGGGGGGGTATTTTTTAAAGACCTTCTTTACGTTTTGGGGGCGTGGGAGGGAAATTTTGTAACTCTCAAGTTCTGGAGGGAAAAACAACATGCCCGGAGGGGGGAGTGAGGCCCAAGGAAGGGGGAACCAACATCAATAGAAGGGGGCGTGGGGCCCCGTAACCAATCCACCGACCCAAAGCGCTGTTCCCATAGGGGTTTTAATCGGGCTACCCACCCAAGGGGGTTAAAAAGCTCCCCCAGGAGGCCCGAGGGGCATCGCCCCTAAAAAAATTTATTCAAAAGAGGTACAATCATCAACGTAACCAAGTGGGTTTATTTTATCATAAAGTGGGAAGGCCCATCCCTCCACCCCCGTTTCTATTTAAAACCCGGGTGGTAGTTAAAAAAACGTGTGCAAAAGAAAAAAAAAATAAAATCTTCTCTATGCAGGTCAGCCCGCAAGCGAGCTGTGTCGAAACCAGTGCTCCACATGTTGGCAAAGATGTGCAACAAATTTTAGGGTAAAAAAAAGGGCAAGTTTGGGCAGCATAAGAACCCCCAAACTTTAAAAACTCATTTTTCTAGACCTTTGCCCCCACTTTTTTCATTTTTTTTTAATACTCCCTTTAAAAAAACTGTCCCGCGACGCTGAGTTGAAACCCCCTCCCAGACACAAACCCTTCACAAAAAAAATAGGGGAAACACTGTGGCCGAACCCCAAACCTGTGTCCTGTAGCCCGGATATCTGAAACCCAACCAAAACAATACACCAATGTTAACCAACGGGTGCATTATTCAAATTACCCCCGTTTTTTTTTTTCAATAAAACTTAAAAGACAAAAAAGTTATGACTATTATTTGTCCCACCCGTATTCACAGAGCTAGTTAACAGTTGACCACCTCTCTTGTAAAAATATTTTGTCCAAATTTTTTCACAAGCAGTTAACAGTTGACCGTCCCCTCTTGTGGTATTAGTTTTCCTAACCTGTATCCACAGATTTTAAAAAACCCAGTTGACCCCCCCCTATCTTGGGTATTATTTTTGTCCTACCGTTATTCACAAGCTATTAACCGTTGACCCCCTCTTTGGTATTAGTTTGTCCACCTGTATCCACAGAGTTAGTTAACATTTTGCCCAAATTCCTCTTTTGGGGTTTTTAATTTTTTTTACCGGTATCCACAAAAGTTTAACAGTTGACCACCCCTCTTTGGGGTATTAGTTTGCCTACCTGTATCCACAGTTTTTTAACATTGACCAGTCCTCCTTGTGTATTAGTTTGTCTACTGTATTCAAAGAGTTATTAACAGTTGACCGTCCTTCTCTTGTGTATTTTTTTTGCCCCCTTACCCAAACAGAGTTATTAACATTGCCCAAATCCTCTCTTGTGTATTAGTTTGCCCCAAAACCTGTATCCACAGAGTTATTAACGTGAACCAGTCCTCTCTTTGGTATTATTTTCTAACCGTACCCCACAATTTAAAGTTAACATTTAAAACCCATCCCTCTTGTGTTTTAGTTTTTTCCAAACCTGTATCCAAGATTTTGTTAACAGTTGACCATCCCTCTTGTGGTTTTTTATTTTTGTCCAACCTGTATTCCCAAAAAGTTAGTTACTTTAAAAACCGGGTCCCCCTTTTGTGGTATGGGTTGCCCCTACCGATCCACAGAGTTATTAACAGTTGACCAGTTCCTCTTTGTGGTATTATTTTTTTGTCCTACTTTTTCCCCCCACAGAGTTAATAAACATTTTCCCAAATCCCCCCCCTTGTGGTATTATTTTGCCCCTAACCTGTTTTCACAGATTTTAGTTAACGTTTGCCCAAACCCCTCCTTGTGAAAAAAAAAATTTTCCCCCCTGTTTTTCCACAGATTTTATTAAAAAGTTCCCTCCTCTCTTTGGTATTAGTTTGTCCTACCTTTATCACAATTTTTTTTTTAACCCAATTTGACCATCCTCTCTTGTGTATTATTTTTGCCCCAAAACCTTATCCCAATTTTATTTTAAAAAGTTAAACCTTTCCTCCCCTTGTGATTATTTTTTCCACCTGAAACCCACAAAACTAGTTAACAGTTACCAGTCCTCTCTTGTGGTATTTGTTTTTTTGTCCAAACCCTTATTAAACAGATTTGTTAACGTTGACCAGTCCTCCTTGGGGTATATTTTTTGTCCAAAACCTTACCCCACAGAGTTAGTTAACAGTTACCACCTCTCTTGTGGTATAGTTTTGCCCAAAACTGTATTCACAAGTATTTAACAGTTACCCAGTCCTCTCTTGGGATTAGTTTGTCCAAACCTTATCCCAAGTTATTAACAGTTGACCATCCTCTCTGGTTTAAGTGTTTGTCCTACCTGATTCCCCCAGAGTTTATTTTAACATTGACCATTCCTCTCTTGTGGTAATGGTTTTTACCTTGCTTTTGGTTTTTGTTGAAAAGCCCTCAAACTTAGAGTCTTTATTATTATACTAGGAACATCAAACCCAAAAATTTTTGGAGCTCTATACACTTCTCAATTTTTTTTTTTTTTAAATTAAAATAGTAAATTAAAAATATGTGAAATGGCACGGAAAAAAAGTACTAGCTCGTATGGGTTTTAAATTTTTGGGGGATGAGAGGGAAGGTTTCGAATCCTGGTAGGGGTGTTGAGAAGGGTGTTTTTTTAACGTTTCCCAATCTCCCTCCCCCAATATTTTCTTTAAATTCCTTTCTCCCCCATCTTTATTTCGTTAAATTTAAATATTCCCGAAAAGCCCAAAACATTTTGTAGGTTTTGGGTAAAAGGATTTATAATTTTTTTCTAAATATAAATTACCGTATTATTATTATTTAATTTCCCCCTAAATTGCCCTTAAAAATTTAAATATTTTTTTGTTTTCCCCCGCTTTTGTGAAATGCAAAAATTTTTAAACAATGCAAATACAGTCAAAGTATAAATGTCAACATTAATTGTGAAATAAGGAAACCCCTTCCCTTTTTAAATTGTGATTTTTACGTACTTTTCTTCGACTCACTAAGCCCCCACAAATCGTAAAACAAATACCAAAATTTTTCAAGTTGTAACCTGAAAAGCAACTGCTTACAAAAAGGGGAAATGAAGCGGCATTAAAACACTTTTTTTTAGCATAATACAAAAATTGAATTTTTAAAAAAACGAAAAGAGTTTTGCTTGGGGCCCTAACATATATACACTAGTTTTTATGTATGTTTTTACCTGTTTTGGGGTCTCCACCCCATTAGTTTTTAAAACACAAAGAATCGTGTCATAATATTTTTTGTGCGGCCTTTGGAAGGCTTAAAACTCAACTCCGCGAAAACAGTCCCACTAACCAACACATTGCAGGGATCATTTCTAACTAAACACAATGGAGATAAAGAGTTAATAGAATTTTTATAACCTGAACATTGTTGAATATTTTAAAATTTAAAAATAAATAAAAAACTGCAAATTTACAGGCCGTTTTTTTACAATTTTTGAATGGCTTCACAGATAAGCAATTGGGTTTTCAAATCTTCAAACCCGTCATAATATATAGCCTAAAATCTGTATTATAACAAAAAACATTGTCACTTTGTCCCCCAAACGTCACCGCGAAAAAAAGTCGAGTAAATAAACGTTCAAATACAATGCACTGCACACATTCTGGCAAATTTTGGTATTTTCTTTTCCCTAATAAAAATACCCGTGCCTGCTAAGATGACATCTTAAATACCACGAGAAATGTAAAACAATCATTTGTTATTTTTAAACAGCCCCTTGATCTGTTTTTTTTTGTAGGGTGTGTTGTGCCAATTTTTTTATATGCACATGGCCTTGTTTTTTTTTTGTGCTGGACTCGGGAGATGGAATTATTTCCAACAAGAACCAGGGAAAACAGTTTTGTCGAAAAAGACGACTGAGACCATCAGGCCCGGAGAAAACTACTTTGGCTGAAGAGGGAGGGGGAACATTTTACCAAAGATAAAAAAACTTTTTATCTTGTCAAAATGCCCTAAGGCAGTGTTCCCAAACCCTTGTACCACGTCCTCTAAGGGAAAATGTCTTACTTAAGAAAAGCGGGGAGCATTTCTGGAAAAAAATGATCAAGAAAACGACGGACCAAATTGGTGGGGAATTTTCGAGGAGCCCTGAGGGAATTTTCTCCTTTTACTATCTGACATTTTCCCTTTCCCTTTGAAATTTTAAAAATCTTTGGGTTACAATAGCAAAATAAATTTAGTAAACCCAAAAGTTTTTTAAAAACCCAAATTTTTGAGAACCACTGTCTAAAAGTGCAGCTCCTCAGACTGCAGGATGGGGGAAAAATCAGGTTAAAAAATCCTGCCTGGTGACGAAGTGTTTTTTTTAAAAATGGTTCTCCATTTTCCCTTTCTTCGAATTTTGCAGTTAACTCCTTTTAAAAAATTCAACCCCCTTTCCTTCCTACGCTTTACGTAATATCAAAATTTTCGATTTTCCCGAACAGGTACAAACAAAACGCTAGAAAAACTAATATATGCATTACGTGTCTTAAAGTTTAAATTGTCGTTAAAGAAATTTTTTACGTAAATTTTAAAAAAATTTATTCTTTTAAAAATTTTATTTTTTCAAAAATTTTTCCCTTAAAATAAGACAGCCAACCTAAAACCCGGCCAAAGTAATGTTGAAAGAATAAAATTTTGTAAAAATAAATAAAATGATAAATTAAAATTATGAAATTATACTTCAAATCAAGCTGTAATTTTTATTATAATTTAAAGCAACAAAAGCTGAATTTGAAAAAGATAATAGGGAAACTTTTAAATGCTGTCTGTATATTTTGAAATAAAAGGGTTTTGAAAACAAATTTGTATATTTTAAAATACTTGTCTATTTTATTTTTCAGGTTGAAAACTTTTATCACTTTAACAAACGGGACCCCCAAACAGATCGCCCACTCCCAAAAGGTTTGAGCGCTAAAGAGTACTTCCCATGCCCGTTGTTAAAGGGGGGCCCTTTCTTGAGTAATCATATAACTCGATGACATATAATTTACTGAACACACCATCTAGGGGGGTGTAGAATAATGTACAATAACATTCTTTCCCCTACTGCAACAAATAGAAAAAAATTTTTTTGCTCGAAAAAAAAAACCCCCACACACCACAATAAAATAATATTTAAAAAAATGTGGGTGATTTTCGCAAAACATATAAATTTCTAATTGGGAATAATATATTAAAAATATTTTATATATATATATATAATATATATATATATATAAAGAAGAAGAAGAGAGAAAGAAGGAGGGAAATTTGTGCCATCCGGAAAGTAGGTGGAGATTTTATTTTAGTTTTTGTTAAACAAAAAGAAATTTTAATTTTAAAATCAAAAAATTTTAAAAAAATTAGAAAAAACTTTTTAAAAAAAAAAAAAAATTTGGGGGTTAATAAAGTTATTGTATTTATTAACTAAAAAATAATTTTAAATCACTTTCTAAAAGGTTAGATCCGTATGTGGGTTTAAAAAATTATTGTATTTATTAACTAAACTTTTTTTGTTTCAAAAAATTGAAAAAAAATTCTTAGGGGGGGGGGATGGTTTGAAAAAAATTTTAAACAAATTAACTTTTTAAATAATTATTTTGCTAGAAAGAAAAATTACACTAAAGGGTTTAAAAAAAGTTTTTAAAATATCCGGCCTATTTATTTAAAACACAAAAATTTTGTTAATATCAATTTAAAAATTCCTTTTTTAAATATTTTATTTATTTAAATACAATTTTTAAAAATGAAGACCTATTAATATAAACAGTTATTAAATCTTTTTAAAATTATAATCTTAAACACAATTTTAAAAAACCCCTTTTTTGCATACATGATAGTTACAAAGGGTTTACCAAACATTCTTAAAAGACAAAAAAGATTGAATTTTTAAACCCCCACAAAGTTTTTCGTCAAAGTACAAAGAAACATTAATTATAGTTTCAATTTTAAGGTTCGTGCGCTTATATGACATGTGTTGGAATGAGCAAAAAAGACGTTCGGTGTCAAATTTGGGCACTGGTATCCCATTGCTTTTTTTGTTATGGCGAACTCTTTGTGGTCTTTTTTTTGGTCCACACAATAATTCCAAATATCCCCCTTAGGGACTTTTTAATTTTCACATATTATTTAAAACAAAAATTTTCCATATAAAAAAAAGCCTTAATCAACACATCAAGCTAGATAGTGAGTAAATGCGGGCCAAAAATTTAAAGGAAAAAACTAACCCCTTAAACCCCCTCTTCTTCTTTTTCTTTTAAAATTTGTCTTGGGACACAAAATGGTGTCAAATTTGCCATTTTAATAAAACCCTTTTCCAACAGGTAATAGCAATAGACTTTTGGTTTAGGGAAATTTTAAATTTTTTTTTTGAATACTTTTTGTATTGGCGTGGTTGGGATTATTGATATTTTCATAAAACTCAGGATATAGGAAACAACCCCCCGTTTTAGTTTTAACGTAATTTTTGCGTTTAAACAACAAAATTGACCTAACCCCCCTTTTAAAGGGCCCAAAAGGGGTCAATTTTTTGAAAAAATTTTTTTTTCGGGGGTGTTTTTATCCAAAATGCTACGGGGTTTTTAAAATATGTTTTGAATAATTTAAGTGGAGTAAAAGTTCGAAAAAAACTTCTCGCAAATTTTTTCGTGCCCTTCAAAATCCGAAATCAATGGGGGTTGGTTTCTTTTTGAGAAAAAAAAAACTAGGACCCCCTCACAAAGTTTGTTACGAATTTTATTTTTTTAAAAAAAATTTTAAAAATTCAAAAAAAAAGGAACCTTGGGACCACTCAAAAGGGCTGTTGACCCTTTTCCCCGCGGAATTTTAAGTTATTACACTTTTTTTTTTAACAAGGAAAAATCAAAAAAAAATTTTCCCCCAAAAAAAATTTTAAAAAAAAATTTAAAATTTCCCAAATTTTTTGACCCCGGCGCCAAAACCTTTGAATTTGACTGGGGTGAAGAGTCCAATTTGTTGATGAAAATGAGGGAAACAAAATATTGAGCTGTTACGCTGATAAAAAAAAAAATAATCACCGGGGAATTTTTTGGGGGAGGTGTTTCCCCAGGCCTTAAAATGACGGGGGTAGGATTTTTTTTTCCGGGGGTCAAAACTAGGATAACCCCACTAAAAAACTGTACAAAAAAATTTTTTAACTAAATTTTTTAATTTAGATTAATTACAGGGAAATCAAAAATCACCCAAAATGGTGCCCCCCCTTTTTACGGGATTTAAAAAAAATAAAATTTTTTTTAAAAAACGGCAGATTCAAAATTTTTCAAAAACCCCAATTTTTGAAATTTCCCCCGGGCCGGCCCCAGAGTTGGCCCTCACTTCCAATTTTCTTTCCAGACCGGTTTTTTGGTCGGGCGGGAAAAAACTATTTCATATTTCTGGGTAAACTGTTTTTTTTATATGCGGTCCGGGCTAAAGGACAGTTGAACAAGTGTTTTTTTCTATACGACATAAAAATACTTGTGTTTAAAGGGCCCTTTTAAAAATATTAAACCCCTTCATGGTTCGTTGTTTTTTAAATAAATGAGCCTTGGAAATTTTCTTTAAACAGAAATTTTCCCGGGCTGGCACCTTAATGGGGGGAAAAATTTTTTGGGGTTAAGCGTAGAAATGTGGAAGGGGGTACCAAGCAAACCCGCGATCGGGGGAAAGGGGAAATAAATGAGGTCAAAAGTCAACCGTTTATGTTTGAAACATGTAATGTTCTGACTTCCCTAAAAATATGTGAGTGCTTTGACAATAAATGTCCTAATTTATAAACGATTTAATTTTTTTGAATTTATAAAAAATTTCGTTTAAAAAGACTTTTCTTCAAAAAAGCAAGAGCCTTGTCATGATCAGACGCGTGTGATTGGGGGCAATAAATGACCATTTAAGGTTTTTAAAAAAATAATAAATTCCTTTTCGGGGAAAATCAAAAAAAAAATTTTAAAAAAGGAAAATTTGAGGCACTTCCACTTTCGGACCTTTTACGCCCCGAATTTTTTTTTATTTTAAATTTTTTTAAACCTTCTTCTAGAATGTTTCTTTTCGAACGAGTTTATACCATGGTAAATAAATCACACGCCTCACAACCGAGACTAGCACCCGACTTGACTGTCTGTCACTCCAGCCTTCAATATGTACGGTGGTTATCATTTTTCATTGCGTCTCGAGATTATTAACGACAAGTCAGTTTTACGATCAAAACAATTTGTAATATTAAAAAAAAATCACACCAACCTAATAATTTTGTATTATTTTAAAGGGTTATAAATATCTCCCAAACACGAGGGAATTACATCAACATAATTTAATAATATTTTAAAAGGCCACAACGTAAGGCAGTAACAGGAGTGTTTAAATGAGGGCCCACCGAGGGGCGATTTAAACAATAGTTCAACATTTTCTCTCGATCACGGGCTAAATTAACAATTTTAAACATCAAGGTACCGTACAAGCTTTTAATTAGTGCTCGATCACGGGCAATCATCACAATTTAAATTTAAAGTTTATAAAGACCCCAAAACTGGGAATAATCCCATAATACTATAAAAAGCCCCTCCCTTTTGCTTCCCGCATCAAACGGGGTTGGATGGTCATCTCACACCAATTATTACGGGGTTTATCTTTTAAGGAATGATTTATTCTGGTATCACGTCTTACGCTGTTTTATTATGCCATAGTACTAATTACCTCAGAGTTGGGGATGAGAAAGGTTGAATTTAGAAGGGAAATGTACAAGCATTTGTGGGTAGAATGGAAACAATTTTGGAAAACCACCTTCATCACCAAACCGGGGTTCAACCAGGACTCCCCGTCCTAGGTTCTAGCTAACACGAGAGTGAGGCTAGCCCATGATAGAAAAATAATGGGTTTTTTAGCGGGGGACCGCCCACACTTTCTCGCTTTTGTACCACAATGGAGTTTTCTTATCATACACAGGTGTTCTGCTTACGACAGGGTATCAATGAATTAACCACCAAAGACCCTTCCTTTGCCTCCTCTTTTAGCCCCAGAATGTTCTTCTTTTCCCTTCGAGTCAATTTAAATTTGAGTCCTCCTCCTTCCTAAGCTCCCCTTATACAGATTTTTTTAAAACTCATTAAAACATTTAAATAAAAAAAAATAAACATAATGGGAAAAAAGAACATCAAAATTTAACAAAAAGAATCAATAAAAATAATATAATTTACAGAAAATTATTGAGGAGAAAACACTAATTTTTTACCAAGGAGCATAACAAACAACTCCCATTTCTAGAATCTTTTTTTTAAAAAATATTTGCCTTAAACCGGGAAAAAGTTGATTATATAACGTATGATATGTATAATGCTTTATATGAAATATATATATAACATATCAACTTTATAAAATAAATATACAACATACTTTAAAAAATAATATATACATATCAATTTTTTATTAATATATATATATAAATATAATATATATATAAGTGTCTGTCCATCGTATCTCGACCATTTCACCAGCAGGCTATCTATACCTAGGGTTTTTTAATAAGGTTTCCCCGAATTGTTTTTTTAAAAATTATCTACCAACCCCAAGAATAATATAATTTAAATTAAAAATGTTACCTGAGCAAAAAAATTGACCCAAACCTTTGGCTTAACTAATAACTAACACGAGCTTCCAGGAATCCCCGGCCAGAATCATTCTTCATACATTTTAAAGCGGGGCCCCCGGATGGACGTGAAAATCATCAGCTCATAGGTGCGGCTATATCCTATTTACCAACTATTGCTATTTAATTCAAACCTAAAATTAATGGAAACATATTCAAGTGAAGAGAAAGAAAATAATTTTTCCAAATGTTGATTAAAATTCGATCGACTATCTAAAATATTTATATTAAAAAGAAAAGAGATCTCTTTTTCACGAAAATGACTTTAAAAGTACAAACTTATTTGTAAGTTTCCAGTTTTGATAATATCCCCGCAACTTTTTGAGATACTGATAACACTAGGGGTATCTATAGCCCCCTTTCCTCCCGAGGCTATTTCCCCGGAGAGAGAGAGAGATATTGTGATGTAAATTTTGACCTACTTTTGACATCCGGTTGATTTACCGTTTTTCCCCCCCACCCCATCAGGGGGTTGTGTCAACCCCAAGACCATGTCCCGCAACGTTAACAGAGTGGGGAAAGGGTCACCACACCACAGTACCCTGGGGCTCATCTCCCACCTCATTAGAATTTAAAAAAGTGTGCCCATTAGTTTTTAATGTATGCCCGGGGGTTTTGGTGGCATAATTAGACACGGGGAGGGCCACCACAGTATCCTACCACTATCCAAGGCTCAGGGGTTTAGCCCTTTTTTTTATTTTTTATGTGTGCAATTAGATTTTAATGGTACCCCATCCCATTAGGAAAAGTTTCCCATTATTTTTTAATGTTCCCTTTGGTTTTTAGGTGTCCAAAGGGTTTTTTTCGTGGCCCATGATTTTTAAAGTGCCCTTGGGATCGAAAGCTGGGACTGACGTATAGGGGAGGGTGCATCCGGGCACTCCCCCCGTGACGTTCGACCATGAAGGCATTCTCTCTTGATGACGTCTAATATAAGTGACATCTCTGTTGATTTTCCACATCGGGGCCCCACTCGGGGGTAATTATACAAAAATTCGACAAAAATTCGGCTGGCACTGGCATTTACAGGCTGTGATTTCCACATCCATAAAAAATTTTAAACCTACTCCCCGGGGGACCATTCATTACTCGGTCGTTGGGAAAAGGGTCAAGCAACACGACCAAATCTTTGTTTTTCTTTAGGGCTACCCCCATCACAATGTATCCTACCCACTAGCCAGGTTCACGGGGGGTTTCCTAATAGGGCATATTTTTTTAGGGGGCTTATTTGATTTTAAAAAAGTTCCCGGGGCAACTTGGGCGTCACACCGGGGGTATCAGTCCCATTTGTGCCCATTGGTTTTTTATGTGTGCACATTGGGTTTTTTATGTTGGGGCCCTTGGACGAAATGTCTGGGACTGGCGCGGGGGGATAGCGTGCATTTTGTTTTTATGTGTGCCTCAGCCTATTAATTTTTGCACCATTAATATTTAAAGTTCCCGTTGTTTTTATGTGTGCCCATTGGTTTTTTTATGTGTGCTCATTGGCTTTAATGTGGGCCATTGGATCGAAATTCTGGTATGACGTAGAGGGGGACGGGCAATCCTCCCGCGACTTCGATAATTTGGACATAGGGGGACATTTCCCACCCCATGAGGGGGGGACAATAATTAAACAGTCGTGTTTGGGGGGTCGCCTCTTGGAACCCACCGCGAGAGCAGGTAAAATGGTGTTACTTTGAAGCCTGATTATGATGAGTAAAAACTATCGACTTTGGGACACAGATCCTCTCTCCAAATTCAAGAGACTTTACGGGTATTTCCCTGGGCTCCAGGGGATTCATTTCTGCTAAAAATGTTCAATGAGGAAAATACGGTCAGCTCCCTAATTATCAGGCAAAGTGACCGGTTTCTTTGTGTCACCATGACAGCGCTAAGTTCCCCCGACACCTATCATTAACGAAAATTTATCTACGTCAAAGTACTTTTATATAGGGTTTTGACCGAAAAACACAATTTCGTCAAAATCATGTGTTTACCAGCAAAATGCGTGAATATTCTAAAAAGTCCTGCACCGATTAAAACGTTCTTCCTCCAAAACAACTTAAATATTTTAAAGCAGGGTTTATGAATTGAACATAATTTGTATTTTAAATGCCTTTCCCACCAAAAAAATACATAGTTATGTTCCAGGTTCTTTCCCACGTCAAAGTTGATTGCAAAAAAGATATAAGGGTTTTTAAATTTTTCTTTCTACCAAACAAATTTTTAAAAAAATTTTAACGACAATCAAAGAGATACTGACTGCCATAAAGGGCTCAACGTCATGTCATGTGATTTGCAGGATCAAAAATTATGTCTGAGGGCCAAACCAAAATACATAGCATCGCTTCTTTCTATCCGATCGGTTTATAGGGGAAGAGGAAAAAAAACCCTCTCTGCAGCTGGGGGGTTAAACCCCCTCTCCTCGCCTCAAAAAGCGAGCCAACACACAGAGTGGCGCCTTGACTATTCACCACTGAAGCGGGGTAAGTCTCACGTGATTTAGGGGGCACATCCCCCCCACAAAACTCGGGTGTAGTACCCCCATCCAACATGGACCACGAGTAAGGTATAAATGGTCCGCATTTTCGTGGGGTGAGAGAGGGGAAAAAAATTTTTAAAAAAAAATTTTTAATTTTTTGGGGGGGGCATTTTTTTTTTAAAAAAAGGGAAATTTGGGGCCCCCAAAAAAAAGGAAAACCCCCCCCTTTTTTTTTTTTGGGGGGGGAAAAAAAAAAACCCCCCCTTTTTTTAAACCGGGGGTTTAACCCCCCTTAAAATTTTTAAAAAAGGGCCCCAAACCTTTTTAAAAATTTTTAAAAAACCCCCCAAAAAAAAATTTTAACCCCCCCCCCCAAAAATTTTTTTTAAAAACCCCAAATTAAAAAAGGGAAAACCCCCTTTTCCCGGAAAAAAAAATTTTTAAATTTTCCCCCCGGGGGAAAAAATTTTTTTTTTTAAAAAAAATTTTTAAAAAAAAAAATTTTAAACCCAAAAAAAACCCCTTTTTTTAAAAAAGGGCCCCCACCAAAAAAAAATTTTTTTTAAAAACCGGGGGAAAAAAGGAAAAAAAATTTTAAAAGGGGGGGGAAAAAACCCCCCCCCTTTGGTTAACACCCACCCAAAAAAAACCCCCAAAAAAACCCGGGGGGAAAATTAAAAAAAAAACCCCCCCCCCAAAAACCCCAAACCCCCCAACCCAAAAAGGGGGGTTTTTAAAAAAAAAAAATTTTTTTTTTGGGGGGGAAAAAAATTTTGGAAAAAAAATTTCCCCCCCCCCCCCCCAATTAAAAAAAAAATTTTTTTTTTTTTTTTTTTTTTTTTTTTTTTTTTTTTTTTTTTTTCCCCCCCCCCCCCCCCCCCCCCCCCCCCCCCCCCCCCCCCCCCCCCCCCCCCCCCCCCCCCCCCCCCCCCCCCCCCCCCCCCCCCCTTTTCCCCCCAAAAACCCCCCCCCAAAAAAAATTTGGGAAAACCCAAAAAACCCCCCCCCCCCCCCTTTTTTTAAAACCCCCTTTAAAAAAAAAATTTTATATATTAACTAAGATAATGTTCCTAAGAGAGAGCTACGAACAGTTTACCCAGCAGGGATTTAATTCCAACCTCCTCCCCCCGAATTAGATGACCCCCTTATATTGAGTAACCACGGGGTTCCGAAACCTCGATATCTGTCGTGGTTCTTGAACTGTGAGAGTATGCAACGATGATAAGACAAATTTAAAACAATAATGGTACATTACATCTTTTTTTACAAAAGAAGCTAAATTAAAATGTAATATTAGCCAATAGGGTGCATTTAAAAAATGTTGGCTTTGGGGAAAAAACCCAAAAAAAGGAAATTTTTTTGGGTTTTGTTAAAACAAATTTTCCGTTTGAAAATAATTTTTCCCCCGGGAGAATGTGTATCCCGCCTTTTTTTTTGGGGGAGAAAATCAACCACAGTACGCCAAACGGGAAGCAAAACGCCCCACCAAAACCCCGGCCAAAACGGAGGGTTTGTATAAAAAAAAGATAGTGAAAATTTTTTCTATTTCAAACCCCGATGAAAAGGGGGAAAAAACAAGGTTTATAAAAAAGCATTTTCCCGTCAGTTTAATTTTTTTGTCTAAAAAAAATTGAACTTAACTAAAAAAGGGGGGCCCCCTTTTTTGAAAACAAATAAAAAATGTCAAGTTAAAAAAATTTTTTGTTTTCTGGGGGTTCAAAAACCCCACTCCCCCCCGTTTTTCCCGCAGGGGATCCAAACATAGAGTCACAGCTACCTCAAAGGTATTCGAACCATCAAAAACCCCCACAACAGTTGATTACACCCCCAAAAAACCCTTTTTTGGGTAAAACAAACTATAAAATTAAAAAAAGATAGCTGAGGGTGAATTTAAAAAAAAAATTCCGGAGGGAATTCCAACGGGTTCCACCAAGTAATAATATCTACTTCAAGGGCCTGACAAGTAAGTTTTTCATGTTGGAAAAAATTTAAAAAAAATTAAATTCACGGGGGGGGTTAAAGAGGTAATAGAAAAAAATTAAAAAAAAAAAAATAATTTTCTTCAAGTAATGAGATACTGACCGCAAAAGGGAAAGGCCCCATAAATCAAGGTCATTGGGGGTCTGCAGATAAATTTAAAGTTGCCTGCTCTTCCTAGCAGAAACATACTATAATTTTTTTTAAACCCGACACATTAAATTATTTCATGGTCCCAAATCCGTGATCTGTAAGCACTTTGATAGATTTAAAAGATATTAAAAAGGGGGGGGACTAATTTACAACTAATAGCTGGACACACCCCCTTAGTTTATTAAAAACACCTTAAAGGGAAAAAATACACAGGGAAAAAAGGGAAAAAAATTTACTGATTGTGTGTGTTATTAATTCAACTCCTTTGCAAAAAAAATTGCATCACAATCAAATATAAGGTTTAAAATATATTTGTTTTTTGTTCGACACTAAACCCTTTTTTTTGTTGATACCCAAAGAGAAAGTAAAAAAAAGGGGAAAAAAATTTGAGGTATAAATTTTAGATTCACGCTCAAAAAACTAAAACCTTTATTTTTATTTATCAATTTTTAACGTTGTGATGGTAGAAAACAAGCCTAGTCCCTAAATTTAGGATAATTTTTTCTGGGAAAGGGGGAAAAAACCTACACAGACAAATTTTGTTTTTCCTGTTGGAAGGTATCAAAATTACTTCCAAAAATAAAAGTTTTCTTTGCTATTA
>JBCFYV010000024.1:4952778-5038463 GCA_039000515.1 Timema cristinae
TTTCTTTAAACCTCTTGGAGAATGTTTGTAGAAAAATGACTACCCTTTTTGACTAAATAGTCATATTTACATTTTTTAAATTGGTAAACATTTAAATGGGGAATTTTAAATAAAATGCGATGCCCTGAAGATGTGCAAACCAAATAAAATGTCGAATTTTAAACTGGAAGTCGAATTTTAATACGAAGTGGCCCCTGTGGACCCAATATGGATCTTTTATATCGACCAAACATACAATTTTTTAAATTCTTTAAAAAAAAATTATAAATCTAAAACGGGACTCAAAAAAATATTACATAAATATAGTGCAATTTATGTTTTTGGGTTTGCTATTTTTACGATTTTGGTAATTATCTTCATTTTTAAAAAATGAAGCGTTCTGGAATTACGGGCCCCTAGTTGTGCGCCAATTTATGTTGTTTGATATTTTACTCGCGATGGACGAAATTGAAAAATTTATAATTAAAAAACCTTATTATTTGACTGTTTTTTATTTCGGAATCTGTTTTTTAAAATGAGAAAAATGATCATGTCTTTGAAATATATACGGGGCCCTATTGTTGAGTGCGGACGGTGTTGGGACGCCAAGTGCCAAGTGAGTTCTGGACACCAACTCCCTTTTAAAGTTCCCCTTCTTTGCATATATACCTTGCTAGGGAAAGCTTCAGAAGGTTTTTTTAGTTTAAAAAAAACAAAATAAAAAGACAAAAAAATCTCTTTTTTACTGGGAGCTTCGAGAGCCGGAAACTGACTCAAGTTACATTTTAAAATCTCTCTTCGAATTTGAGAAGGGAAGTTTTTTTTAAAAAATATTATATGGTCAAAATGACTTCCCTGGTATCACGTGCGTGAGTCACTTTTCGTGTCTTTTCCCTTCTTAGAAAAAGTGCTTTAAGCGCCATTTTTATACTATAAAATTTTAAAATAAAATTAAATAGTTTATAAAATTAGGACGTTTTATTGTCAATGCTTTCACTTTCTTTTCGGGGAAAATTCTTTTACTTCAAACCCCCCAAAGTGATCTGAAAGTAGAGATTGTCGTATACATTTTGTACGCTTTGCTAAAAAAAAAAAAAGACTGTCATTTTTCGCCACCCTGTAAAAAATTTCACAAATTGAATAAATTTTCTATAATTTTTAACACTCTGTATTTTTTGTTCTTGAATGTAATAATATTTGAAGTGGTGTTCTCGACTGTAAGTTTACATAAAGTATATATATTTGAAGTTATATAAATCAAATTTTAAAATATAAAAGTTTATCAAAAAGTTGAAATTAGATAAATCAAAAAAGTTAAAAAATTGTTAAGTATAATTACAATTAATTGGGAATTTAAAAAAATCTAAGTTTTTATATAAAAATTTGAATTTTTTTTTTTTTTAAACTAATCAAAGTTTTTTTTAAAAAAAAATTTCTTTGCTATAACACCCTTAGATTGTTAAAAATACATTAAATTTTTAAAAAAATGGAAATTTAATTGTAAATAATCAAAGTGTATTTTAATATGTATTGGTTTAAAACACTTCGTTGCACTTTTTTTTAAATGCCCTTCACGGATCTTTTTTAATTATTAGTATTATTATGATAAAACTTCGGATCCATTTTTTCTATTATTATTATTATTATTTTATTGATATCTTAACAACACTCTTAATGCTACACTTACTTTTTAAACCCCTGAGGGCCCAAATTCGCTTATGAGCCACTACTATCTTTTAAAAATTTACATTTCCCGGGACTTAGTTTAAAGACCAAAAAAAGAATTTAAAAAATAAATCAATTATTAAAAGATAAATACGGAAAGGATAATAATATAATAAAAAAAAAATTTTCTGAATCATCTTCCCAAAATTTTATTTATTCTTGGGATCCCTAACCTTAAATAAATTTAAAATACTTAAAAAAATATATGGCGAAAATTTTGGGAATATAAAATATTTTAAAATTTTTTTTTTCCTTTTTTTAAATTTGAATAATGAATTTTCATTAGGGGAAAAAATTTTTTAACTGCTTCTTCTCTATTGTTACAACCTTTTAAATATTCCCTATTCCCTTAGGCATTTAAAAAAAAATTTAAAATTTAAAATTTTTTTATGTCCAAATTGGGTCTAACCCAAATTAGCTTCTTTTTACCCTTTGTTAATACACATTATTCTCCGAAATCCAATTTTCTTTTAATTTTATTCACAATTCCTCATATTTTTTAAATTTTAACCCAGAACAACTTGGATATTATCGATATTTTTTTGTGGAAAGTTAGGCCTTTGTCTTTATTATAATGACTTTTTTTTGCGTTGTACTAGTCTTTGTTTTGATTCCCTGTTACCTAAATTTTGGTGATCCCTTTGATCCCATTATAAAAAGGGAAATTATTCATTTTGATTTAAATACAAAGTCCATGGCTTAAATACACTTACTTCCTCCCCAAATAACCTCAAAAAACCCATCAACCCTCTTCAACGTGTAGATGCCCTCAGGCCACCCTTAAATCATAACGACGATTAATTAATTAGATCATGGCTTCCCCCAATCTTAAGCCTTTTCTAAAAAAAACCCTTTAAACCCATTTCCCTAACCCTCAATAAACCCTTTTTTCCCCTTAACCAATACCCCTCAACTCGGACATAAAAAAAAAATGTTTTAAAACAAGACTCTAGGGCCCTCTTATTTCCCTCACCTTAACATACTGTTTAAGTATCAAGTGCATATCTAATTAATTCTCTGATTCTTAGATCATCTCTTCAGTTATTAGTTACTCTGTGTTCCTTTTCTACTTAATCAATTTTAAAAAATAATAAATTCAATCATTAAAATTTTTAAAATTTGGACCCCCCACCTAAATATTAAAACCCTTATCTTGTTAAAAAAATAATGCATCATGATAAAAATAATTATTTATTCAGATTTCCAAGTTGTCTTTAATTAATAAACTTCTAATTTTCTCAAAAACTAAATTATTTTAACTTTCTTGTTAAAATTAAAATTTTTTTTTTATCTAAAAATTATTACTTTAAACAATGTTTAAATTAAAAAATTATGACCTATCTTAGAATATCTTACACCTTATTCTCCTCGCGTGTTCAGGTTTTCCCGACCTCCAGGGGGAAAAACTTACCCAACCCCTCCCCTCACCTTTTTTCCCGATGTTATCCCTTGATGTTTAAGGGTCCATGCCCCCTTTTTATCTGTTTCCTTTTTTGATTTTACAACTTTCAAAAATTATGCTAAGTCCAAATGTTTTTAAAAACTAAATGATAAGAATTTTATTTTTATCTTTTGATTTTTACTTAATGTACCGGGTTTGACTCAAATTAAAAGAATATTTTTTCTCTTCAAGTAATGTCATTGTTTTCCCTTTTTCTTTTGAAAATATATGTTTTATATTTATCTTTTTTTGGAGGTAGAAAAATAACAAAGATTTCGACAATTTTTTTTAAAGGCGTAATTTTAACAAAAAAAACCTTTTCCCTTTTTTTAAAAAAAAAGATTAGAGTCGTTTTCCGTATTTTGGTCAATAAGGTTTCTTTAAATTTCTTTTTATGTGAAAAAATTTATGTTTTTTAACATTTACTACTTTTTAAATAATTTAGTTACCCTTGTTGGGTGTCGTCCTAGCTTTGCGAGTAGGAATGACAATGATGCCCGCCACCTGTATTAAGTGCGACGTAGGAATGACTTGAATGTTTAAAAGTTTTAAACCCCTCTCAATTTTTACAAAAGAAGGATTAACCCCTTTTTCAGAGACTAAAAGATTAGTCTCACTTTTGTGTTGCGTTTTTTCTGGCATGTTTAAAATTCTTTTTGAGGTGTGTCCCTTCCCTTATAACTTCAAAATATACGCGTTTATGTGTTATTAATTGGTGTTCGTTTCTTACATCTCATTTTAAACTTTTCTTACTATGGCTAATTATTATAGTTACCCTTATTTTACTTATTTAAAAATTTTAATTTTTTTGTTTAACATAGATTTTTTAATTTATTTAATCCGAAATTTAAAGTTTATTTAATTTTCCTCCTGGTCAAATATTTTTTGTGAGTCGTCTCATTTTAAAATTTTTTTCCTGAAAATGGTGGGAATAAATTAAAAATTTTGGGGGGTGATGTACTTGATTGGTTGTTGGAAACTGTGGTTACCTGTTTGTTATTTCTATTAAATTTTTCGATCACTAGAAATTTTTTTGCCCGAAGGTCCTTGGTTCCCATCCTCTCGTATTCTATTCTGGATGTGGATATTTTCTTTTTTGCTTGGGATTGGATAATTATTTTGATATCTTGCCCATTTGTCCATTTTAATTTCTTTGATTTTAGGGTTTGTTGATTGCCCATGCTATCAAAATTTTTTTTTTTTGTTGATCATTGATTTTCTTTGTTTCTTTGATATCTATCGTAAAGCCATTAATATCTCTCTACTTCTTTGATGTTCTGTTTATTTATGCAATGAGAAAATTTGTCTGGGGGGTTGGAAAAAAGATTCATTAGAAAACCTTCAATCATCCTTTACTTGGGTATCGAAATATTTCGCCTTGGTACAAAATTTTTGAAATTTCACTCATAGTACCATCCTTTCGTTTATTTTCCCTTAAAAAAATTTTTGTAGAAAATATCTGCATATTTTGAGACCAAAATTTTTTTAAAAAAAATTTCCCCAGCCCGCTCGTATGTCTCCCCTTCACTCTCTTACTATTGTCCAGGGTTTCGCCCATCTTCTAGGTGATAAAAATTCTCTATTTTGACTTTTTTATTTATTCTTTCTCCTTTAAATCTCTTTCTACTTTATTTATATATTGTCTGCTGAAATGTTTCCCTCTCTTTCTTTAAATTTTGGAATAAGTGCTAATGACGTTTCTCTTAGTCCTTAGCAAAAGTTGGTAGTTCGTGTAAGTTTAAATTCTAGTTCCCTAGATTTGTTTATTTTCAACCCAAAAAACGGTAAGTTTTTTATCTTTTTTTACTGCTATTAACGATCCCTCTAAACTTTTTTTTAATTTTAAAATTTTATTTGTTTTGCTGAGATCAAGTATGATTTTACCTCATTTATTTCCCTTTTATTGTGTTTACCTGAAGGTCCAAATTCCCAAAATTTAATTTTCTTCCTTTAATGTTCGTTCTATTGTTTTATTTTATTTTTATTTTGGGAAAAGAAAAACTGTTCCTTTTCTTGAAAGTCCTTTCCTTAAGTTTTTGCTTTTCAATCAAAATATGTTTTACTTTTTCCTGTTCTATCATTTTGTGTCTACCCCTTTAATGTACGCTAAATTTTGATGAAAAGTCTTAATTGGTCTATTTTTTGCTTACAAAACCAAAAACTTGATCAAAACCTCCTTATTAGCTTATTTTAGCACTTAGTTCTTTTTTGATTTTTTTAGTTTCGTTGTTTTTCATCAATTTTTGATTTTAAATTTCTTGGGGTTTTTCTATTTATTTTATTTTAAATTGTGTTACTTGTATTTTTTCTTTTGGTTAGTTGCATCTATTATTTTTGTTTGTTTCCCGTACTTTTTCTATTTTCTGATTAGTTTCCTGGTACTTTTATCTATTTTTGATTTTTAATTTTTGTAACATTTTAAAGTTTATTTAAATTTAAGGTTGTTGACCCTTTTTAGTTCTTACTCTTTTCCGTTCTTCCTCATCTACTATAACATTTCTTTATTTTTCTGCCTTTCCTCCCTTTCTCCCTCTGCAAATGACTTTCATTGTCCCGTTTTCTTTCCCCTTTTTTCCCATCTGATTGTTTAGACCTAAAGATTCTAGGGTTTTTTTCATTTGCTACTCTTCAGAAAAGCTATAGCTCACTTTTTTCATTTGAAATCTGCCATTTTTTGATTATTGTTCCCCTTTAATTTAAATCACAAAAAAAATTATACTGTTCCACCCAAAATGCACAAATGACTAAAAAAATTCTTCACTAATTAATTTAAGTTTCTTTTGATTATCTGTGTCTCTTTTTTTCTCGTCTCCACCCTCAGTTTTCTTTGGTGTGGGTTTATGGTACGCGCTTCCCGTTATCTCGGTCCTCAGCGCTGCTTCCTGCTTATTCCCGGTTTCTCGGCGCTGTTCGTTATTCGGTCCTCGACGCTTTTCCCGCTTTTTTATCTCGGTCTTCGGCGTTGTCCCGTGCTTACCCCGGGGAGGTTTTGTGCTGTCCATCGGTCCTCGGCGTTGCTCTGCTGCTATTGTCGGGATTCACCTTAATTACCTCGGGGGGGGGTATCTCGTGTGTTTTTGGGGGGGTTTCTCGTGCCCTATCTGGGGAGGTAATTCGTGCTGTTCTGGGGAGGTATTGTGCCCCTAAGTTGGGGAGCCATTGAAACGTTCTTGTATTACGGGTCCCCTACGTTGTGCGCCAATTATGTTGTTCTGATTTTTATGCCGGTGGGCGCCCAAATTTAAAAAATTTTAAATTTAAAAAAAAATTATTATTTGACATGTTTTTTTTTTTCGGAATTGTTTTTTAATTTAAAAATAGATCATGTCGTTGAAAATTTAATACGCGGCCTATTGTATGGCGCGGACAGGGGTTGTGGACCCAAGTGCCCAAGTGAGTTTGTCAGTATGAATCCAATGCCCTTTCATTGCACCATCTTCGTATATATCCCCTTTCAGGAAAACTTCGAGAAGGTTTAGTTTAGAAAAAACAAAATACAAGCAAAAACATCTTGTTTTACTGGGAGTTCGAGAGCCGGAAAAATGATCAAGTTAATTTTAAAAAACTCTCTTCGAATTTCGAGAAGGGAAGTTTTATTTTAAATATTATATGGGCAAAAAAGACTTGCCGGTATCACGTGCGTGACGTCATGTTCAGTGTCTTTTTCCTTCTTAGAAGAAGTGCTTTAAGCGCATTTTAATTATTATAAATTTTAAAAAAAATTAATACGTTTATAAAAAATTTGGGCGATATTATTGTCAATGTTTTCAAAATTCTCGGGGCAAATTATTACTTAAAACAATTTAAGGAGAAAAATCCCTGTGGAGTTACGTAGGCCTACCATTTATTTTTTTAAGGTTCGGGGTGGGGGTAAGCATGATGGAAGAAAAAAAGCTTTTTTTTGTAGTTTAAAACTTGGAAATGGAAAAAGAAAATAGCCCAAAATTTAAAAAAAAAGGAATCAAGGAATCAACAAAACATGTAAAAAGCACGAATTTTGCGTTTTCCACCCAAATCTTGGGCAAAACGTCCATAAAAATGTAGGGGCCCGATTCGTAAAATTTTTTATTTTTAACTTTTTTTTGAAAGTTTTGAAATATTTTAATTTTTACGACGCCTGAGCTTTATATTTCCCTTTTTCAAATTGGGTACGTGGTTTATGCATTTTTTTAAAATTAAAAGTTTAAATTTATATAAAGATTTAATAATACATGTTATTAAAAAAATAAAAACACCTCAAGAAAGGGAGGAGGGAAAAGAAGTGTTTTAGACAAACGAAATATAAAATCCATCTGAAAGAAACGATTGTTATAGGGACCTGAGAACTTTTTTGAAAAGGTCTACGACCATTCACCCAAAAATTTTTAAAAAAACATTTTTTTTGGGAAATTTTTTTCTCTTAATTTATCTTAAATTTGTTTTTGGAATAAAATTTATATTTTTTAAAGATATTGTGATTTTACTCGGACCCCAATTTTTCTACCAATGTTAAGATGGTAGCTTATCAGGGAAGGCATTGGTTACTTTTTTTATTAAGATCCTTTGATAGTAATTAATTTGCAATTAGTTCTTTTGGTATATTAAATTATGAACTACAAGTAGCTTGACGATTCGATGAAATCAAAAAAAGTGCTTGTTGAATAAGACCCCAACCTCTTTTGCTTGTAAAAAGTTTAGGATCAGTTCTGAATGATTATTTGATATGAAATGTTTATTTAAGTTATATATGTCCAAAAAAGTGACGTTTCTAGCCCTCGACCCAATTTTGAGACTAGAAAACCCTTGATTTGCCAAGGAGGAAAAAAATGTCCCCGCGGACTTATAAAAAAGCTGAATACCTGTCCCTAAAGGCCCCCTATCCACCCCCCTGGTTTCAACATCGAAGATTCCTAGAACATAAATTGTCTCCTGGGGAACATTTCCCCGCCTCAAATCTTTTACTTCCGACATAAATATATCAAGTGCCCCCGGGGGAGTCTGAAAACGTATATTTTCCCTTTTGTATCCCAGTTCTGCGTGGGTTTGACCTTTGATGTGAACGCACAAATGTACAAAATGGTTTGTTTGCTATTTGCTTTTGGAAAATTTAAATTTTTCACCCCGGGGGAAATCCCCCTCGGGGAAAAAGGTAAATTTTAAAAATTGGTGTGCGTGGCATCAGTTGGATCTTTGTATAAAAATTAGAAATAAAATTTTTTTTAAATTTCTTAATGCCATGAGCTTTTAATAATAAGTGGGTATTAGCACGGGGGTTAGAGCAAAAATTGCCATGACCTTGCACTTTATGATAAAAGCAACCCGCTTTTTACATGATAATTGGCCCCTTGAATGTTTTGGGGAGGGTTCCCTTGTTTCCCTCCTGGGGGGTCAGTACCCCCTTAAAAAAAATGGGAAATAGTTTTTCAACTTTTTTCGAAAAAGCTTCTGTATGTCAAAAAATAAAATTTAAAATTTGTTAAAAAAAATTAAATTTTCTACAAAATTTTGTCTTTTGATATTTCCGTATGTTTTTGTTATGAAAATGAGTTTTATAAAAGTTTATTGTTGTTCACTGAAGTGTAATATTTTTAAACACGTGTGTGTTTACGGCGGGGTCTTAACAATATTACATTCCCCCCCCCCTCTATTTCCCCAACCCCTTGAGTTTAATGCTTTTTATTTGAAGGTTCTAATATTTATATGTGTGTAGGATTTCCATAAAAATGTATTTATATTTACAAGAAAGGCATGTTATTACTGTTTTTGGGAAAGGGGTAGGGGAAGGGCACTCGCTCTACTTGCCTGATTTTGACATCCCCCATTTACTACTCCCCAACCAATATGTTTAATTGTAATGTTTGGGATTTAAATATGCTAACGTTTAGGGATCAATTGCACTTCAGTTGTAGGTAAAAACAAAACATCAAAATAAAGAAATGATATTAAAATTTAAAATTTATGGAAAAATTTGGTGACTTCATTTATGTCCCCTAAATCGATTCAAACACACTGCCTTTTTTTCAACATCTGGCTGACTCTGTACATTCTGCCTTCTTTCAAAACTGAGGGCAAACGTAAGTACTGCCTCCTTTAAAAATTGGCTGGGCAACGTATCGTATGCTTCTTTAAAATCTGAGCTAAAACTGTTCGTAAGCCCTTTTTTCAACTCTGATGCAAATGTACCAGTACTGCCCTTTTTTAAATTGAGTGGCAAATGTAAAGTAGCCCCTTTCAAATCTGAGCCTCCCTTTTCTTTCAACATCTGAGTGACAACTGTATCAGTATGCCTTCTTTAACATTGAGCTGAAAACTTACAGTACTGCCTCCTTTAAATTGAGCTAACAATGTACCAGTACTCCCTTCTTTCAAATTGAGGGGCAACTGTACAGTCTGCCTTCTTTCAACATTGAGCAAAACAACTGTACCATTTCCCCTCTTTAAACTCGACTGAAAAACTTATCAGTACTGCTTTTTTTTTAAAATCTGGAGTAAAAATTTATCGTATCCCTTTCTTTCAAATCTGAGAAAACAACTGTTCAGACTGCTTCTTTCAACATTGAGCTAAAAAACTGTATCAGTATCCCTTCTTTCAAATCTGAGCTGACAAACTTTTTTCAGTATGCCTTCTTTCAAAATCTGGCTAAAAAATGTATCAGTACTCCCCTTTTTTAACACAAAGTGGCAACTGTCCCAGTCTGCTTTTTTAAACATTGATCTGGAAAAACTGTTCATTACTGCCCTTTTCAACATCTGAGCTGACAACTTCCCAGTATGCCTCCTTTAACATCTGAGCTGACAACTGTATCGTACTTCCTCCTTTCAAATCTGAGCTGGCAACTGTATCGTATGCCCCCTTTTTAACATTGATTGAAAATGTTAGTACTGCCTTCTTTCAAATTGAGCTGGAAAACTTTACCGATGCCTTCTTTCAAATTGGCTAAAAAACTGTACCATTTCCCCCTTTCAACATCTGAGAAAAACTGTTCAGCCCTCCCTTCTTTCAACATCTGAGCTAACAAGGGTATCAGTACGCCTTCTTTCAATTTCGAGTAAAAACTGTATCAGAAACCCCCTTTTTCTTTAACTTTGAGTAACAACTGTATCAGTACTCCCTTCTTTCAACATCTGAGCTGGAAAACTGCCCCAGTCTGCCCTTTCAAAAATTGAGGACAATTGAAAAATTTTGCTCCTTTCAACATTGAGTGGCACGTACCAATCGCCCCCTTTCAACTCTGAGCTAAAAAACTTTATCGTCCCCCCCTTCTTTAAACATTGATCAGAAAACTGTAAAATTTATGCCTCCTTTCAACATCTGAGCTGAAAACTGTATAGTACTGCTTTTTTCACATTGAGCTGACAACTGTCCAATACTGCTCCTTTCAACTTTCTGAGCTGCAATGTATCGTACTGCCTTCTTTCAACATTGAGCTGAAATGTTCAGTACTCCCCCCTTTAAAATTTTGATTGAAACTTTTTTCAGATGCATCCTTTCAACATTGAGTTGACAACTGTATCAGACTGCTCCTTTAAACTCTGAGCTGACCCCTGTAAAAAATACCCCCTTTCCTTTCAACATCTGAGTGAAATTGTATAAAGTATCCCTCTTTAAAACTTTTGAGCTGAAAACTGTACCAATATGCCCCTTTCAACATCGGGAGCTGACCAACTGTAAAATATCCTTTTTCAACATCTGGGGTGAAACGGGATCAGTATTTCCCCCTTTTAAAAACATCTGAGTGACAATGTACCAATATGCCTCCTTTCAACATCTGAGAAAACAATTTTAAATCAGTATGCCTTCTTTAAACATCTGTTCAAAAAAACTGTATCGTACTCCCTCCTTTCAACATCGGAGTGAAAACAGTTTTTAACCAGTACTGCCTCCTTTCAACATCTGAGTTGACAACTGTATCAGTATCCTTTTTTTAAACATCTGAGTTGCAACTGTATCGTACTGCCCCTTTTAAACTTCTGAGTGCCAACTTTTCCTATTTCCCCCCTTTAACATCTGAGTGAAAATTGTATCGTATGCTTCTTTCAAATCTGAGCTGACAACTTTTTCTGTACTGCCTCCTTTCAACATCTGATTTAAAAAATGTACCGTCCCCCCCTTCCTTTCAAATCTGAGCTGAAATGTGCAGTACTGCCTTTTCAACATTGAGTGACAACTGTTCAGTACTCCCCCCTTTTTCAACATCTGATAGACAACGTATCAGTACTCCCCCTTTCACTTTCGGGGGGGGAAACGTTGTCCCGTATCCCCCCTTTCAAATCTGAGCTGACACTGAAACCGTATGCCTCCTTTCAACATTGATCTGACAAATTTATCAGTTTTTCCCTCCTTTAAAATTTGAGCCGACAATGTATCATTTACTGTTTTAAAAACCACTGAGCTGACAACAGTTCAGTACTCCCTCCTTTCAAATCTGATTGACAAATTTATCAGTACTGCCCCTTTAAACTCTGAGCAAAAAGGGGGGTTTTTAGTATCCCCCTTTCAAAATTGAGCTGGCAACTGTGTCAGTACCCCCTCCTTTAACATTGAATGGCACTTTATCGTACTTTCCTTTTCAAATCTGAGCTGAAAACTGTGTCAGTACTGCCCCCTTTCAATTTTTTGCGGGAAACTGTATCAGTACTCCCTCCTTTAACTTGAGCTGACAACTTTATCAGTACTTCCCCCTTTCAAATCTGGTAAAAAATGTGTCAGTACCCCCTCCTTTCAACACTGAGTGAAACTGTACCATTTACTGCCCCTTTTTTCAGATTGTTTTTTCAATTAAATCAGTACTTCCTCCTTTAAACCCATTGAGCTGACAACTGTATCAGACTCCCCCCCTTTCCCAACATCTGGCTGGCAACTGTTCAGTCCCCCCCCCTTTTTAAAAATCTGGCGAAAACTGTGTCAGTACTGCCCCCTTTTAAAAAATCTGAGTGAAACTGTGCGTACTGCCCCCTTTAAAACATCGAGCTGCAACTGTTCTTTACCCCTCCTTTAATTTTTTGGGAGCTAAAAACGACCATTTCTGCCTCCTTTAAAAATCTGATTGAAAATTTATCGTACTTGCCTTTCAAATTGGCCGAAACTGTATCAGTACCCCCCTTTTTTTTTCAACATCTGGTGACAACATTTTTGTACCAGTACTTCCCCCTTTAAATCTGATTTCAATTTTTCCCATTTTTTTCCCCTCCTTTAAAAATTAAATCTGAAAACTTTATCAGTATTCCCCCCCTTTTCAACACTGAGCTGAAACTGTTTTCAGTACCCCCCCCTTTTTAAACCCACCTGAGCTAAACAACTGTACCAGTACCCCCCCTTTCAGCATTAAATTTGAAAAACTTTATCAGTATTTCCCCCTTTAAAACATCTGAGTGACAACTGCCCCGTACTGCCCCCTTTTCGCATCTGATTTGCAATGATCAGTATTCTCTTTTAAATTTAGCTAAAAAACTTGTCGGTACTGCCTCCTTTCAACATCTGAGCTGGCAATGTACCTGTACTGCCCCTTTCAAATCTAAAATTGGGGAAATTTTATCTTTTTTTCCCCTCCTTTCAAAATCTGAGCTAAAACCCTGTCCCGTACTCCCTCTTTCAACCCCCGAGCTGACAAAAGTATCAGTACTGCCTCCTTTCAACATCTGAGCTGGAAAATTTGTTCAGTACTGCCCTTTCAACTTTGAGTGACAACTGTGTGGGTTACTGCCCCCTTTCAAAATCTGAGTGCCCTTTTTGTCAGTACTCCCCCCCTTTTTAAAACATTTTAGGGGGCAACGTACCTTTTACGGGCCTCCTTTAACATTGCTGAAAAATTTTTATCAGTACTTTCCTTTTAAACCCATCGGGTGAAACTGTGTCAGTACGCCCCCTTTTCCCAACTTTCTGAGCTAAAAAATTTTTATCAGTCTCCCCCCTTTTTCAACATCTGGTGAAACTGTGTCAGTACTCCTCCTTTAAACCCCTGGCTGAAAAAATGTCCAACCCCCCCCTTTTTAAAAAATTTTTTTGGGGAAAAACTGTTCAGTCTCCCCCTTTTTCAACTTTGGTGGCAACTGTATCAGTACCCCCCCTTTCAAATCGGGGGCTGCAACGTTCCCCCGTACTCCCTCCTTTAAACTTTCTGATCTAAAAAAACTTTATCAGTATTTCCTTTAAAAATCTGAGCTGACAATGTGTCGTATCCCCCCCTTCAACACCTAAAGTGAAACTGTCCCATTTCCCCCCCTCTTTTTTCATTTTTTTTGAAACTGAATCAGTACTTAACCTTTTAAATTGAGCTAAAAACTGATCAGTACTGCCTTTTTTAAACTCGAGTGAAAAAACTGTCCCAGTCTCCCCCCTTTAGCATTTTTTTTGGCAAATGAATCGTTTTCCCCCCCTTTTAAACTCTGAGCTGAAACTTTTTCCAAATTTAATTTTTATTTGATGGTAATCTTTTAAATTTTATTATTTTTAAAGGGCCCCTTTTTTTTAAAAAAATTTACTACATATTTTCATAAAAAATCTTAAAAAATTTTTATTATTTATCTAAATAAGCTTGTCTGAAAGGGGGCAACTTAATATAGTAACATTAAAATTTTTTTCCCTTTTGTTAAAAATTTATTAAACAACAAAAAAAATTCCTTTTTAATATTTTGCTTAAACTTTTGGTAGTACAACAAAAAATTTTCAATTTAATCATTTTTTTTTTAAAATATAATAAAAAATAAAAAAATTTTTAAATATCTGCCCTTGAACTAATTTATTTATTATTCTTATCTCATTAAAATTATACTTAATTTTTAAAAAAAATTTTTTAAAAAATTTTTAGAAAAAGTACAAAAGAAAAAATTTTTCATTACAATATAGTCAGAAAAAGAGATAGTGTGAGATGGAAAAAAAAAATTTTTATTTTTTTACTTTCATGAAAAAAAATGTCCTGCCTTATGGCTTTTTATTTTTTTATTTTAAAATTTTTTTTGTCAAAGAAATCCTTTTCTCTGGAATTAAATATGAGGGAAAAAGGGTTATTCTCATTTTTTTTTTTTTTTTTGCTTTGAAACAATAAATTTTCTTAGAAAATATTCGTTTTTTTTTTTTCGTAACAAAAAAATTTTTGATATACATTAAAAAACCCGTAAAAAATCTGCGTGGTTTCTAAAAATAAAAAACCAAATTTCGTTTTTGTTAAAGGAAAAATGCTTCTCTTTTTTGGGAAAAAAAACCCCCTCCGGTTCGATTCTGAAACACCTATTTCATTTTAAAAAATGTTAAAATAAAAAACTTCTTTTTTTGACAAAAAAAAAAAAAATTTGCCGGCGTTTGGGTGGAATCTTGGGGACAACTTTAAAATATATATTTTAAAATTTGTTTTGCTGGGTCTACCGTCAAAAAATTTTGCCTAACCCCCTATTTTTTTTTTCCCTTTTTTTTTTTTTTTTTACAGTTTTCTAAAGTAGCGGCCCTTTCTCTAACTTGAGTGGATTTTCATTGTGGGGGAATCAATGATTTTTTCCCGCCCATTTTTTTGTAAGTTTTTTTCCCCCGGGTTTTTCATGAAATGACTTGGGTTTTTAGTGGGTTTTGGTTCTTTTTTTAATTTCCCCCTCCAAACAGAAAATTTTTTTTTGACTAACATTACCCCTGAGTTCTTTTTTTTTTGGTTTAAATTTTTTTCTTTTGGTGGTTTGAAAAATTCCCTTGTAATTTTTTGGGTTAGAATTTTTTCCCCTTTTTTTTAGGTTTGGGGTTTAAATTTGGTTTTAAAAATTTTTTCCTGTTTTTTAAATTTTTCCCCAAAAACATTTTTTGACTCCTGGTTCGTCTTGGATTTGGGCGTGCCTGGTTTTTGTCTACTCTCCCTATTTAATGGTTTTCCCCCCTTTTTAAATTTTAGTTACTTGTGTGTGGTTTCGCCTTTTTCTAGGGCTCAAAAAAAATTTCTAGAATTTCTCCATTTCAAAAGTTTTTTTTTACTCTAGAGCTATTTAAAAGCCCCTTTTTATTTCCGGGGGAAAATGATTTCAAAAATGATTTACAAAACTTTACTCGTCAATAGGGATGCCCAAAAAATTTCCCGTCTGCATGGCTATTATTGTAATAGTCCCAAAAATAGGCCCTCGTTTGGATATACCGGCCTTAAAAAAAAATTTTTAAAAAATTTCCCGGGTTTTACACGGACCAAAAAATTTTTTTTCAAAAAAGGGATTTTTTATTGCTTATTGAGTATATTCAGCCCCATTTAGCGTCCCCAAAAAACTTTAAAATTTTTAAAAAAAATGCTATTTTTTGGGGTTCGGTGAGTTTAATATTTTAAAAAAATCTATCGTCTTTTTCAAAAATTGCACCCGCTGACTCTATATTATTTCCCCTGAATTGGGGTAAATTCCCTTTTTTTTCTGTAGCCTGTAGGGGGAATGCTAAGGCACCAGTGGAATTTTGCGTCCCTTTTTTTACTACCTCGTCATTTTTGATTTGGGTGTTCTAATTGTTGTCGCAAATTTTTTTGGGTGTTTGTGGTCTTGTCCACCCGTCTCTGTCAAGTTGTTTCCTTTTTAATTTTTTCCCAAATTTGGGGGTCAAATATTTCCTTTATGTACACTTTTGGTACAGTGGGGATCAAAAAAGGTCATTTTGGAATTTAAGGTTTCACTTATATTTTTTGCTCTTTTTAAAAGTCGCAAACCGTTCTTTTAATTTTGCCCCCGTTTAAAATTTTTATTTTTATTTTTTTCGAAACTTTCCTGAGTAGTTTTTCCTTAGAATTTAAGAATCCTGTTTTAAACTTAAATTTTTCCCCCTTTTTCTTTTTTTTTAGTTTTTTTTTACGGGTCATTCGTTGCTTTTCTGACTTACTACAGTTTTCCCCCAAGGTCTGTAGTTCTTTCCCCTTTTCCTGCTTTTTGGGCCTTTTAGTCTGTTTTTGTACTTTCTGAAATTTTTGTGTCAAAGTGTTTTGTATTTTTTAAATTTATCTGAAATTTTTGTTCAAACTGTTAAAATTTTTCATTTACACCCTTTAAAAATTTTTATAAAAAACTTAATTTTTTAGTTTTGTTATTTTCTCGTAGCCCGGCTTTTTTTTTTTAGTCCTGACTATTTTTGTCGAACCTTATCTTTTTTTTGATTTTTTTATTTTATTTTTGTTTAAAACTTTTAACTCTTTTCATTTGCTGCACTAACGTTTTTATATGCATTGGGCCCATTTTTTTAGGTGGGTTTTTTGAGTTCCTTCTACCTTTGAAAATTCTCCCCCCCTTTTAAAAATCTTCTTCTTTATGGTTTGGGTTTTAATTACTTCTTTTTTTTTTTGTTACTTTTTTCCCCGTCGGTTTTTTAAAAAAAGGGAATGTTATTTTACTTTGGTTGGGAATTTTTGTGCTGGGGGAAAAGGGTTTTCTTCATGCTACAAACTGTCTGTTTCTTCCATTTTTTAAGCAATTTTGTTGTTGTTGATGCTTACAAAAAAAATTTCCCTGCGTATTTTAACCCAAAAATCTAGGCTCTGACCTTCTTGTAAAACAACCGGGTTTTGGGAAATTTTTTCCCCCCTTTTGAGTCCCTGGTTTGGAACTTCTTCTTCGACGCCCGCCGGGCTTTGGATTCTTCTTTTTAAAGTCACCGGTTTGTTGTTTTTTTTTTTTTTTTTTTAAAAAGTATTAAAACTTTTTGTGGCAATTTCACTGTTTTTGAGCACTCATTTTTACTTTTCGGGTTTTTGGAAACTGAATTTTTTATTTTTTTAATCATTTTTTGGGCCCCCCCACTTTGGGGAAAAATTTTTTGTAAAAATTTAAACGCGGGGCCCGATAAGAAATGTCTTTTTCGCCTCATCGTTAGGGTTTTTTATTGTAATAATTAATGTTTTTTTTTTAAAAATTTAAAAATTTTTTGGGGTATTTCTTTTTTAGTCTTTTATTTTTTTTTTAAATAAAATGAATATTTTTTTTTCTAGATTTTTCACAGATTTTATTTGAAAAAAACCCGCTATTGCTTTTTAAAAGGAATCTTTTTTTTAGTGTTCTTGTGGGAAAGGGGAAAGGGTCCCCAAAACAGTGGGGGTTTTGGGGCGCTTTAAAAGGGGGTTTTCAAGGACTTTTTTCCTTCCGAAGCTTCCTAGAAAAAAAAAGGGGTTTGAGGTCATCCAGGGGCGTCTCTTTCCCCCGGGAAAATTTTTTTTTGTCTTTTTAAAAAGGAGTTGAAAAAGGGGGTTTACCCAAAACCCTTTCAACTCGACAGTTCTTGAGTGACAAAAAGTTCCCCTCTGCCTCCTTTAACATCTGAGTGACAATGTACATACTGCCCCCCTTTTAACATATGAGCTGGCAACTGTCCGTACTCCTTCTTTTTAACATTGAGTGACAAATGTATCGTACTGCTTCTTTAAACCCTTGAGCTAAACTGTATCGTACTGCCCCCCTTTTTTCATCTGAGTGGGGGAAAGTTTTCAGTCTGCCCCCTTTTAAGGGATAATAATCTTGGATGGACTGCAATGTTCACATTTTTTCAGCCCAGAGGGCAGTCCGAGATTATTTGGGTGATGTTTACCTCCTTAGGGTGGCTCTTTTTTTAACCTTTGATTTTGGGTTTTTTTTCACCAACCCCAAAAAACTGTTTAATTAAAAAAAAAAGATCTGGAAAATTTTTTTAAAAACAAAAAAGATAAAAAAAAAAGGTTTCCCCTGGGCCCCCCTTTAAAATAAAATAAAAAAATTTTAATTTTTTAAAAAAAAAAATTTTTTTATTTGAAAATCTTCTAAGTTTTTGTTTTATCAAAAAATATGTCTAACAAAGGTTGTAGATTTTTACATGAAAAAAAAATTATTTTTATTGATTTTCGTTAACCAATGTTTTTCTAAAAAAAAACCAAAAAAAAAATAGATCACTTTTTTTAAAAAACAAAAATTTACGTGGACAAAAAACTTCTTCTTATAACCAGGGGAGTCGGTGGTAATCGTTTACAATTTTTTAAAAAAATTTCGTTTTGTTTCCCCCAAATTTTTTAAACAAAGGGATTTAAAAAAATTCCCTTAATTTTTAAACCCCCCCTTTTTCCGCTCATTGACAACTCGCATTTACCCACCATTTCCCCCCTTTGATGAAAATATCGTTTTTAAGCCATGGGTTTATTTCTTTGTCTGTAGAAATTGATTGAAAAATAATTTTTTAATTTTCCCCCTTTTAAAAAAATTTTGGGTTTTTTTCGACTTGTATTTGTATTGCCTTACTTTTTTTTTAAGGGTTCTTTTCACGATTTTAAAAACATTTAACCATGTTCTGTTTTTATTCAAAATACAAACTTTTTTCCAAAAAATCTAGGAACAGCTTAAGGGGGGAATACCATAAAATTGGGTTACTTATTTTTCTTAATGCAAAAAGAGGGTTTATACGATCGACCCTTTGGTATTGGGGAAAAAACTTAAACAGAACCCTAAATTGGTAGGGGGCTTTGACGGAAAAGGGGGCAAAAAACCCTTTTTTCAACGGGTTGCTGCCAAGAGTTGTATTTAAGTAAAAAAACCCCCAACAAAAAAGTTGATTTCTTCTTCTCAAATATACAGTGCGCTCTTAAGTCAACAAAGTTACAGCCGGTTTCAACCCCTTGACTAATCTGATCGAGCCCCAAAAAAGTCACCGTACGCCCCAACATTTACTGGGTTTTTCCCCCTAAAAATTTTACTTTACACGGATTTTCGTAAATTTCCTCAGCCTAGGGTGTAGGGGCACCACTTTTAGTTGTTGGAAATAAAACAAAAAAAACTACCCTATCGGCAAAAAGGGGACATTTCTTGATCCTTTTTACATTTTCTGTCCGTGTTGGGAAAGGGGAAAAAAAATAAAAGCTGAAATAAATTTTAAGAAAAATTTTTTATGGTTAACCTTTTTCCCATTGGGTTTTTGAAAAGGGTGTGTAAAAAACGAAATTTTCGACGTTGGTAAAAAAGGGAACCCCTTCCCCCAAAAAAAAGAACATGTAACCCCAGGGGGGAAAGGTATTTTTGATTCCCGGGGGTTTTCCCTTAAACGGGGGGCATGGGATGGAAGTTTTTTCGCGGCCTTTTCAAAAGCGTGTCCCGTTGTGGGAAGCGGCGCAAAAAGCCTTTGGAAAACAGGCGTTTTTTTGGGTTGACGGCTCTCCGCGTTCCCAATCAGCGCCCCCCTTTTCAAAAGGGCGCTTTTTTCCGTGTTGGAAAGGGGAAAACAAAACCAAAAAAACAAAAAAGCGGAGAAAAAGATCCCCCTTTGAGGGCCGGTGCGGCTTTAAAAGGGCTTTTTGAACCCCGTGTCAGTCTTCTGTTGTTGCCCAAGTAAAAAGGTTAAAAAAAAAGGGGTAGTTTTTTCAGTGAAATGTGTTTCTACATCTTCGCCCTGGAGTCCCCCAAGCAGTGAAAAATCTCTTTTCCCGTCCCCCCCCCCAAAAACCAGTCTTAAAAGTGGGAATGGCCCAGAACCAATCTGTCTCTTCCCTCACCGAGGGATTCCCCCATCGAACCCCCCCGGGTTCCCGTAAAGGCGAGTTCTATATCGATTTTTTCCAGATATGCTTTCTAGGGTGGCCATCATGAAACCCTATTTTGGCGCTTTCCAGGGGTGGTTTCAAATCCCCCCCGTCAACAACTGAGTGCTTCGCTATTCAAAACAGGTGGATGGTTTTTAAAAAAAAAATAGTCTTACTGCCAAAAACCCTTTTTATTTTTGTGTTTTGTTTAGACGTTGCCCCAATTTTCCGGGGGCCCCCAAAAAAAGAACCATTTTTATGTGGTAGGGTTTTTTCGCGGCCCCCGGGGAAAACCCTTTGGCGGCTAAGTTGGGCAAAAAGGGATTTGGGGCCGTGAAAGTTCCCCAAAAAAATAAGATGGGGTTTTTGGGGGGTACTACACGGGGGAGGGTTTAAAACCAAAAATTTTATTTTGAAGGGCCCCCCCAAAATAAGAGTAAAATTTGGGCCGTTCCCGAGAGGGTTTTTTTTATGGCTGTCTTTAACCCCCCCTTTTAATTTTTACATCCCCAAAAAAAAACCCGGCCCCTTTTAGTGCGAGTGTAAAAATTCACCTTTTTTACTTTTGGGCCCACATCCCCAAGCATTAAAGGGCGTTTGCAAAGTACCCACCCCCCCGGGGAAGTAAAAAAAACCCTTTTCCCTTTTGGGGGGTTTAAAAGGGGAAATCATGGAAAACGTTTTAAGGGGGGACATTTTCCCCAAAAAAGATATTCGGGGGGTTTTTTATAAAACGAGCGTTAACGGAGATCCCCCCAAAAACCCCCTTAACTTTCAAACTGGGTTTAAAAACCAAATTTCCGCTTTTTCCCGGTGGACGGGGAAAAATGCCGTCGAAACCCCTACACCCCGATTTTTTCAAAGGGGTTAATGATGTTACCCCCCATTTTTTTTTGGGAAAACGGTTATCCCCTTTTTTTAAAAAAGGGTTTGCGACTCAACGGGATCCCTTTCCCAAGGGATATCATCTAGTGGCTTTCGATTAAAACCAAAATCTACCCCCCAATAAATCGCTTTTAAAAATTTGACATGCGCGGATCTCTGGCAAAAAATGAGTTTTTCCAGGTCTCATAAAAACCGTAAAAATGTTCGTGTCGGGGGGTTTCCCCAAAATCATCACCATTGACAAGGCCGAAATGTCCCGTGACTTTTATGGGAGTTAATAAAAAAGGTTTCCCCATCCTTACCCCATCTTTTTTAAACCTAGACGTCATTGTGGTTTCCAGAGATTATAGACGGGGGCAAAAAGTTTATCGTCAAGGAATCGTGTTTTTTTCGTATGCGGAATTTTTTAACATTGGGTGTTTTAAAAAACCCCTATGCTACGGGGGAACCCTTTTATTTGCCGGAAAAAAAACCGGGCTATAACGTCAACAATCTGCATTGGATTCCCTGGGTTTGGGGGTTTTTTGTGGATTACGCCCGTCGAATCCCCATTTTCCCGGGGCCACAACGTGTGCGAAACCCCCCCCGTTAAGGGGGCAGAAAAGAAAAAAATTTTAGTCAAATTCACGTCTACCAAAACCCTTTGTGATCGTATGGGAAAAGGTTGTTTGTCTTTTTTTAAAAAATTAAAATTTTGGGGGTAAAAATGTGCATGGTAAAATAATTTTGTGTGGGAAAATTTTGTTCGGCCCCCATCGTTGGGGACCCCTTTTTGAAGGGTGATTGGGGGCATGCACACCATAAGCCCTGGGGTGGGGAAAAAAAAGGGCCCTGGTTCCGTTCTGTACGGTAGGTGTTTTCCCCCGTGATCAAAAACCCCCCAAGAATAACTGACCTACCCCCCTAAATCATAACCCAATGATCCCCCACCACCCAAAGGGCTTGGTTTTTCCCCCCCTTTTTTTTGGGTTTTTGGCCCCTTTTTTTTTTGGCCAAAAACCCTTTTTTTGGGGGGGAAAAATTTGGTGCTCCCCGTTTTGTCCTCGGTTTTAAAAAAACCCCCCCCTTTCCCCCCCCCCTGCCCCTTTTCCTTTCCCGAACATTCCTATGAATACTATATTTTATGCCTATTCTCGCTCACCATCTTACTCGACGATCTAAGGTGGGTTGAATTTATACAACATATTTTTCTAGGTCTGTGGGTCTGCCACCCACTCACGTGGTTGCGTCCATTCAGCGTGCGCCTATTTTAAAAGGGGCGTCCCGGTGGCGTTGCCGACCATATCGCGACAGTCGTTGAAACGAACAAACATCATGAGGTTTCGAAGGACGTTTGCACCCACAAAAGCAAAGTCGGTGAAGCCAATCGCCATCACTAGCAATTTTCAACATTTCTGTTCCCACTGTACGAAGTCAAACGCAGCGATGTCATCGTTGGCATGAGCGTTAAGAAAACTTTACGCCCTATGTCCAGCTAAAAAATGCGGAGGGAATGTGCGGTGTTTATCCGTACTTAGTGGCAAGTTTACGGGGCAGTTACAAGTCGGTCATATTTAAAGTTTTCAATTAAAAAAAATCCCCCCCCCCCCAAAAAAAAATACCGGGGGCCAAAAACCTTCATTCAGAAGATTAGGCCTGACTAATCTATGAAATCTCTCTGAGACGATGTGCAGTGAAAGTTATGGTTATCATAAGCGAGAAACAAGACGCCAGACTCAAACGAGTCGCACGATCTAGCACCCAGTGGGCGCGTCTTTGTGCTGTGTGGGGGGGAATCTTCGACTTGCTGTCGACAGAGGGAATTTGTCGGTCGACACCCGTCGCACGCTATTTCATCGATTTGATCGACACACTCTTCATGGAGGTATGCCACACGCTAACAGAATCAGCGTGATGTCATCGATCTGAACAGCCTATGTGGAAACGCACATCAAAAATCTGGATCTTATCATGCTACCTACTATACACGTCATAGTTGTCGGTTTGGACTTTAAAGCTGGATTGTGATCTAAAAACAATTTTACATAGCATTAAGAGGGACATGTAGAAAAACGTATGAATGAATATTATGAAGCATTCCTGTAAACTGTATCATAAAATATTATGTAGGATTTCTTTACTATTTAATCAAATATATGTCTTGTATTATCGTTGTTTTATTCACGCAAAAGTTTTCTGCCCTTCTTACACGTAAAATACGAGTCTCGACTTGTCGAGCCCATTCACCAACTTAACAGGGGTCAATTAACCTATATCACAGTTTTCAAGGTCATGATCTATTCCTGTCGTCTTGTACGACCCAGCAAATTGGGCCCAAGGGTTTGCGACATAAGCACGAATGCTGTCATGTTCGGGAAAACCCAGGCTGCCAAGGTCAATGACCTCTGAGTTTCTAAGGTCCCGATCTATTACTAGCTGCCAAAACGGGCGTCAGGTATGAGTCATAGGGCTGTGACATAACATGCATGATTACTTCATTGGAAAAACCAGTTTTGCCAGGGTCAATGACCTCATGGTTTAAGGTCATGATCTAATTCCTAGCACAAACTGACACCAAGGGGGGGCTGAGTCATCAGGGTTGCGACATAAACGCAATGATTACGTTATCAGAAAAACCAGGGGAATGGGGTCAGGTCACGCTATATTCTTGTCTCAGCTTCGTCTTTTCGAGCCACATAGTGGCACGGGGTTTTGATGTGTTAACTGGAATACCAAAGGTGGTGGGGTGGGTGTTGCAAAATAACAGGAACCCGCCTCGGTGGGTAGTTGGCTAACGCACTTGTTGTGCTGAGTCGACTGTATGAGGGATGGGGATATCGAGTTCGAATCTCATTCGGGATGAACTGGGGGTGGTAGTTTTTCCTAAATGTTTTCCAACTCTCCTTCCACGCAAATGCGGGGTTTCACTTCCTCTAATTCCCACTTTCCAATTCCTAAATCCATTAACGTAATTATCCTTTTAAGGTTAACCCGATACGGGGTAGTTATAGACGTGGTGCTAAATATTTTTATTATTATTATTATTATTATTAGTATTATTATTATTTAAACATTAAAGGAAAATCCTGGGGAAGGGTAGTCGCAACGTAGATGGGGAAGTGAATTGGGGGGGCTTGTGCATTGCCTGATGCCCTCACTCGATGCTCGGAAGTAGGTGGGAAGGGTTCATCACTAGTCCGCTGTGGAATGCATGTTCCCCTAATAAATAATATAAAACATCATAGAAATCATCCCAATCCTATCCATTACTTGATTAATTATTAGCAATCATCTATAATCAACATGTCTGAGGGGAAGGCATGGGGGGCGGGAGGGTATTTCATGACCTTCTCAGCGTTTGGAGGTTGTGGGGAGGGGATTTCGTAACTCTCAGTGTTTGGAGGGAATAGCATCCATGCCGGAGGCGGGAGTGGAGGGCCGGAAGGGAAGGGGGAAACCAACAGTCAATCAGAGAGCGAGGGGGCGTGGTCACGTAACCTATATCCAGCCGATCAGAGCGCTGTTCCAATAGGTCAATCGGGCTACTACCCTAATGGTTTTTGACTCCTCCAGGGAGGGCCCTGAGGGGCATCGTCCCTAAAATTATTCAAAGAGGTACAATCATCACTGTACCAAGTGGCTTGATTTTATCTTAAAGTGCAAGGCCCATGCGTCTGCCCCGTACTAAATAAACCGGTAATGGGTAGTTAGTAAGACGTAGGAGCTATGAAATAAAAATAAAATCTCTCTCTATGCAGTCAGGCCCGAAGCGAGCAGTGTCGACAAAGTGGCTGCCACATGGTGGCAAGATAGTGCCAACATTTGAGGGTGATAGAAAGTGTCATGTGGTCAGCATAAAGAACCCACAAGACATTTATCTCATTTTTCTAGACGTAGCCCCTACTTTTGCATTCAAGTAGCTCCTCATAACTGTCCTCGCGTCGCTGAGTTGACCTCCTCCCCAGACACACGTTCACAGAAAAAATATGGAAGCACTGTGCTCGAACCTAAGACCTGTGGTCCTGTAGCCCGGATATCTG
Organism: Timema cristinae; assembly: GCA_039000515.1. NCBI lineage: Eukaryota > Metazoa > Arthropoda > Insecta > Phasmatodea > Timematidae > Timema > Timema cristinae. The sequence goes on from JBCFYV010000024.1 coordinate 4,977,282, forward strand.
AAACCACCAAAACCAATACACCAGATGTTTTCCAGACGGGTTGCATTATTCAAATTAATAACGTTTGTTTTTCAATTCTTTATGACAAGAAGTTATGGACTATTAGTTTTTGTCCTACCTGTATTCACACGAGTAGTTAACAGTTGACCAGTCTCTCTTGTGGGATTAAGTTTGTCCTACCTGTTATTCACAGAGCTAGTTAACAGTTGACCAGGTCCTCTCTTGTGGTATTAGTTTGTCTACCTGGTATCCACAGAGTTAGTTACATGTTGACAGTCCTCTCTTGTGGTATTAGTTTTGTTCCTACTGTATTCACAGAGCTAGTTAACAGTTGACCCGTCCTCTCTTGTGGTATTAGTTTTGTCCTACCTGTATCCACGAGGTAGTTTACATTGACCAGTCTCCTCTCATGTGGTATTAGTTTTTGTCCTACCTGTATCCACAGTGTTAGTTAACAGTTGACCAGTCTCTTTGTGGTATTCGTTTGTCCTAACTGTATCCACAGAGTTAGTTAACAGTTGCCTGTCCTCTCTTGTGGTATTAGGTGTCCTACCTGTATTCACAGAGGTCTAGTGAAACAGTTGACAGTCCTCGATGGTCGGTTATTTGTTTGTCCTTACCTGTTATCCACAGAGTTAGTTTCAACTGTTGACCATTCCTCTCTTGTGGTATTTGTTTGTCCTCACCTGTATCACTGAGTTAGTTAACAGTTGGACCAGTCCTCTCTTGTGGTATATTAGTTTGTCGACCTGTATCCACAGAGTTAGTTATACAGTTAACTGTCCTCTTGTAGGTATTAGTATGTCCTCGGTATCCACAGAGAGTTAGTTATATACAGTTGAACTGTCCTCTCTGTGGTATATTGTTTGTCCTACCTGTATTCACTGAGTTAGTTAACAGTTGACGTCCTCTCTTGTAGGTAATTATGTTTGTTCTATGTATCCACAGAGTTAGTTAACAGTTGGGCCAGTCCTCTCTTGTGGTATTAGTTTGTCCTACCTGTTTCCAGAGTTAGTTATACAGTTGACAGTCCTCTTGTGTTATGGTATTAGTTAGTCCTACCTGTTTTCACAGAGTTAGTTATCAGTGACCGTCTTTCTTGTGGTATTTAGTTTGTCATACTGTATTTACAGAGTTAGTTGTTAACAGTTGACCTGTCCTCTCTTTGTTGGTATTAGTTTGTCCTACCCTGTATTCACAGAGTTAGTTTACAGTTGACCTAGTCCTCTCTTTGTGGTATTAGTTTGTCTACCTGTATCCACAGAGTATAGTTAAACAGTTGACCAGTCCTCTCTTGTGGTATTAGTTTGTTCCTACCTGTATTCACATAGCTTAGTTAACAGTTTGACCAGTCCTTCTCTGTGGTATTAGTTTGTCCTAACCTGTATTCACAGAGTTAGTAAAGTTGACCTGTCCTCTCTTGTGGTATTAGTTTGTCCTACTGGATCCACAGAGTTAGTTAACAGTTGACAGTCCTCTCTTGTGGTATTAGTTTTTCTACTGTCTTCACAGAGTTAGTTAACCTCAGTTGACAGTCCTCTCTTGTGGTATAGTTTGTCCTAACATTGTATCACAGTGTTAGTTAACAGTTGACCAGTCCTCTCTTGTGGTAATTAGTTTTGTACATTTTTTTATAAAACCCCCCTGTATTCACAGATTAGTTTACAGTTGACCAGTCCTCTCTTGTGGTGGTAATGGTTGTAATCTGGGCTCTGGAGTCTTTGTGAAAAGTTGTCTCAAACTTAGAGCTCTTATTTATTTATACTGTGGAAATATCGAACCATAAGTTTGGAGTCTATAACTTTCAATCTTTTTTTTTTTATTTATATGTAGTAAAATTTAAAATATGTGAAATGGGCACGTGGATAAATAAGTAGCTAGCTCTCGTATGGATTGGATTTTTGGGCGATGAGAAGGTAAGGTTTTCGAATCCTCGTGGTAGGGTGTGTTGAGAAGGCGTTTCTTAAACTGTTTCCTAATCTTCCTTCCCCGCATATATTTTCTTTAAATTCCTTTCTTCCTATCTTTATTTTCGTTATTGTAAATATTCTGATAGCTCCAGACTTGTTGTAGGTTTGGGTAAAAGGTATTTATATTTTTTGCTAAATATAGGATGTACAGTAATATTATTATTTTAATTTCTACGTGCTTAAATTGGAAATATTTGTTTGTTTTACACGCTTTGTGTGGATCTTGGCTATATTTGAAACAATGCAAATACATGGTCACTGTCGTAAAATGTCAACATTAATTGTGAAAAAGGAACCCTTCTTTATAAATTTGTGTTGATACGTATCTTTCTCGATACTAAGGCCTACAAATCGGTTTTAAAACAAAATTAACAATTCTTCAAGTTTGTATGCTGAGAAAGCAACTGCTTACATGGCGTAAATATGCGGCAATTAGAACTTTTTGAGCATAATACAAATGAAATTTATAAAAACGAAAAGAATGTTTAGCTTGGACTCTAACAATATTAATATCACTAGTTTTTGATGTAATGTTGTAGCCTGTTATGGAATTCCCCCCAGATTAGTTTTTAAATACACATGAGATGTGTCTTAATAATTATGTGCGGGCTCTTTTGAGAGAGGCATTTATAAAAGCTCAACTCCGCGATACAGTCGACTAGACAACACTATGCATGGGGGATCATGTTAACTAACACTATCTGGAGATAAAGAGTGATAGAAGTTCATAACACTGAATCATTTGTTTGATAATATTAAATTATAATAGAATGAAAAAACTGCATTGGAAACAGGCGTTTTTGAACTTTAGAATGGCTTCACAGATAAGCATTGTTTACAAAATCTTCATTCTGTCATAATATATAGGCCTACATACTGTGTTATTACAATAAACATTTGTCACTTTGTCCCCTATCCGTCACCGCGGAAAATGTCGAGTAAACGTTCAATACGAATGCATGCACACTGTTCTGGCAGAATTTTGGTATTTTCTTTTCCATAATAAAAATACCATGTGCTGCTATGATGAACGATCTTAAATGACCACGAGAAGATGGTAAAACAGTCACTGTTAATTTAGAACAGCCCCTCGTTCTTATAGATCGTGTTTACGTTGGTAGGGATAAGGTGTTTTCTACGTGTGCCATCATTTATATTGTGCACTTAACTGGCTGCTTGTCTTTTATGGTGTCTGGACTCTGGAGATGGAATTACTTCCAACACAGAACCACGGAAAGAATGTTGTCGACAGAGACGAGGTAGAACATCGCGGCCGCTCGGAGAAAACTACTTTGGATGAAGGAGGGAGAGGGGGCATACAATTTACCAAGATAAAAAGAACGTTTTATCTTGGTCGAATGGTCTAAGGCCAGTGGTTCTCAAACTTGGTACACGTACCTCTAAGGGTATGTGCGTTACTTTAAGATAGGCGAGAGCAGTTCTGGCAAAATGATCAGAGAATACGTTGACGGGGAGGAAACCAATGTGGTGGGGAATTTTCGAGGTGACTGAGGGGATATTTTCTTCCTTTTTATATTCTGACATTTTACCTGTTCATTTTGGAGGAAAATTATATCGTGGGTGTACAATAGCAAAATTATATTTAGTCAACCAAGGGGGTTACAATACAAAACCCAAAATTTGAGAAGCACTGGTCTAGGCATTGCTCTCTTCAGACTGCGAGGATTGGAGGATCAGGTTAGATCTGGCTGGTGTACTGAGAGTGTTTATTTTACAAATGGTTCTCCATTTTCCCTCTTCGTAATTGCAGGTTAACTTCCACTTTAATTCAACCTACCTCCTTCCTAGCGCATTTAGCGTAGTATCACATATTCGAATTTCACGAACAGGTAGCCAAGAACACAGCGCTGAGGAAAAACTAATATATGACATTACGTGTCTTAAGATAATTGCTCGTTAAAGTATATTGTAACGTGAATTTAATGCATATTATTCCTTTTAAAAAAGTTACTTTTGCTAAAAACATCTCAGAAGATAGACATGCCAAACCTTTAACGTCCACGGTAGGTTGTAAGAAGTATTATGTATAAATAGAATAATATGAATAAATTATAATCTATGAAAGTTATACTTCTAATCAGCTGTAATTTTTATTATAATTGTAAAGCAAACAGAAAGCTGATTTGCTAAAGTTAATATGAAACATTTTTGTCTGTCTGTATATTGCATACAAGTTTGAAAATCTAATTGTATTTGTTAAAATACTCTGTCTTTTTATTTCTTGGTTGTAACTTTGTTGCACTATTAACAGACTGGACTCACCACTGATTCGCCATCTTCCCGAAAAGGTTGAGCGCTAAAGAGTACGTTCCAGTGTCGGTGTGTTGAGGAGGGTGGCATGCTTGAGTATAGTTATAACTAGTGATAACATTAGTAATATACTTTGATCACACGCATCTAGGGACTGTAGCTATGTACAATAACATTTTCCTTCCCGTTACTGGCAACAAATTAGAAATTATGTTTTGCTCGAAAAAATCACCCTCACACACACATATATATATATATATTTGTGTTGTGTGGGTGAATTTTTCGAGCAAAACATATATTTTCATTCTGTATATATATATATATATATATATATATATATATATATATATAATATTATAATATATTTAGATGAGAGAGAGTGGAGAGAGAGAGAGAGGGATATTAGTGCCATCCGGGAAAGTAGCGTGGAGTTTGTATTGGAGATTTCGTTACAACAAAAAGTTAATTTTAAAATAACTTACTAAAAGTCTAGATACTGATATGTGGTAAATAAAGTATTGTATTTATTAACTAAAAAGATAATTTTAAATAACTACTAAAAGTTAGTTCCTGATGTGTGGTTAATAAAGTTATTGTATTTATTAACTAAAAGATAATTTTAAATCAATTTACTAAAAGGTTAGATCTCTGATTATGTGGTTAATATAGTTATTGAATTATTAACTTAACTGTATTTTGTTTCAAAAGGGTTGAAGAATAAAATTCTTAGGAGGGGGGATGGTTTGAAAATTATAACAATTAACTTTATAACAAAAAATAAATAAAAATTAAATTAAAAAATAAAATTTTTATATTGCTATGAATAGAAAAATCTACAGCTAATGGGTTTAATGTTTTTAACTATTCCTGGCCTTATTTATTCTAAGCACAAGTATTGATTAATATCAATTTTAAAAATAGCCTTGTATATTATTTTATTTATTTAAATACAATTTTTAAAAATGAAGACTTCTTTATATAAAACTAGTTATGATCTTGTATGATTATAAAGTCTCTTAAACACAATATAAACCCTAAATATGCTTACATGATAGATTAATGGCTGTCCAAACTATTCTTAAAAGACAGGAAAAGATTTGAATTTTAACCACCACACAAGTTTTTCGGTCAAAGTACAAAGAAAGATTATTTCCATAGTTACATTTTAGGTTCGTGCGCTTATATGACATGATGTTGGAAGAGCATAAAAGCACGTTCGGGTGTCGAACATTTGACATGGTATCCCACATTGCTTTTATGCTTGTTGATGGCGAACCTCTCGTGGTCTTCTTGAGTATCCACACAATATGTCCAAGATATCCACACTTAGGCACTTTTAATTTACACTATATTATGATATTCAATTAATTTTCCATATAAAATCAAGCCTTAATTCAACACTCACTCAAGCTATATAGGACGTAATGGCGGACCCAAAGTCTTTAAGGTAAAAAGATCCTCAACCAAGCTTAACACCTCTTCTTCTTCTTCTTTATATATTTGTCTTTGGGACACAATATGGCTGTCTCAATTTTGCCTGTTTTAATACCTCTTTTACCAACAGGTAATAGCAATAGACTTTGGTTTAGGGAAAGAACTTTTCTGTGAATACTTTTTTGTAGTGGCGTGGTTGGTAGTATGATAGATTCAATAAAATCTCAGGATATGGTAAACAACCACTCCGTTGGTAGTGTTAACGTAATTGCGTTTAAATCAAAAAACAAAATTGACCATAATTCACCTTTTAAACGCCAAAATGGTCATTTTGCAAATAATATTTTATTTCGTCGTGTATTATTTACTCGAAATGCTACATCGGTGTTTAAATATGTTTTGATAGTGATTTCAATGTGGTTGAGTAAGAGTTCGTAAATAAAAACATGTCTCGACGAAATTTCAGTGTCTCTACTTATTAAAACTACGAAATTAACTGCGGGGTGGATTTTCATTTCGTGAGATCATAAAAAAAACTATGTGATCCCCTCACTAGCAATTGTTTCGATATTTTATTTTGTTTATTAAACAAAAACTTTGCAATTTCAAAAAAAATTAAGGAAGCCTTGGAACCACTCAAAATGGCTGTTGACGCCTTTCCGCTGGAATTTTTAAGATTATTAGCCATTTTTTTAAAACCAGGCAGACTGCTAAAAAAAGGTTTTCCAAAAAATAATTTAAACAAAATTTCTAAATTTCCAAAGTTTGACCCCCGGCGCTCATAAACCATGGAATTGAATGCTTGGTGATTGATAGAGTTCCTATTTGTATTGTTGAAAATGATTGGAAAACAAAATAATTGAGCTGTTACGCTTGGTATAAAAAAAAAGTACATGCACGCGCGGGCAATTTTGAGGGTAGCGTGCTTTCTCCAGGAACATGAAAATCGACTGTGGGTGGATTTTCATTTCTGGGGTCAAAAAAATTTAGTGATAACCCACGGAAAAATGATTCACGAATAAAATTTTACTAATCTAAATTTTTAGAAATTTAGATTAATTACTACGGGAGATCTGAAATCACCCAAATGGCTGCCTTAACCAGTTTGTTTAGGGATTTAAAATAACTAACAATTTTTTTAACAAGGCAGATTGCTACAAATCTTCTCAAAGTAGCCCTTATTTTTGACAATTCGGGTTCCGGCCCCCCCGAGTTAGGGACCCTCACTACTCAATTGGTCTTCCGAGACCGGTTTTGGTCTGGGGCAATGGATATAACATTTTGTCATTGGTTACTGGCGTAACTCATGTGTTTTTTTGTCATATGCTAGGCTCTGGTCTAAGTTGGGACAGTCTTGAACAATGTGTTGTTTAACTTATGACATAAAAATACTGTGTGATTAAACTGGCCTTAACAAATATTCAACCCATTCCACTGAGCTACGTTAGTTTTTTAGATAAGTGAGGGACCTTGGATAATTTTCTTATAGCAGAAATTGCCCGGGGCTGGCACCTTAATGGTGGTGGTCATATTTTGAGGGTTACAGGCGATAGAAAGGTGGAAGGGGGGGTATCAAGCAAACCCGCGACTCTGAGGCTTAGGAAGACTAAATGACGTGTCGAAGTCAACCAGTATTATTGTTGAAACATGTATGTTACTGACTTGACCCTAAAGAATATGTGAGATGCATTGCCAATATATCGTCCTAATTTTTTAACGTATTTAATTTTATTGAACTTTGATAAATATTACGTGGCGCTTTTAGCACTTTTCTTCTAAGAACGAAGAGCCATTGTCAGTGACGTCAGAACGCGTTGATGTTAGTTGAGTCAATTTGACCATTTAGGTTTTTAATAATAATAACTTCCTGTTATGGAAAGATTCGAAATATTAAATTTTTAAAAGGTAATTTTGAGAGCAGGCCCTTCCGACTTTCGGACTTCTACTGCACCGAGATTTGTTTTTTATGTTAAATTTTTTATAATCACCTTTTCAGAATGTTCTTTTTACGAAGCGAGTTATATACTCGGTATGGTGAAATTAAATCAGCACTGGCTCACAAGCTCTGAGACTTAGCACCCTGCTGTGTCTGGTCTGTCACTCCTTAGCCTTAAATATGTACGGTGTGTTCTCATTATCAGTTTGCGTCTCGAGATTATTAACGACATAGTCGTTTTACGATCAAAACAATAGTAATATTAAAATAAAAATCAACCAACCTAATTAATTGTGTATTATTTTAAAGGTTATTAAAATATCTCCCAAACAGAGGCTATTATCATCAACATAATTTAATAATATTAAAAGGCGCACAACGTTAGGAGGCAGTAATCAGGAGTGTTATAATGAGGCCCCACCGAGGGGCGATATTTAATTCATATAGTTCAACAGTTGGCTCTCGATCACGGGCTATAATAACAATTATACTCATCAAGGTACCGTACAGCTTGAATTCGTGCTCAGAAACGGGGCAATCATCAGCTAATTTAATTCAAAGTGTAATAATGCCGCCCAAAAGTGGCTAGTAATCCATAATACTATAAAACAGTCATACTATTCGCTTTCTCGCAGTCAAAAGGGTTGGATGGGTCATCTGCCACCAATTAGTATTCGGGGTTTATCTTATAAGGTAATGATTTATTCTGGTATCACGTCTTATGCTGGTTCTAGTTATGGCATATGTTGTACTAATTTGCACTCATGGGAGTTGGGCATGAGAAAGGTTGAATTTAGAGGAAGTGTTGTACAAGCATTGTGTGTGAGATAGAAGTGGAGGAACAATTTGTGCGAAACCCCTTCAGTACACCAAACCGGGATTCTAACAGGATCTCCCCGTCCTAGGTAGTTAGTCTAACACGGAGGTGAGGGCTTAGCCCATGATAGGAAACTAATGGGTTTGGAGCGGAGGTCCGCCCACACCTTTCTCGCTTTTGTACCTTACAATGGTGATTATTCATTTATCATTATCATCAGGTGTTCTGTTCTTAGGACAGGGTAGTCAATGATATTGACCACAATGACCCTGTCCTTTGCCTCCTCTTTTAGCTCCCAGAAATGTTCTTCTTTCCTTCGAGTCATTTCATATTTGAATCCACTCTCCTTCCTAAGCTCCTCTTATAACAGTATTTACTTAAAACTCATAAGGCTATGTGAAATAAAATAAATAAACATAATGGAAAGAAGAAGCATCAATTTACAAAAAGAGGAATCAATTTAAAATAAGATACATGTTACAGGAAAAAATATTGAGGAGAAATACAGTATATTTTCACAAGGAGCCTAAACATCAACTCCTCATTTCTTAGGAATCTTTATTTAAAAATTATATTTGCTTTAGCTCGGAAAATGTTGATTATATAACGTATGATATGTATAATGATTAATATGAGATATATTATATATACATATCATACTTTTTAAATATTTATATACATATCATACTTATAAAATATATATATACATATCTAATTTATTATATATATATATAGTATATATATATTTATATATATGATGTGTCTTGTCATTGTATATCGACCATTTCACCGAGCAGTGCTATCTAGGGTACTAGGGTTTTAACTAAGGTTTCCCCGAATTGTTTTTTAAAATTATCTATCCAACACCAAGAATAGTATAATTTTAAATTGAAAAATGTTACTGAGCACAAAAATTTGAGCCAGAACCTTTGCTTAGTAGTAATGATCTAAACACTGAGCTGTCAGAAACTTCCGTGCCCAGAATCATTCTTCATAATTTTAAAGCTGAGTCTGCGATGGACGTGAGGAAATCATCAGCTTCATAGGTGGGCTATATCCGTATTTACCAAAACTATGGATATTTAATTCAACTAAAATTATTTGTATACATATTTCAGAGTGAAGAGAAAGAAAATAGATTTTTCTCAAAATGTTGATTAAATGTTATCTGACTATTCCTAGGAATTATTTTCATATTACAATGAAAATGAACGCATCTCTTTTATCACGAAAAGACTTTGGAAGCTACTTACTTATTTGTAAGTTTCCAGTTTTGATAATATCCCTCGCAACTATTTGAGATACGTGTAAACACTAGGGTAGGTCTAGTTATGCCCCTCATTCCTGCCCGTGGCTACTTTCCCCGTGAGAGGAGAGAGAGATATTGTGATGTCAATTGAACCTACTTGTGACATCCGGGTTGATTTACCGTTTATTCCCCCCACCACATCATTGGGGTTGTGTCAACCCCAGACCATGTCCCTGCATCGTTAGACAGGTAGGGAGGGTCACCACACCACAGTACCCTAGGGTCATCTCCCAGCTCATTAGGAAATTTTTAATGTTGTGCCCAATTTGTTGTTATGTATGCCCCAGAGGTTTTGGGTGGATAATTTAGACTACGGGAGGGCCACCACAGTATCCTACCCACTATCCAAGGTCATGGGTTTAGCACCATTTGATTTTTATGGTGTGCTAATTAGATTTTAATGTGTTACCCCAGTCCATTAGGCTTGTGTTCCCTTAGTTTTTAATGTGTGCCCATTGGTTTTTATGTGTTCCAAAGGATTTTTAGTGTGACCCATTGTGTTTTATGAGTGCCCTTTGGTACGTAATGTCTGGAATAGTGATAGGGGGAGGGTGCAGTCTCGGGCATCCTCCCGTGACGTTGTTCGACCCATGTAGGCATTCTTCTTGTGACTGTCTTAATATAAAGTGACATCTCTGTGTGTGATCTTTCCACATCTGGGCCCCACTCGGTTGGGTATTATACTAAAACATGTTCAGAACAGGAAAAATTTTCTGGCTGGCACACTGGTTCAGTACAGTGCTGTGATTTCCACATCCATATGATTTTAACGCTACTCCCGGGGGACCTGTCATTACTCGGTCTGTGTGTTATGGCTCAAGCAACGACGCAAATTTTGTGTCTCTTCGAGGGCTTACCAATCACAATGTATCTTTACCCACTAGCCAGGGTTCACGGGGCTCTTGCCTAATAGGGACTATATGATTTTTATTGGGCTTAATTAGATTTTAATGTTTGCCCCAGGGTGAGAACTTGGGCGTCACACGGGAAGTATCAGTCCTTTGTGATGCCCATTGGTTTTTATGTGTGCACATTGGTTTTGTTGTGTGCCCATTGGATCGACATGTCTGGGATGGCGCGGGAGGGAGAGCGTGCATTTGATTTTTATGTGTGCCCTCAGCCCTATGATGAATTTTGACCATAGATATTAATGTGTGCCCGTTGGTTTTTATGTGTGGCCATTGGTTGTTATGTGTGCTCATTGGCTTTTATGTAGTGCCCCTTGGATCGAAATGTCCTGGGTATGACCGTTAAGGCGGGGGGATCGTGCAATCCTCCCGCGAGTGTCGCAATAATTCGGAGCATGGGGGACCATTTCCCACCCATGATGCAGGACCATATTAAACAGTCAGTGTGTTTGGGGCTCGCTCTTGGAACCCACCGTCTGAGAGCTGTGTATAATGGTGTTACTTGGAAGCCTGATTCTGATGAGTGAAGGAAACTATCGTTTGGCCACAGATCCTCCTCTCCAAATTAAAAAGAGAGCATTTACGGATATTTCCCTGGGTCTCAGGGCCTTCATTTCTGCTAAACATGTTCAATGAGGGAAAATACTGGTCAGCTCCTAATTATCAGGCAAAGTGGGACAGGATCTTTGTGTCACATATGACGTGTGCGCTAAGTGTCCCCCGACACTCTAGCATTAACGATAAGATTATTATCTACGTCAAAGTACTTTTATATTACGGATTTTGATCACGAAAAGCACCAATTTACGTCAAGATTATGTGTTTGACAGCAATTATGCTGATATTCTAAATCGTTCCTCGCACCGATTAGTAAACTGTTTTCCTACCAAAACACCTTTAATATATTAATTAAGCAGGTTCATGAATTGAACATAAAGTTTGTATTTTTAAAACTGCTCTTCCTACAGAAAAAAATAGAATCATACTATAGTTATGTTCCAGGTTTTCCTACTCAAAGTTGTTGCAAAAAAGATATAAGTTGTTATTTGTTCTTTTACCACAAACAAATTATTAAATATATTCATACGACAAGTCAAGGAGATATGATGCCGGTAAAGATCATACGTTCTGTCTTGTGATTTGCAGATGGATTCAATGTGATGTCAGAGGGCCATCCGTTGATAAATACGTAGCATCGCTTCTTTACTATCCGATCGGTTTATAGGGTAGAGGAAAAATCAACCTCTCTGCAGCCTGGCTGGGGTTCAAAACACGCTCTCTCGTCCTCAACAGGCGAGCCAACACAGAGAGTGGCGCCTTAGACTATTCAGCCACTGAAGCGGCTAAGTCCTCACAGTGATTTAGGGAGCACTATCCCTCACAAAAAAACCTCGGAAGTAGGTACCCACCATACCAACATGGACCACGAGTAAGGTATAATGGTCCAGGCAGTTACGTGGAGTGAGAGAGAGGCGAAACAATTTAGTGAGAACTTGTGACAGTATACTCACGGGGATTCTACCGTTCGACTCCCTGCCATAGCTAGATCTAGTGAGTTACACAGGAAACCATTTGGTGAGAAAACTTATTGACAGTAACCTCAGTGGAGTTGAGCCACCGGACCTACCCATCCATAACTCGTTTGAGTTTACACGCACCCTTTCAGGCTAAACGAGCTAGATGAGTTACACAGGGAAACCATTTGGTGAGAACTATTTGACAGGAACCTTCAGTGGAGATTCAAGCCACGAACCACCCCATCCATAATAGTTGAGTTACACCGCACCCTTTTCAGGCTAAACGAGCTAGATGAGTTACTCAGGAAACCATTTAGTGAGAATATTGAAGTACACATCAGTGGAGATCGTGCCCACCGTACCACCCCATCCATAACTAGTGAGTTACACGCACCCTTTCAGGGCTAAACGAGTCTAGATGAGTTCCACAGGAAACCATTTGGTGAGAACTACTGGCAGTTACACTCAGTGGAGATTCGAAGCCACCGACCACCCATCCATAAAACTAGTTGGAGTTACACGCACCCTTTTCAGGCTAAACGAGCTGATGAGTTACACAGGAAACCATTTGGTGAGAAATATTGACTGGACACCTCAGTGGAGATTCGAGCCACCGACCACCCACATCCATAACTAGTTGAGTTACACGCCCTTTAGGCTAAACGAGCTAGATGAGTTACACAGGAAACCATTTGTGAGAAAACTTTTGACAGGACACCTCGTGGAGATCGAGCCACCGACCACCCAACCATAACTAGTTAGTTACACGCACCCTTTCAGGCTAAACGTATATATATATTACTAAGATAATGTTCCTAAGAGAGAGCTACGACTGTTTACAGCAGGGATTTGATCAACCTCCTCCGCCAGAATTAGATGAGCCTGACACTTATATTGAGTAACCACAGGGATTCGAAACTCGGTTTCTGTGTGGTTTCTTTTGAAACATGTGAGGAGTATGCACGGATGATAAAGACAATTGATCAAGTAATGGTACATTACATCTAATTTCTAACGAAGCTAAGTATAAATGTAATATTAGGTCCAATAGGATGCGATTTAAATTATGTATGGCTAGGCAAAATCCAAAAGAGGATTTTGTTGGTCGATCAAATTTTCCGTTTGTTATAACTATACCCGGTAGAATTTGAAATGTGTATCAGCCTTTTCTTGGGGCGAGGGAAAATCAACCACAGTACGCCAGAACGGGGAAGCAAACGCCGACCACCCCCTGGACTCGGAGGTCTGTATAACACGATAGTGTATAATTAGATTGCTTACCAGCGATGCAGGTAAACAACAAGGTTTATAACACGCATTCCAGTCAGGTTTAATTTACTAGTCTAATAAATTGATACTGTAATCTAAAAAAGGGGGGGCCCAGTTTTAGGAAAACACATGGAGAAATGATCGAAGTATAAATATGTTACTGTGGTTCCAACCGCACTCTCCGTTTCTGCAGGTTGATCCACATGAGAGTCACTGCTCACCTCAAAGGTGATTTCGAACCATCAACCTCCAAACTAGATGAGTTACACGCACCCTTTTTGGCTAAAAATCTATTATATAATTATTGATAGGCTGTAGGGAGATTAAGAAAAAGTTCCGGAGGGAGAACTACCAACAGGATCCACCAGTAATAATTATCTACTTCAAGTCATGACAAGTAAGTTTGATGTTGGAAGAGTAATCAAATTTAATTCACTGCTGATTATGAGGTAATAGAAATATACACAAAAACAAATTAAATATATTTATTTCAAGTAAGTGAGATACTGACCGCAGGTAAAGGTCTCATACGTCTTGAGTCATTGGATCTGCAGATGGATTAATGTTGCCTGTCTTCTAGCAGAAAACATACTTTAGTTCGTTTTACCAGGACACATTAAATTTTATTCATAGGTCAAGTCCGTGATCTGTAATCACTTCTGATTAGTAAATGATATTAAGGCAGAGGACTATTTAGAATCTAATAGCTGGACACACCATATTAGATGTATTAATCCCTTAAAGGGTATAAATACTACAGGGAGAAAAGGAAATTAATTTACTGCTTGTGTGATGTATGATTCTAACGTTCGATTCTGCTAGAAAAAAATTGCATCCACAATCAAATATAAGGTAAGATATATATGTTTTAGTTCGACACTATCTGTTTGATTGTTGATACCCAAAGAGAAAGTAAAATAGGAACTTATTTTGAGGTATAAATAGTAGTTCACGCTCAAAATTACCTTTCATTTTATTTATCAATTGTAACGGTTTTTTGTGATGGTAGAATTACAAGCCTAGTCATAAATTCAGGATATTTCAAATACTGGGAGAAAGGGTAAAAACCTTACACATGTACGACAAATTAGTTTGCCTGTTGGAAGAGTTCAAATTACTTCACTAATAAAGTGTTATCTTTTGTCTGTTATGAGTTAATAGTAATTCACCAAAAGAAGTTTTATTTTGAAATATGGTCTCAACTATATTTTTCTTGACATAATAATATGTAATCTCAAATACAATTTTATGGGGGCCTTTAATACAATCAGTCACGCTATAGACTTGTGTCGTCGGAAGTGGGTATCAAAATTTAATTTAATAGAAATGTCCGACAAACCAAGATTTATTTTCAGAAAATATTTTAACGGTCTCAAGCCAAAAATAGAGGAATTTGTCCCCATTTGCATGGAGAAGAGATGGAAAGCCTCCCTAAATACGCCTGACACGGAAGGCTGTACAAATTAGTATTTACTAAGGATAATGTTAATTCAATTTTTTCAGGAGTTGAGAAGGGGGAAAAAAATTATGATAATTTAACCCAAAATATACTTGCGGTGGGGGGTCAAACTCTCAAAACTTCTATAACTATTATCAAAATTTGTTTCTAAATGGAAACTTGGGTAGTAATTATCTGAAGATCTGGAACAATTATTTAAACTCGAAAATGTTTAATTATTATTATTTAGGCACAGCGGTTACTACCGCTCGGGTTTAAACGTTTATAGTACTAATTGGATTATGGATTGATACAGGTTGAATTTAAAGGAAGTGAACACATTTGCGTGGTGGGCGAGTTGAAAACCACCCCTTGTTCACCCGACTGAGATTTTGAAGGAAATTCCTGGCTCAAGTGGACAGGACACCGCTACCAACTAAACTAAACTAAACTTAAACTAAGATGTTTGGGCTAAATGTGAGGTTTGACATTTATAAGCAGAAAAATTATGGCTGAAGAGTTTTTGGTATCGTCTGGACGTTTAGTTTAGATTACAAAATAACTCGACAGATGTGCGGAAAGCTACTTATGGGATTCTGCACAACATACGACTTACAGACAAACGTGTTGAGGGAGGAGAGAGATTCCCCTAATCTTTTCCATGTTGTAGCCACCTCATGATGTGCAAGAGTAGGTCGGTAGGGAATTGGCAACGCATCACCGACTTGGAAGTCAGAATATGTTTGTTTGTATCCTGGGAATACGTAGGTGAAAACAACAGACAAGTAGAGTGAAATTACTTTTACTTTTGTGTCAAAAATAGTATAAAGTTTGTACTCTGAAGCGCCTCACACCATTCCCCACAGCTCTGGATCATTAGTGAAGGGTTTCCTAATCTATATACAATCTGGTTTGCTTCAGTGGGGAACGGTCCTAAGGCATCATCTCTTTCGGGGGATGGGGAAGGATCGTGGTTCGAACCCATTTGGGTGCCACTGAGGGTGGTTGTTCCACTCTCCCTCCACAAATAATGCAAGTGCACATCTATCTAATTTAACCTTCTCATCCCTAACACATCAGCGTATAGCCCGATCGGGTGGTAGTTAAGACGCGGTGCTAGAGACAGTATAGTAGGCTTTTGATTAGGACCAAAAACCGGATTTAGCAATTAGTCAGTCTTGTGATTTGCAACAGTCACTTGACCTTATGTGTTGATACCCTTATATATTTTTCTGTTTGCATATTTGTTTATTATTGCGGTGTCTTGGAGAACATTTGTAAGCGATATTGAAAAATGTCCCTTAAGTTGAGTTTAGGGGGACTATTTTCGTATTGTTCAAGGTGAACTACAATATTAATTACCTTCTAGAAAATAATAGTTTTACATATACTGTAAGTGTTTCATTTGTGTACTATAGAAATCGATGAATGAATGAAGTGTTGTGAAGATGAATTATGATTTGAATTGAATGTGAATGAATGAATTGAATTGAATATGATGAAGATTGAATTGTTGAAGATTTGAATTGATGAATGTGATGAAATGTTTGTTGATATGTGATGTGTTTATGTTTGAAAATGTTTTGATGAAATGAATGAATGTATTGAATGAATATTGAAAATGTGAATGAATTTGTGACTTTGATTGGATAGTGTTATTGAATGAAATTGAATGATTAGGATGTGATGAATGATATCGTTCATCTACGAGTTGAGTTGGCGAAGGCCAAATCCCTTATTGCGGATACATAGTAAGATCATCCATCCCCCAATCCCCAATGAACGACCTCCTTCGACTACATCGTCAATACAAATAAACAAAATTGATAGTCCCTGGGGCATTACAAAAACCTAATTGAGATAGATTTAAAATTTTTATAAAAATATATTAAGGGGTTTGAATGAAATTAAATAACCGGGGTTCATTTATTTTTAAATTGTGTTAAGGAGTTTAATAAAATACACTATTCAAAAGATATTTAAAGCGTTACAACTTATGAATTTATGAAACGTTATTTAGAACGCCGTTTATTTTTTTCCTAACTTTGAACTTATGTAAAAGTTATAAATTATTTCATCAAAATATATAGCCGCCGTGATTTTCCATAGTTTTTGGTTGGAATTTCTAATATTGATTCAAGGGTCTTCATAATGGTATTTTATTATTACTTATGGATGTATGTAAAATGTATATATTATTTCGTCAAAATAAAGTTGCGAACAATAAATAATATTTAAAATAAATTCAAGATCCTATAATTGTTTCAATATTATTTATGAATTAATGTAAGTTCTCTCAAAGTGACGTTGATTTAAAAAAAACTGTTAATTGTTGTAGATTATGATTGTTAAATAAATATTATTTAAACGGTTATGTTTATGTCTTAACGTCTATACCTAAATACCCCCACCTCACCCTATCCTATAAAATACAATTACCTAAACCCATATTATTTAAAATTATAAACCAATATTTACGCAGTGAAAACTGGTGGAAATGTTAATATTAATAGTATACTTGTCCTCTTTTCTACTCATATCCTACAGCTCAAATAAATATTTTTGCTAAAGCTATATAACTCCACAGGGATAATCAATAAAGCTTAAATTTTACTACTCTGCGCTATTTAATATTTCATTTGGTAATGTGGACACATGGATATAGCCACCTCTGCCTGGCTTTGACTCTCCAAGGATTTCCAAACAAAATATTCTAGGGATTTTTTTAAATATAATAATAATATACCACATTTTCTTATAGTTATTTTTTTGGGACAGACAGAAAAGCGATTAATAAATTTTATTTAAAAACATTTATAGCATACAACAGAAACAAACAAGTTATTTAATGACAATAACCAATATTATTTAGGTTTGTGATCTGTAAATGTAATTAAGCGGAGCTCGTTCATATGGTTGGATGATGCGGTGGGAGTACGAACACTGCCCTATTAACTGAGGATATTTCCAACTCTCCCTCCACAAAATGCGGGTACACTTAATCCTCATAAATACTTTTCTTTATTCCTACTTCCCTTTAGGTAATTAAATTTATTGTATGAGTAGTTATTAATTACAATTTTTTTTAATATGTATATTATGCACGTGCTATCACAAGATATTGAATAAAGTCATATTTACCAATTTTATTTTACTAGATGGCACAGAATGAAAGTGATTAAGAAATGGAATATAAGTGGAATATATGTTTGGCTTTCATAATAATTTAAATGCGCGTGCGTATTTTGTGTGTTTATGTGAACTTGCCACCTTATCTTAAACCAAATTTAGTTAATTTATATACGCTATTCAAAACAGTGAAAACTGTTTTCAATAACAATAATATAATTTCCGTTTTAAACATTTCTACTCCCAAAAATATTTAAATATTTTATTATGAAATAAAGCAGTTTTTTTTGTTGGTATGTTATTATTAACTCACATGTGTAAACAATAAATCATTACATTTACCAAATCTGCGCTATTTGATATCTCATTTCCGCAGAGTTTCCACGTGTATATTGCTAGCTCTTCCCTGTATTTTAATATCCAAGGATATCCAAACAGCATGCTCTAAGGATCTTTAAAATAATAACATTTTCTCACTAGTTAAAAAAAATTAAGTTCTTGTTCCACTAAAGGTAATCCACGTTTGAGAGTTTAGAGTGCAACATGAATGATATAATTGTGATAGCATTAAAAACATATAATCACTCTTTTACCTAATAAAAAAACATCAGGAGAGAATATAATCTATTCTTCCATCTAGAAAATGAGTAGGAAACACCTCCAAAATAGTTCAGGACACGCCGAGAGGCGCTTAGAACGCTATTGACGTGTCTCCAAAGTTTTTACCTGGCATTCTTACTCTTCCCACACCATCAAGTACAATAACGTTCAGTTCATTTGGGGGTCTCTTCCGTTAGCACAGCGTTATAACTTTTGTTTTTCTAAAGTTCATTTAAGCACTTGACACGATTGTATGCCTCTTTCTCGATCTGGTTTTAATGCACTGCCAATACCTCTCGTCCCAACAGGTATCCTAGTGAGAGAATTGGAAGTCGTTTGATGACAATGATGTTTGTGTCGAAGAAAGGTTGGAGAGCTTTGCGTAAGACCACTCATAAATAAAACATTTTAAATGAATATGGCAACTGGAGATGCAGCGAAAGAAATGGCATAAAATAAATATTCCTGTCCACTTTGCTCAAACAGCAACACTCTCTACTCACAAACTGAGCTACCTTAAGAATATTATATATGTCCCCCCCCCCCCCACAGAGTAATCTTGTTTTAAAATGTTACCGATAGTTCCGATGACGTCAGCAGCCTTTGTTTAAATAAGGATATGGCAACATATTATATTCAGGAAGCACGATAGTTTTTTAACTCACTTATAAACATTACACTTTGTCCCCAAGAAATGTCATACAGCATGTTTGGATTTAAATCGCTTACAATCCAAATAATAGGCAGATTTTGGAGGGAAGACGTTACCGAAACTGCCCAGACCAATTATGTAGTCATCGGGCATTTCCCCCATAAGTTTAACATTTGAATAAGTATTGTACATTGTTAAATACTCGAGATTTACGGGTTCTTCGGACTTTACCTCCTCCTCCGTTGGTGGTGGGCACGCGGGTGACTCTGGCTGTGAGTACTCTGATGTCGTTTAGGCAGGAAACTCGGGGGGGGGGGGGGCTGCGGCGTCATGGAGGGTGTTGTCGGGTGGTGTAGAGCTCTGAAGGGTGGTGGAGGCCTGAGAAAACGGCCACAACGTCCCCTTTGTGGAAATTGTACACAGCACATTGTAAGGATGTTACATGAAAGAAGAAAAAACTGTATAATGGTCAGTAATATGGGAACATACTCACCACCCACCTTGCTAAACGCGGCACTCTGGTGCACACACACCGCGACACACTATTCCAAGGAATGTACAACACGAACTAAAGCGAGCCCAGGCCCCAACGTCCCGCTCGTGATTGTTGCCACGCCCACAATGAACAAGGACGAAGTTTGACCAGAGTAGTTTCTGGTTCCTCATGTGGAAGTTTCTCAACGCTTTCAATAGTTCCCAGTGTCGCTGTTTCCCCCACCAGAGCGCTGCTCACCTCCCTTCTTTTGTTTGTTCTTCTCCCCGGCTTCCCACTCTCTGTGAATTTATTCATGTCTCTGTTTACTATAAAATGACTTATAAGTTTAGATACTTTACTCACTGTATCATTGACATTTAAAAGGTGAGGGCACCGAATTAAATCTATTCTGGGACATGATATTCAAAATTCAATTTAGATAAAATTATGGGGGGATTCTGTTTCCAAAATTGTCGTTTCGAGTTAATTTTTAAATAAATCTATTTTCATAATGGGCTTTGGGATTTCTCGGGGAAAACTGCCGCGAGTATATTAAATTTATTTTATTATAAAAATTAAGATCTTTGATATTTACCGGCGCACTATTACCTAGCTGTTTAATAATTTACGTTGATTCACTTGCTAAGTTGAGGGGCCTTTGGTGCGCCGATCAAATATTCTTAAATGAGTTTGTTGATAGGTATAATTAAAATTAAATTATTCTCACCTGTTAAGTTTCAATATTTTTTAATGACGTTTATTGATGGTATATTTAAATTAAATTATTCTCACCAGTTAAGTTTGAATATTTTTAATGACGTTTATTGATATGTAAAATTTAAAAAATTAACTATTCTCACCAGTTAAGTTTGAATATTTTTAATGACGTTTATTGATAGGTATAGTTAAATTAAATTATTCTCATCTGTTTAGTTTGAATACTCTTAAATGACGTTATTTGATAGGTATAATTATTATTAGCACCACGTCTTACTACCTATTCGGGTTATACGCACGATAGTATAATTAAAATTAAATTATTATCATCTGTTAAGTTTGAATATTCTTTAATTACATTTATTGATATGTATAATTAAATTAAATTATCATCATCTGTGAGTTTGAATATTCTTTAACGACGTTTGTTGATATATACATATTATTTAGGTCACGTTATTCTTGTTTTACTGTGGTGGAAGATTCTATTACGGCGTTTAATGGCATATATATATATTTAAATATAGATATATGTAAACCTATTCATTTATTTTATGAATACGCTCTGTCGACATTTGTTATTGTAGGTATATACCTGATGCTTCTAATATTTGCTTATAAATGCTTTATTACATTTGTTATGGGTGATTTGAAACCTATATTTTTTGGGAAAAGGCATTTTGGTAGGTCAAGTTTAACTTGTTTATAGTAAAATCTTTTCCTCGATGGTTTGAGGTAGGCTATATTATACTTTTGGTGCACGGCCTTCTGCCGTGTATATGAGAATAATTTACCAGGAGTTTGTATAAGTGCTCCTCTACCACATTTTATATATATATATATATATATATATATATATATACATATAAGGTCTCAGCCGCCTATGATTTTTGGCGCTATATATAAATATGATTATTGTAAGTTTGTTGTAATCACGGTAAATTGCTCGACATGTTCTGGTTAACATCAGACGTTAAAATGGTTCTCTCAAAACTATTTTACTTGTAATGATGTTGTACTGCCTTTCCTTCAATATTGGCCTATATAGACAAATAAATAAATTGTTTTCTCTGGTGATCCTTGTCTATCATTTGAGGCACGTTTCCTGGAACCTCAAGGGTGTCGCAACATGTCATATCACATAGGTAAGGGCTCCTTGATTCTCTCGTTAGGGTAGTATTTCAGTCGATCCTATCGTGTGACATGTTAGTCGCAGAACTTGATGTAGCCTCACTCCTCTCTGTTGTGGTTCACTACTTTGTAAACTTATATGTCTATCAACCACCGCCATACTGAGAATATTTTCTTCATGTCGTACACGTCTTTAACTCTTACACTGATGCTAAACTTGTTCTGTCAGTGGAGCTGTGTTGCCTGTTGTTGTTGTTGTTGTTGTTGTTGTTGTTGTTGTCAACTGCTCGATGCTGCTGCCTGTCTCTTAGATGCATTCAAAGTTTACAATTGTAGGTGTACCGGGTTTACTTCGGCGCAGGTTAATATCAATTTTTCCTTATTAAGATCACATACGTCTTCATCCGTTAGAGTACCAAAACGACAGGGTAAAAATACACAAAACTCGTCATCTAGGCGTATCCCGAACTTTGTATCGACCGCTTTTAATTTATCCACCGATTACTTTTGATCGACGGTTATATCACCCAATTTTACGGTCTGCACGGCGTCAACAATATTTACCAGCTGCTGTAACTTGTTCATCTTGATCCGCTCTACAAACGCTTATAAATAGTTGAACAAGCGACCCCCTCCCTATATATTTACCCCCGATTGGTGCCGAATGTAGAAAGGGGGTTCGGGTAAAATCACAGCCCGTATTTTCCTGTCTGAACATGTTTAATATAGTCACCACCAAGTGGGGCCCCGGCTGTTTAAAATCCCACCGAGACGTCCCTTTATGTTAGACAATCGTCGAGGGAAGATGCCTTCACGGGTCGACACGTCACGGGAGGAGTGCCCGAGACTGCACGCTCCCCCTCCCACGTCAGTCCAGAGATTTCGATCCAATGGGCATTCATAAAAACTAATGGGCACAAATTAAAATCTAATGGGACTGGGGTACACATTAAAATATAATTAGCACATATAAAAATCAAACGGGCTAAACCCATGAACCCTGGATAGTGGGTAGGATACTATGGTAACCCTCCCCCTCTGTCTAACGATGCAGGGACATGGTCTTTGGGGATGACACAACCCCAGGATGTGGGTGTGGGAATAACGGTAATCAACCGGATGTCAAAAGTAGGTCAATTGACATCACAATATCTCTCTCTCACGGGAAATAGCCTCGGGGCTGGAATGAGGGGGCATACTAGACTACTATTTTGATTACAAAATTTTTGGACTCTTAAAGATAATACACTTTTATTCGAAATAATACTTTATAAAATCTACATTTTCAGAGCTAAAGACAAATATATAATTTTTAAATAAAACGTTGGGAAATGGGGAGTTGAAAGGCACAGTACAAATAATATATTTCTGTACCAGTGTATATTATTTAATGTGCTCTTAGGGGAAACACACTGTTATTTTTTCCCGTTATGTTTCTATAGCAATGTATATTATCCTATTTCGTTTCACACATTTTAACAGTTATAAGCAGGGCCCGGAAGTTGATGCCCTTATAAACCCCAAAAATGCACTTAAAAATTGAGTATTAATGCACTCAAAAAATAAGAAAAATGCCCTTAAAAACAAAAAAAATTCAATTAAAAACTAGATTTTTTTATTCTAAAAATACTAAAAAAAAGCTCTTAAAAATTAATAATATATTAAAAATCCATTTATTCTTCTTCTCCGATTATGGTAATGTGGGAATCCTGAAAAAGGAGAACTAATTTAATAAATATTGTATAACCAATCTGCCAATAAAATAATAAAATAGGCAGAACATTTGTGTGCATGTGAGAATGATATAGAGATATAAGTACATCTTAGATTTACCTTATTCTGCATTGCAATGCACAACGGAGGTCATCTTCAGATTTTCAGGTGTGAATGATCGGCGATTATCGGCCAGGAGGTTTTTGTACCTGGAGAAGCTACGCTCTACATCCACGGATGTTATTGGAGCATACTTGAAGTATGGAATGTCACCCGGCAATATGTCCTCTTCAATGTCTTCTAAAGAGTCACTTTTACCGGTGATTATGTCAGCAATTTTACACACTGTTTTGAATCCCGAATTTTTTATCAACACATTCTGAAGTTTTGCAAACACTGCTTCTCCAATTTTGCTGAAGCTCTCTTGAGGTTATCTTGTAGTGTTGTGATAAGAGCAGTAGCGTCAGACAATGTCATATCTTTCTTTTCTAAGTGTGTTATGGTTACTGTCAAAATACTGAAATTAGCCTTGATATACGCCAGGTTTCCCTCAATTTCGCGATCTGAGAGCATATCTTGTGCAATCTTGATAGATACGGCCTCTTCACTGTCAAATCTGTTCACAGCTGTTTTTAAAACACGAATATGGTCAAAATAATAGAAACACGCCTGAAGCCATGTGCACCATCATGTAATTATTGGCTGAGGTGGTAAGGGTACATCAGGTGCCACCGTCTTGAGATCAAGTACTCTAGATAGCGCTTTCAAGAATACTTTTTTAACGTTTGACACTAGTTGGTCAACATTTCCAAAGTTCTTTCTCACCTCTTCAGCAACTCGATGAACTGCATGAGCGACACATGTTACGTGAATCATTTTAGAATATAATGCTTTAATTACAGTTGCTGCGTTGATCATATACGGCGCAGCATCACTTACAAAAAGAAGAACATAATCGTGCTTAATATCGTCAGGCCAAATCAGAAACATGGATGTATCAAACAACTTGCTGATTGTGGAGTGGTTGGCTTTATCCAAGATTTCTGTATTCAAGAGAAATGTTTGATAAACAGTATTCAGTTCAAGAGTTCCAATAACTACGTTACTACATACCGACCTTCTACATCTATTGTCTCATCAATTAATACCCAGATTTTTTTCCTGCACACACTGCTTCGTATTTTATCTAGAGTTTTCTCATAGCACAAGCTCACGTAACTTTTACGCAGAGTAGATTCATCTGGTATAGAATTATTCGTGTGTCTTTCTAAAAACTCACGAAATTTAGGATGATTTACTTTTCCGAGTGGAACATTAGCTGACAACAATACTTCGCACAACTCTTGATTAAAAGATGATTTGGTTTTAGAGGTTGAAGCACTTTGGAACAGCAATCTTTGAGTTAATTTTTTTTGTTGCTGTCCGTTCTAAAGCACTCTTGTGTTTCTCACGACCGATATAAAAACAGTAAAAAAAATGCCTCAAAAATGCTGCAAAAACGCCAAAAAATGCCATAAAATGTAAAAAAAAACTAAAAATGCAAAAATATGCACAATAAAAGTAATGTTTTCGATATCAGAGTGTCATAACATGTGTTTATATACAAGTTAACATTGCGATTGACTTCAGAGAAAAAAGATGCAATGTCATCAACTTCCGGGCCCTAGTTATAAGCATAGTTTAGATAAAGGATGAAAGAAAGTTATTTCTCTGATAAGAATTAATTTTCCAACCACTTTGGAGATCAAGTTAAGTTAAATTTTATTTTATTAAACATTTCATACATAAAGCATCTCCTAAGATGAAGTGTTATATTCAAAATATTTATCCTGATAAGGATTTGAAAGTCCAAAAATACGGGTTTTGAATTTCTGTACCGTTCAAAAATGTTTCCAAACTAAATATTTAATGTATATATTTTTTTTAACAATCTAGACTATTTTTAACATTATAAATAGATTTATAGAATACATTTCACTAAACACAAATATATTATATATATATTATATATATATTATATATATATATATATATATATATATATATAAAGAGGTTTCGTTTTTTGATTGTTTGATGGACGCATTATTTTAAAACCAATAGCTCTAAATAGTGAATAGTTGTCGCCAAAATTTGTTTTCTCCTTAAATGTATCCAGCCGTGAAGAGCCCCAAAGGCTGTGATTGATTTCTTGGCTCATCAGGTATCGAAACAAGGTGATCTCGAAAATAAGTTTAGTGTGTTGCCGCCGGTTTGAAAGTTAATAGCCGGGCTATTAAGATCCGGTTTTGACGCCAAACCTCCGGAGCTTACAACTTAACCCGGCAATTGTACCGGCACATGTATCAGCAGTAGCCAAGTGCGAGTGGTAATTAAGGACCCCTCTAACCTACCAAAAGGATCAAAATTAATAGTTTTAGTGAAATCATGTAAAATAGAACTGAAATACTGAGCACACATTTTGGGATTCATGTGCCCCAACCAATCACGGGTTATAAACCAGAGTCTAGAGAGGAGGAACCCATTGCCTTATCACATATTCTGGGTATAAATTGTATTCCTACAACATCATAAAACGAATTGTTTTGTTAACTGTTGAGCTGTTTAGTTTGTAGCTCCATTCTATTACATTTTATAATCCTTATTACTTGCTGAGATATACTTTTAAGCATGTTTGTATGTATCTAGAACTAAATGAACCAAGAGTCATGGAGAAACAAATAGGATGAAAAGCAAAAAAACTGTTTATGTCAAATATGTTTTAATGTATGTATTTTTTACAGTATTATTTTATGACTATATAATAAATATATAAATAATGTAAATTTGTCCTCGAATAAAGAGGAAGAAAGTAGATTATCCTTTATGGATTATTAAAAAGACATTAATCTATATTTTAGTGAAATACTTATAATATTGGCAACATTTACTGTACATGACGAGGGCGGGAATCCTTGAAGTTTCATTAGTCCTTACAATGCACCAGCCTTATTGGTAGAGCTTGAGTCCTTCCTTCAACACAGGGATCACTATGTCCCGTCCCAGGTGACATCACTATCAAGTAGTCATTTTTAAATATGCTTTTACTAAAGACCAGACCAAAATTGCCTTCTAGAATCAATAAATTGTCTTTCACAACGCTAGGTTCAGGTAGCGGCCCCACCCTTCACATAAACCAAACCCCTAATGATCCTCAGACTGAAAATAACTTTTTTTTGTTTAAGTGAATGTTTACAAACTGCATTGTTACAAACAATCTTCAAATATCGTTAACTAGTTAGTTACTTGACTGAAAAGGTTTGTTTGGAGAGTTAGTTTGAGGGGAGGGTTTGACTGACACACTTGGAAGCTTGCTCTCCTGCTTGAATCCTTTACAACGAACAATTTGAAAGTGAGTTATTTCACTTGTAAGTGGTGTTATCAGTGAGAACTACAACTAGCACTCCCAGCGACCAAGGACTCAACCTGGCTCAAGGAGCAGGTACGGCTGAGTGTCTGTGGTACCTTTTCTATGTCTCTGACCTTCAAGGGAAGAATTAACACAATATTTTAAACACTATGCATGGAATGTCAATTGCATTATTTAAATCCTCTCCCTTAACTTAGTCGCAAAAAAAAATCCGGATGATTCTAGAGTAATTTAATAATATTACTAAACCTCCTTTGTGTTCAGCCTTGATTGTGTACGCCTCGCTCCAAACTATATTTCTCGGTGGTCAACTGTTCCTGGACCAATAGGGATGGTGGAGGTAGGATTTAAAGGAAATGTACCTGTATTTGCTTTGAAGGTAAGTAGGAAACTATTTAGTAAAAAAAAACACCCTCAGTAGCCTACATCCTGCTGAGATTCATTTCTTTGACCTCACAGTTACCCGACTATATTATAACTATATTTTGTGTATAACCCGAACGGGTAGTAAGACGTGGTGCTAATAATAATAATAATATAACTATATTTAGTCCACGTGCTCGCCTGTGTGGATATCGAGATGTGTGCGTTGGCATTGGGTCTTTATATTCGAATGGTAATATCGCTAATGGTCTAGTTAAATGTATTTCATCGCCATAACTCTGCACGGGTATCCGAAATAAGACTAGCGAGACGAGCAACTCCATGAAGTGCACCCGCAAGCGAGCTATATCGACAGAGCGGCCACCGCCGTTAGCGATAATGGTGCCAAAATTTGTGGATAGAGGGTGTCATATGGTCAGCACAACGAGCCTTTCGGCTGTTAATCTCAGTTTTCTAAACCACAGCTGCTAAGCTCCTCATTTGTCCTCACGAGGCTGAATTTGACCCCGTTCCAAACCCAATGATTCGCAGATACACTTTGGAAGCGCCGGGGATCGAACTAGAGACCTCTTTATCTGTAGCCAGGAACTCTGACCGCTAGACCACAGAGGTGAGACGAATAATAAACTATATCTAGCGTGTATTAGGTATACAACTTCGGATAGAGTTACAAATAGCTAATTTAATTTTAATCATTTATTAATATAATTGTTTAAATAATCAGCAAATACTATTTATTTTTCTTGGAACTGTGCGCTTGCAACATAAATAAGACTCAACAAGATTATGTTGATCTAGCAACATATTTCTAACAATCCCCTCACACATTTCAACAATTGAATAAAAGTTATACGCTTACTAATCCAAGTTGGAGTATCAATACTTTGAGTGTAAAAATCAACAACGAACACAATCTCAGCCAACTCAATCATAATATTACATAACTGATACGACACAATCTTTCATATTTTCTAACATAGTTTAATAATTCAGAACAGAATGTTCAAACATTGCTAATTAGTTTACTACTCTTTCATTATATTTGTTCTGAACAAAGGTATTACTATCCAAATGTGGTTAGAACCATTTCTGCTGCAGCTAAAAGACAAACTTATAAAATTCCCTTTTATTAGTTCGAGGCTACAAAAACATTTATTATAATATCGCGGCAATAATGTTTCCCGATTACAGTTTTATCTCTATAGAATAAGAAAACTTTATATTTTTGAGGAATGCTTGATCTATAATTCTCACCATTGATAATAATATTAGAATTGTGACTTCTTGTGTAAAACATCTTTGAAAATTATCTAATTTTACCTTTTCATATTTTTTGTTTTGTTATTAAACTAAAAATGTAAGGCTTTTAATTAATTCCATTGGGACGTAACTAACACCTTTTGTCTATAACTGGGCTCGACCCAAATCTTAAAGTCACAAACAATTTTTATTCAATACGAGATTTTGGAAAGTTCTCAATTTATGGTCCATTATTGCCATTCTGAGCTGTTATCTGCATTGCAAATAAATTTTCAGATGAAAAACCTCGGATAATTGAATTGCAAGCTGTGACGATAACTTGATTTATCTGAATAAAATAAAATATGATGAACTATTGCCCAATAAAACATCCATCGCGTAGTTATATAAATAGCCACAATATAGTATTTGTTCAAGCACACAAAAAATATTCGAATTTCGATTCGGCTTCGAGAATATCTCATATATTCGAATCGAGTTCGCTTGGAATTGAAAAAGTGGGCCTCAAACACACGTAGCTGAACTAATAGCTAGGTTTGCCGATGGTGAAGAGATCAGAGTTTAAATCCCGGGTGAGTGTACTAAGGGTGTTTGTTCCTAAATGACTCTCCACTCTACCTTCAACATCCCTGCATCGTGGCTATCCTTGACAGGAATGTCTTCAGAAGACGTGCTTGGTTTGATTGTTTGTTCTTGTTATATAGCCCTATGGTTAAAGCACTCGTCTGCGGAATAATTCCCACCAAACTCAATTTTCCCCCCACATCGTTTAGGCGTTATAAGTACAGTCCAAAAAGTCCCCATCGATATCATGTTCGCTTCGAAAGATATTCAAGGTCAAAGGTCATGAAAAAAATCGCGGATATCTCGCTCCTTTTGGTCAGACAACAGTTATGACTAATATCGAAACTGTAGAGTGTAAAATTCTCTGTTTAAAAAGGTCTCATACATTTTTCACTTAAGGAAAACAGTTTTCACGTTATGCGGCCCACAAAACACCAACTCAGCAGAATAACAATGCAATTGTTTCCCCACCACCTTCGAGGTATAATGCATGGCGCGTTTTTATTTTACATAGTTTCCCCTGTATTCCTAATTCATGTTTTGACAAAGCTTCATTATTTACACAGCAATTATGACTCTTCCTCTTTATTGTCTTCAATCTCTGACATTTCATCCTTCATCTTTTCCAGCATTAACTTACCTTCCTCTGACTCTGATATGCTGCTCCAACTGTTGGTGAGATGGATGGTAATTTGGCAGGCGTTTTGAGACTTGTCGATATAGCAAAGCTCGCTATCAATAGTTATCAATAGAAACTTCTGAGAGTGGTGCTCTGTACATTGCCAAAATAAAACGTAATCCAATTTCCACAACTACATTTGGTGCACAATTTTCTTGCTTAAATACTTACTGCTAAACGCTGCAAATTTTGACATTTCTCAAGCAAGCATTTCTCTCCTTTACTTTTCCTTTATTAAAAAGCGCAGAGATCGTATCACATCCAGTAATAGCATGCAAAAATAGAATATGCTCTTTCAGTCGCGGCTCGTGTATTTAAACATTGAGAGGGCTACATTAGAGGGGTGGGAGGACTACCAAGGGGTCTGGGAGGTATGGAATTTTTAAAACTCTAACCTTAAAATTTCAATTTTAAGCTCATCCCGAGCTATCTTTAAGAGCATCTTTGCTTTTAAAAACCTTGTTCACTACTCTGCTATTAAAGTTCCACCACGTACTTAAAGGTCGAGGAATACGACGAGACACATTATCAAACAATGAAAGGCACTGCGATGACCTTGAAAAATGCAGGGATAACTGGAAGACTGATGAAACAAAACGTCGCTGGGGGTTTCGCGAAGCTACCTTTTGCATTATTATGTTTAGCTGACGGGCGTAACAGTGTACAAAATGTGTAGTTGTGTAGGTTTCTTATTTTTTACTTGTACCCTCCTCTTTCCCCGCTCGTTACAGAAGCTCCATCATATGTCTGCGCAATGAGTTTATCGGTATCATCTTTCAAAACAATGCAAAGCTGTTCTAAAATGCATTAAAATAATCCTTCTGTATTCAGAGAATTTGAACTTAAAAATCCCCCAAATCTTTTGTAGACAGCTTCTTCCCTTTCATAATGGAATACAATAACCGTTTGAGTTTTTTTTACGAGACATCAGTAGTATCATCTGACATCACAGCAATAAATTTCGACTGGTTTATTTCAGTACAAATCAAAAAATGCACGCCGCTTAACACTCAGCTAGACACAGAAACTGGCTGTGTGGGCTGCATCACAGAACAGCCCATGCAAGCGCCATCACGCGACCTTCTCCTTACCCCTCGCCCCAATCCCCCGGGTGCTCATGACCAAATGACCACCACGAGCGCATGCGCAAGATAGCCAGTTGGACTGCTTGAGGCCACAGCCCGACTGTTGTGTCTCTACTCTCTACCCCAATGCTAGGCAGGCGCGCAGAATAAGGCTGTAGTGTGTAGCGATCATAAGTGATTAAGAGGGACGTTCATTGTAATGTTTGAGAAACTAATACCATGATGAGTTGTTATTCACACATAATTCAAGGAAGGCTGCAGCCCTATACGACGAGCCGCCATTCTGCTTTTTACAGCGATGAAAATTGTCGATGCTAACAGAAGAATATATCTTCGTCTCAATTTTTCCTTTGTCCATATTGATAAAAAAAAAGTTGTTTCTGCGAGGGAGTATGTGCTAACAGAAGAACTAAAAGATCTACCTACATCTTCTCCAACAACAGCTGTTGTATTTATGCCTGATTTTTTGAGTGCTGATTCTATTAATAAAAGCATCATCCTGAGCTTGTTTTGCTACGATGTCAACAATTTGTAATTTTTGCTTGCATCAGCATTGAAATTATTCGGTCTTTATTGGAGCAGTTGGAAAGAAAATTTTCTTGACCCATAGTTACTTGCATCGTTTCATCGAAAAGAACTTCGAAAGATCCACAGAGTCCAACGGTTAGCGGGGGCCTCTTTTATGCCATTTAAATATCTATTACAATCTTAACAAACGCAGTTCATATAATGTAGATATTGAGTTTTCATATCAATTTGTATGTCTTATTTAATAAATATTCTTTGCAGTAGACTACAAGGAGTGGAGTATGCGCCTTGCGTCGAACTTTAATAGTGCATTATTTACAAAACAGTTGCCCGTATGTGAAAAATGTATAAGACATTTTTTGTAAAGAATGTCTCAATCTACAATTTTGGTACTAGTTATGATTGTCGCCCGACCAATATAAAGCAAGATATCAGTGAAAAAACATTTTTCATGACATTTGACCTTGAATATCTTTCAAGGCGAACATGATAGCGATGGGGACTTTTAGGACATTACTATAACGTCTAAATAAAGGTTTATGCAAAAATTCAGCTTGGTGGGATTTATTCCGCAAATTTCCCCTTTTTAAGACTTAAATGACTAGGCTATTATGGGAATAAAAACGAAAAGAAAACACCTGCGATATATGCTAGGAATATTTACAGTACATTCGTATTTGAATGATTACTGGACATTTTCCGCGGTGACGATGGGGGACAAAGCGACAAAGTTTATTTATACACTAGCAGTCCCACACGGCGTGGGTGTCACACCCACTGTGGTATAAGAATTATATAAGCTCCTCCCTCTCCCCCAATGGTGCCCGTATCTCTTAAACGTAATTATAAGCCGGATAAAACATATTTTCTTAAAAAATTGTTAGAAATAGCCTAACTAAAAAGCTAGTTAAGAATTTAAAAATCCGGCTTCGAGGTGCATTCGGACCACCTTCCGTCCACCCATTTTACAAATGTCAGACCTCTGCGGGCCGTAGATTTGGCTGGGCATCGCATACAAACAAACAAACACTTCCTTTATTATTATAGAAGATTATGATTACCTACTTACATGTAAAATTTGAAGTCTCTAATAATTATAGTTACAGAAATAAGGCAACTTTAAAGCGAAAATATAAATCTTCTTTATTCCCTACCCCGTGGGAATTTCAAAAATCCGGCCTTATTCCTTGTCTACATCATAAAGGGAACCTCTGTGCCAAATGTCAGATTTCTAGGTCCAAGGGTTTGGGCTGGGCGTTGATGAGTCATTCAGTGAGTCAGAACTTTTATTTTTATATATATAGATAACTACAAAAAACGTTCCTTTCAATGCAGTTTTTATCCAAATAGAATTTAATATTTCAACATTGTTCATTATTGGGAACTTTATCTCCATTAATGTCTAATCAGAATTGATCCCCGTACAATAGTGTTGGTGTAAATGTACGATTTCTAGCCGACTGCATCACAGAGTTTATTGGCATGTGATGCACGCTCTTAAGGGGGGAGTGTATGGGACGCGAGAAAAGGCCAGTGGTTCTGCATTTTTGTAGCAAAACATAGTTTTGATATCCCTCCGACATGCGCACATCAGAATTCGACGAGGAACTTTTGAAATGAAAAGAAAAAGTTGTTAAATTCCAGTACGCTATCGACGGATATTCAAGAAATGTTGATATCAACATGTGAAGAAAATTAAACTATTTGCTTTTACTGGATAATTATTTGATTTATTTGAATAAACCAGTGTTTTTCTAATACAGCTGAAAAAACACTGGCTACCCTTATCTCAAGTTGTTTCTAGCCCCGCCTTAAATAAAATAGTTTTATGAAATTATTTTTCAATATTAATATCGGTCACTTTAAGTTTTAGTGCAAATTATACATTATATTTATATTTTTATTAAACATATTCAGGATCATTACATTATTCCAAAGGCTGTTCACGAGAATCTCAACATATTTTGAATATTTGTAATGGGCATCCTTGAATTCGAGGAATCTTTTTTCTTTATTAAAACAAATAATATGTTTGCATAAAATTAAACTAAACGCATCTGCTTAAGGCCCTGCCTACCCATAAATGCACGGTTCTAAACAAAAGAATTTAGAACAAAATATATTTAATAATTCAACCTTGTTGTTTTTTATTTATTTTAGTAACATATCTGGGCATCTTTCATAATTCTTATGGAATTTTCAAACCATGCTAAAAATAGTTATTGAAATAATTTCATTAAAATGTTTCCATTTCAATGCATTTTAAATGGGATAACAAAAATTATTAATGGATTTATTTATTTTCTTTGTACAATTAAGCTAGAGTGTTTGTTTATAACATACTATTTAATGAATAATTTCTTTTTCTTTTTAGACATATTTTTTAATTTGGGTTAGTTTCAATAATCACGACGATATTGAGCTCTAACAACTCCCAAGTCGACACTCTAGTCAAAATACATGGTTTTAAATACAACTTTTCCTTCTGCAACTAGTTGTCTTAGCTGATAACAGGTGCCGTTAGTATGATCATTACCCATTTACAAGCTAGTATCATTTTGCAAGCGTTGGCTAACCTGCTGTATCGGAATGCAGGCGGCAATGGAGGGTTAAACTAATCTCTGTGACCTTCTTGAGTCAAAGAAACATTAATACCATGTACGTTAGGATAAGAAGGGCCAATGTCCAATTATGAAAATTTGCGTAATTAAATATAAACAATTAAACATCTTAATATATTCAGTAACTAAAATACTCACAAAGTCTTCCTGCTGTGTGAATAAATATAGTTGGTCCCTACTTACTTCAATGAGAGTATTACTCTAGTGATACATTATTTTCAAAGAAAAAACCACACGCTTCTCCATATACAAAGTTTTATGACATTAGCCCTTCTTTAACTGAGGCAGTAAAACATGTAAAATTCTTCACTCTTATCTTATATTCTTTCTTGAGTTTTCTCATTCTTTAGCACTACACGTTGTAATAATAAGTGTTAATATTTAAAGTAAATGAAAACTACTGTAAATTGAATTTTTAATCCACTATTATAATAAATGAAAATAAACATTCCTGCTCATATCAAACAGTTATTTTAAATAAAGTTTGGTCTAAATGTAATTTGGAGACGTTCTCAGTATAATTTTATATACTAGTTTTTATTTTACTGTCTAGGATTTGACTCTCATTGGACTTTGGAATAAGTTATTTTTCAAAAAGTTAATGAACGAAGTTTTTGGTAGTCAAGATGTGAAAATGTTAATTTTATTTTATTAGCGTGTTAAATGTGATTACTTTTAATTTGAACCTGTTGCATTCTCGCAGTTTGTGCGCTCGTTTTGGAAGAAATGTATCGAATCCCGAACAATAAGTACCCACGGTGATTACTTTTTATATAATTAACAATATGTGACCTTTTTGCTTTCGAACAAAATCCAATGGATTGTATAAATTTTGAGGTGGAGAAGTATTTACAAAATATTATTTTATATCCTTGTGAATAACAAGTTTGTTAAGAAAGGGCGCACAAAGAAAATCAAAGATATAATTGATTATTTAACTTCTTGTAGTAAAGGGTAAGTTTTTTTTAATGGTATGCATATTACTGGCGCTTAGGCTATCTGTATCTACTAATTTAAGTACAATGGATGAGCAACGATACTATTTTATTCACTGTAGAAATAATATCAAAATTAAGATACAAATAAATACTTCTATATAACAATGCAGCGATTATTCTGATATTTCAAGTACTTTTTTTTTTAAGAAAAGCTCTTAGCTGAAAGTAAATGTTACTAACACTCTGTAACGCACTTATTGTATGTTCAAAATCTCTTGTGCCTTGGCCGAGTTCGTATCACGCTAGTACTAAGTAATTTCAACCTAACAGGGAATCGAACTAGTCAAGTTATTGAGCTGATTAATTTACGCACTCAGTGCTCAGTCATAGCACTTTAGCAATATTGACCACGACATGAAGCCGATGATAAGTAAAATATATTTAAAACCATTAGAGTTAAGGAACTTTTGGGTTCCCTATGCCATAAAGTAAGTAAGTAAGTAAGTATTTGATACTCGACCGCCTCTGTTGTATAGTGGTCAGATTTACTGGCTTCAGATACTGAAGTCCCAAGTTCGATCCCCAGTGCCCCTGATTGTGTCTGTGAAGCAGTGGGTCTGAAACGGAACCAATATCAACTTCGTGAGGACAAATGAGGAGATAATTGAATGAATAAGTAGCACTTCAGTCTAGAAAACTGAGATAGAAGTCTGGAGGGCTCGTTGTGCTAACCACATGGCACCCTCAGCTTGAAAATGTTGGCCCTATCTTTGCCAACATACGGCAGCCTCTCGATTGGTATAGCCTGCTTGCAGGCTGACACCATGGAGATATTACTCAAGTTAAACTCTACCAATAGGATAAAAAATTATTCCCAAAAATATTTATTTCTGGAAAATTGTGTAAATCCTATAGATGTTTGAAAACTGTAAACACCGTATTAAATAACAGATACCCACTTCAGTGGCTGAGTGGTCTAAGGTGTCACTAGTGTTAAATGGGCCTGCTGATAGCGGAGCACTTGGGGTGCAAATCCTGGTCGAGTCTATTGAGGGTAGTTTTTCCTAAATTGTTTCCCCATCTTCCAAAATAAAAATGCTGGTAGATAACCTCTCAAATGCTTCTTTCCTCATTACCACCCAATTAGATTATCATATATGCGTATAACATGAACAGGTAGTATGACGTGGTGATATCAGTAATAAAAATAACAGATATATTTATTGTCAAAATTGTTATAGTCTTCGAAATGAAACTGCTTTTAAAATATGTTATTGCCTCCTTAGCCTTTAAATTTTAAAAATTAGCCAAAGCACAATGGCCAAATTTAGCACATTAAATTTTAGTTATTTTTTATTTTACCTGCTTACTAATAAACTCAAATAAATGGTACGACAAAATCGTAAGCTACATACTCACTCATAAAGGTTATTTATTATAGTTAGTGACAAAATCTTCAAAAATAAGTTCTCTAATTTTACCTTAAATAAATTTTTCTCTGATAAATAAGTGTACATTATTATTTATCACTACCCTCACCAGATATTTATTTGAAAAAATTTCAATAGTGGTACAACAGCATTAACCTGGAGTCACGTGACACTTTGATATGCTAATTACTCAAAATGGGTACGAGTACAAAACTTTCTCTTTGTGGTACAAAACGGTACAGAACTAGTACAAAACTTTGGCATGAAAAGTTCAAAAGTGGTACAACAGCATTAACCTGGAGACACCACTTTGATATGCTAATTACTCAAAATGGGTACGGGTACAAAACTTATTTGTGTTACAAAACGGTACAAAACTAGTACAAAACTTTGGCATCAAAAAATTCAAAAGTGGTACAACAGAATTAACCTAGAGTCACCACTTTGATATGATAATTACTGAAAATGAGTACGGGTACAAAACTTATTTGTGTTTCAAAACGGTACAAAACTATTACAAAACTTTGGCATCAAAAAAAGATCAAAATCAAAAGGGGTACAACCGCATTTACCTGGAGTACGTGGAGTACTCACTTTGATATGCTAATTACTCAAAACGGGTACGGGTACAATACTTTTTCTTTCTGGTACAAAACGGTACAAAACTAGTACAAAACTTTGGCATCAAAAAAGTTCAAAATTAAAAAGTAGTAAAACAGCATTAACCTTGAGTCACCACTTTGATATGCTAATTACTCAAAATGGGTACGGATACAAAACTTTGGCATCATAAAAAGTTCAAAATTCAAAAGTGGTACAACTGCATTAACCTAGAGTCACCACTTTGATATGCTAATTACTCAAAACGGGTACGGGTACAAAATGGTACAAAACTAGTACTAAACTTTGGCATCAAAAGGTTCTAAATTCAAAAGTGATACTACAGGTTAATGGACGTCTAGCTGACTGGAATGGATAAGCTAATTTTTCTGCTCGAGAGTGTGATTGTATCTTGACGTTATGTCTCCCCACGTTTAGTCAAACTTGGTCGCCTACACACTTTACGGTCCGGCACTACACTTCTTATCTCTCTCAATTCTTGGAAAAAAGTTTGCTTGCTGCCTTTACTGATTACCGGTCGTGGTCGCCGGTCTCCCAATTGTTTAAGGCCCTGCCTACCCTCCCTGGCGGCTGTTGAGCTTTCAGCTCTAAAATAGATGGCGTTGCTAACGTTATACAAATTGGTGGATTCCAGCCATCAGGTTGGCAGAACTACTGGTTTGTTTAAACAATTGGGAGACTGGCGACCACGACCGGTAATCAGTAAAGGCAGAAAGCAAACTTTTTTCCAAGAATTGAGAGAGATAAGAAGTGTAGTGAAGGACCGTAAAGTGTGTAGGCGACCAAGTTTGACTAAAAGTGGGGAGACATAACGTCAAGATACAATCACACTCTCGAGCAGAAAAATTAGCTTATTCATTCCAGTCAGCTAGACGTCCATTAACCTATAGTACCACTTTTGAATTTAGAACCTTTGATGCCAAAGTTTAGTACTAGTTTTGTACCATTTTGTACCCGTACCCGTTTTCAGTAATTAGCATATCAAAGTGGTGACTCTAGGTTAATGCAGTTGTACCACTT
The DNA here is from genome assembly GCA_039000515.1 of Timema cristinae. NCBI lineage: Eukaryota > Metazoa > Arthropoda > Insecta > Phasmatodea > Timematidae > Timema > Timema cristinae. The sequence continues at coordinate 5,015,104 of JBCFYV010000024.1, forward strand.
TAGAATTTTGAACTTTTTTTGATGCCAAAGTTTTGTATCCGTACCCATTTTGAGTAATTAGCATATCAAAGTGGTGACTCAAGGTTAATGCTGTTTTAGTACTTTTTAATTTTGAACTTTTTTTGATGCCAAAGTTTTGTACTAGTTTTGTACCGTTTTGTACCAGAAAGAAAAAATATTGTACCCGTAACCGTTTTGAGTAATTAGCATATCAAAGTGAGTACTCCTGGTACTCCAGGTAAATGCGGTTGTACCCCTTTTGATTTTGAACTTTTTTTGATGCCAAAGTTTTGTAATAGTTTTGTACCGTTTTGTAACACAATAAAGTTTTGTACCCGTACTCATTTTCAGTAATTAGCATATCAAAGTGGTGACTCCAGGCTAATGCTGTTGTACCACTTTTGAATTTTTTGATGCCAAAGTTTTGTACTAGTTTTGTACCGTTTTGTAACACAAATAAGTTTTGTACCCGTACCCATTTTGAGTAATTAGCATATCAAAGTGGTGACTCCAGGTTAATGCTGTTGTACCACTTTTGAATATTTTCATGCCAAAGTTTTGTACTAGTTTTGTACTATTTTGAGTAATTAGCATATCAACGTGGTGACTCCAGGTTAATGCTGTTGTACCACTTTTGAATTTTTTTCATACCAAAGTTTTGTACTAGTTTTGTACTATTTTGTACCCGTACCCATTTTGAGTAATTAGCATATCAAAGTAGTGACTTTAGGTTAATGCAGTTGTACCACTTTTGAATTTTGAACTTTTTTTGATGCCAAAGTTTTGTATCCGTACCTATATTGAGTATTTAGCATATCAAAGTAGTGACTCAAGGTTAATGCTGTTTTACTACTTTTTAATTTTGAAGTTTTTTGATGCCAAAGTTTTGTACTAGTTTTTGTACCGTTTTGTACCAGAAAGAAAAAGTATTGTACCCGTACCCGTTTTGAGTAATTAGCATATCAAAGTGAGTACTCCACGTACTCCAGGTAAATGCGGTTGTACCCCTTTTGATTTTGAACTTTTTTTGATGCCAAAATGTTGTAATAGTTTTGTACCGTTTTGTAACACAAATAAGTTTTGTACCCGTACCCATTTTGAGTAATTAGCATATCAAAGTGGTGACTCCAGATTAATGCTGTTGTACCACTTTTGAATTTTTTTATGCCAAAGTTTTGTACTAGTTTTGTACCGTTTTGTAACACAAATAAGTTTTGTACCCGTACTCATTTTGAGTAATTAGCATATCAAAGTGGTGACTCCAGGTTGATGGTGTTGTACCACTTTTGAATTTTTTCATGCCAAAGTTTTGTATTAAACTTGTACCGTTTTGTACCACAAAGAGAAAGTTTTGTACCCGTACTCATTTTGAGTAATTAGCATATCAAAGTGTCACGTGACTCCAGGTTAATGCTGTTGTACCACTATTGAAACTTTTTCAAATAAATATCTGGTGAGGGTAGTGATAAATAATAATGTACACTTATTTATCAGAGAAAAATTTATTTAAGGTAAAATTAGAGATAACTTATTTTTGAAGGTTTTGTCAGTAACTATAATAAATAACCTATACGATTGAGTATGTAGCCTACGATTTTGTCGTACCATTTATTTAAGTTTATTAGTAAGCAGGTAAAATAAAAAATAACTAAAATTTAATGTGCTAAATTTGGCCACTGTGCTTTGGCTAATATGTAAAATTTAAAGGCTAAGGAGGCAATAATATATTTTAAAAGCAGTTTCATTTCGAAGACTATAACAATTTTGACTATAGATATATCTGTTATTTTTATTACTGATATTACCACGTCATACTACCTGTTCATGTTATACGCATATATGATAATCTAATTGGGTGGTAATGAGGAAAGAAGCATTTGAGAGGTTATCTACCAGCATTTTTATTTTGGAAGATGGGGAATTAATTTAGGAAAAACTACTTTCAATAGACTCGACCAGGATTTGCACCCCAAGTGCTCCGCTATCAGCAGGCCAATTTAACACTAGTGACACCTTAGACCACTCAGCCACTGAAGTGGGTATCTGTTATTTAATACGGTGTTTACAGTTTTCAAACATCTATAGGATTTACACAATTTTCCAGAAATAAATGTTTTTGGGAATAATTTTTTATCCTATTGGTAGAGTTTAACTTGAGTAATATCTCCATGGTGTCAACCTGCAAGCAGGCTATACCAATCGAGAGGCTGCCGTATGTTGGCAAAGATAGGGCCAACATTTTCAAGCTGAGGGTGCCATGTGGTTAGCACAACGAGCCCTCCAGACTTCTATCTCAGTTTTCTAGACTGAAGCGCTACTTATTCATTCAATTATCTCCTCATTTGTCCTCACGAGGTTGATTTTGGTTCCGTTTCAGACCCACTGCTTCACAGACAAAATTAGGGGCACTGGGGATCGAACTTGGGACTTCAGTATCTGAAGCCAGTAAATTTGACCACTATACAACAGAGGTGGTCGGGTATCAAATACTTTCTTACTTTATGGCATAGGGAACACAAAAGTTCATTAATTTTAATGGTTTTAAATATATATTTACTTATCATCGGCTTCATGTCGTGGTCAATATTGCTAAAGTGCTATGACTGAGCACTGAGTGCGTAAATTAATCAGCTCAATAACTTGACTAGTTCGATTCCCTGTTAGGTTGAAATTACTTAGTACTAGCGTCATACGAACTCGGCCAGGGCACAAGAGATTTTGAACATACAATAAGTGCGTTACAGAGTGTTAGTAACATTTACTTTCAGCTAAGAGCTTTTCTTTAAAAAAAAAGTACTTGAAATATCAGAATAATCGCTGCATTGTTATATATAAGTATTTATTTGTATATTAATTTTGATATTATTTCTACAGTAAATAAAATAGTATCGCTGCTCATCCATTGTACTTGAATTAGTAGATACAGATAGCCTTAGCGCCAGTAATATGCATACCATTAAAAATAACTTACCCTTTACTACAAGAAGTTAAATAATCAATTATATCTTTGATTTTCTTTGTGCGCCCTTTCTTCATAAACTTGTTATTCACAAGGATATAAAATAATATTTTGTAAATACTTCTCCACCTCAAAATTTATACAATCCATTGGATTTTGTTCGAAAGCAAAAAGGTCACATATTGTTAATTATATAAAAAGTAATCACCGTGGGTACTTATTGTTCGGGATTTGATACATTTCTTCCAAAACGAGCGCACAAACTGCGAGAATGCAACAGGTTCAAATTAAAAGTAATCACATTTAATACGCTAATAAAATAAAATTAACATTTTCACATCTTGACTACCAAAAACTTCGTTCATTAACTTTTTGAAAAATAACTTATTCCAAAGTCCAATGAGAGTCAAATCCTAGACCGTAAAATAAAAACTAGTATATAAAATTATACTGAGAACGTCTCCAAATTACATTTAGACCAAACTTTATTTAAAATAACTATGTTTGATATGAGCAGGAATGTTTATTTTTATTTATTATAATAGTGGATTAAAAATTCAATGTACAGTAGTTTTCATTTACTTTGAATATTAACACTTATTATTACAACGTGTAGTGCTAAAGAATGAGAAAACTCAAGAAAGAATATAAGATAAGAGTGAAGAATTTTACATGTTTTACTGTCTCAGTTAAATAAGGGCTAATGTCATAAAACTTTGTGTATGGAGAAGCATGTGGCTTTTTCTTTGAAAATAATGTATCACTAGAGTAATACTCTCATTGAAGTAAGTAGGGACCAACTATATTTATTCACACAGCAGGAAGACTTTGTGAGTATTTTAGTTACTGAATATATTAAGATGTTTAATTGTTTATATTTAATTACGCAAATTTTCATAATTGGACATTGGCCCTTCTTATCCTAACGTACATGGTATTAATGTTTCTTTGACTCAAGAAGGTCACAGAGATTAGTTTAACCCTCCATTGCCGCCTGAATTCCGATACAGCAGGTTAGCCAACGCTTGAAAAATGATACTAGCTTGTAAATGGGTAATGATCATACTAACGGCACCTATTATCAGCTATGACAACAAGTTGCAGAAGGAAAAGTTGTATTTAAAACCATGTATTTTGACTATAGAGTCGACTTGGGAGTCGTTAGAGCTCAATATCGTCATGATTATTGAAGCTAACCCAAATTAAAAAATAGGCCTAAAAAGAAAAAGAAATTATTCATTAAATAGTATGTTATAAACAAACACTCTAGCTTAATTGTACAAAGAAAATAAATAAATCCATTAATAATTTTTGTTTTCCCATTTAAAATGCATTGAAATGGAAACATTTTAATGAAAATATTTCAATAACTATTTTTAGCATGGTTTGAAAATTCCATAAGAATTATGAAAGATGCCCAGATATGTTACTAAAATAAATAAAAAACAACAAGGTTGAATTATTAAATATATTTTGTTCTAAATTATTTTGTTTATAACCGTGCATTTATGGGTAGGCAGGGCCTTAAACAAACCAGTAGTTCTGCCAACCTGATGGCTGGAATCCACCAGTTTGTATAACGTTAGCAACGCCATCTATTTTAGAGCTGAAAGCTCAATACGCCGCCAGGGAGGGTAGGCAGGGCCTTAAGACCCTGCCTACCCTCTCTGGCGGTGTATTGAGCTTTCAGCTCTCAAAATAGATGCGTTGCTAACGTTATACAAACTGGTGGATTCCAGCCATCAGGTTGGCAGAATTACTGGTTTGTTTAGACAATTGGGAGACTGGCGACCGCGACCGGTAATCAGTAAAGGCCGCAAGCAAACTTTTTCCAAGAACTGAGAGAGATAAGAAGTGTAGTACCGGACCGTAAATTGTGTAGGCGACCAAGTTGGGCTAAACGTGGGGAGATATAACGTCAAGATACAATCACACTGTAATGTAACTGACTTGCCCCTAAAGAATATGTGAAAGCATTGACAATAATATCGTCCTAATTTTATAAACGTATCTTATTTCATTTAAATTATAATCTATTACATTGCGCTTGAAGCACTTCTTCTTCTAAGAAGGTACACGCTACTGTAAGTGACGTCAGAGTATACCAGCCAAGTTAGGTTGACAATTTAAGATTTTAAATAATAACTTCCTCTTCACGAAGGTTCAAATAGAGATTTTAAAATGTAACTTGAGTCAGTTTCCGGCTCTCGAAGCTTCTAGTAACACAGAGATGTTTTTGTCTTGTATTTTAATTTTTTATAACACGACCTTCTCGAAGCTTCCATGAGCAATGGATATATACGAAGGATGGTGAATGTAAGGGCACTTGGCGTCTTGGCGTCCAGTACTGCTCACTACTCAGTCACTAGCACAGCTTCTGTCCGCGATCCCTACAATAGGCCGCGTATATATTTCGACGACATGATCTATTTTCTCCTTAAATAAACAGAGATTCAGAAATAAAAAACATGTCAAAATAATAAGTGTGTATTAATTATAATTCTTTAATTGGCGCTCGATCACGGGGCTATAAATACCAATTAACTCACAACATCAAAAAAACCGTACCGATTTAATTAGTGCTCGACCACGGGGCAATTACCAGCTAATTAAACGGTGTAACTTCAATCGACGCTCAACGCGACGAACCAGAACATTTCAATTGGCGTCCATCGCGGTACAGTAATATTCCAGAACTTCACAACACTCTCGAGAAGAAAAATTAGCTTATCCATTCCAGCCAGCTAGACGTCCATTAACCTGTAGTACCACTTTTGAATTTTGAACATTTTTGATACCAAAGTTTTGTACTAGTTTTGTACAGTTTTGTACCACAAAGAAAAAGTTTTGTACCCGTATCAATTTTGAGTAATTAGCATATCAACGTGGTGACTCCAGGTTAATGCTATTGTACCACTTTTGAATTTGTTTTATAACAAAGTTTTGTACTAGTTTTGTACCATTTTGTACCACAAATAAAAAGTTTTGTACCCGTACCCATTTTGAGTAATTAGCATATCAAAGTGGTGACTCCAGGTTAATGCTGTTGTACCACTTTTGAATTTTGAACTTTTTTCGATGCCAAAGTTTTGTACCCGTACCCATTTTGAGTAATTAGCATATCAAAGTGGTGACTCAAGATTAATGCTGTTGTACTACTTTTTAATTTAGAACGTTTTTGATGCCAAAGTTTTGTACTAGTTTTGTACCACAAAGAAAAAGTTTTGTACCCGTAGCCGTTTTGCGTAATTAGCATATCAAAGGGTGACACCAGATTAATGCTGTGCTGTTGTACCACTTTTGAATATTTAACTTTTTTATGCCAAAGTTTTGTACTAGTTTTGTACCGTTTTGTACCACAAAGAAAAAGTTTGTACCCGTACCCGCTTTGAGTAATTAGTATATCAAAGTGGTGACTCCAGATTAATGCTGTGCTGTTGTACCACTTTTGAATATTGAACTTTTTTTATGCCAAAGTTTTGTACTAGTTTTGTACCGTTTTGTACCACAAAGAAAAAGTTTTGTACCCGTACCCATTTTGAGTAATTAGCCTATCAAAGTGGTGACTCCAGGTTAATGCTGTTGTACCACTTTTGAATTATGAACTTTTTTTGATGCCAAAGTTTTGTACTAATTTTGTACCGTTTTGTACCAGAAAGAAAAAGTTTTGTACCCGTAACCGTTTTGAGTAATTAGCATATCAAAGTGGTGAATCCAGATTAATGCTGTGCTGTTGGACCACTTTTGAATATTGAACTTTTTTTATGCCAAAGTTTTGTACCATTTTGTACCACAAAGAAAAATTTTTGTACCCGTACCCATTTTGAGTAATTAGCATATCAAAGTGGTGACTCCAGGTTAATGCTGTTGTACCACTTTTAATTTTTTTCAAATAAATATCTGGTGAGGGTAGTGATAAATAATAATATATACTTATTTATCAGAGAAAAAATTATTTAAGGTAAAATTAGAGATAACTTATTTTTGAAGATTTTCTCACTAACTATAATAACCTATACGAGAGAGTATGTAGCTTACGATTTTGTCGTACCATTTATTTGAGTTTATTAGTAAGCAGGTAAAATAAAAAATAACTCGAATTCAATGTGCTAAATTTGGCCACTGTGCTTTGGTTAATTTTTAAACTTTAAAGGCTAAAGAGGCAATAAAATATTTTAAAAGCAGTTTCATTTCGAAGACTATAACAATTTTGACTATAAATATATGTTATTTTTATTACTGATATCACCTCGTCATACTACCTGTTCATGTTATACGCATATATGATAATCTAATTGGGTGGTAATGAGGAAAGAAGTATTTGAGAGGTTATCAACCAGCATTTTTATTTTGGAAGATGGGGAAACAATTTAGGAAAAACTACCCTCAATAGACTCGACCAGGATTTGCACCCCAAGTTCTCCGCTATCAGCAGGCCCATTTAACACTAGTGACACCTTAGACCACTCAGCCACTGAAGTGGGTATCTGTTATTTAATACGGTGTTTACAGTTTTCAAACATCTATAGGATTTACACAATTTTCCAGAAATAAATGTTTTTTGGGAATAATTTTTTATCCTATTGGTAGAGTTTAACTTGAGTAATATCTCCATGGTGTCAGCCTGCAAGCAGGCTATACCAATCGAGAGGCTGCCGTATGTTGGCAAAGATAGGGCCAACATTTTCAAGCTGAGGGTGCCATGTGGTTAGCACAACGAGCCCTCCAGACTTCTATCTCAGTTTTCTAGACTGAAGCGCTACGTCTGTAAACAAGAGCAGGGGGTCGTAATCTCCTATGCCTCCCCCCTCACCCCTTATGATCGCGGGCAGACCCGAATTGCGCAGTTATTAAGGGATTAAAAACTGTTTACTAATCCCTTACCCGAATTGCGCCAAGTCAAGTTCAGGTAGATGGTGAGGGAGGTGGGGGGGATGATACAAACAAAGACCCTCGCAAACAAGCTCTCGCCACTTCATGTCTTTCCTCCCCTTAGTAAAGGAATGTAAAAACGCCCTAAGTGCCCCTAACAAGACTTGTAACAGTAGTATTGACATCCGTCTGTCCAATACTTATTAATTGTCTCGACAACAGTGACTGTCCCGGTGTATTTTTTATTTTGGGAGGGGGGGGGGGTTGTGTGAACTGTGATAATATTAGCGAGAATTATTGATATGGAAAGGATTTATAGTGAGAAAGGGAAAGTTCTGATTTTCTATTATAATTATACGTATTGACAGGTGAATCAATTAAAGTTGACGAGGGAAGAGAGGTGGAGATGCACTAAAAAGGATTGCAAGGCTAAAATATTTACTCTTGATGGAGGAAACATTTTCTCGCGGACTGAAAACGAACACAACCACGAACACTACTAGATCAAGAGTTGAACAGAAGATCCATTAGCAACGCAGTTAAGAGGAAAGCTGATGAGATTGAAGTAAGGCCTTCAATGTTAATCCCCACAGAGGTACAGACACAGAAAAAAACTATAAAAACATTGACCCGCAAGGACATTAAATGTATCAGGAATAACATCAACTACACTAAACTAAAAACACCGTCAAAATTGCCTAAATCTTCAGAAGAAATTCAATTTGCCATAGATTCAATTGAAATAAAAACTATACAAGACGAAAACTTTTTGTTGAGAAACGAAAAAGTGAAGGGGATCGTGACATTTTCTTGTGACTCGAATTTTGAGTATTTGTGCCAGATTGAAATTGTGTTAATGGATGGAACCTTTGAATACGCACCGAAACATTTTCTTCAGCTCTTTACTGTAAATGGGTATTTCGAAGGGTCATACATACCTATAGTCTTTTGCCTACTTAAAAACAAGAAAAAGCAGAGCTACATTGACGCTGTGAGAATCCTAAAGGAGGAGTGCGAGAAGAGACAATTTCACCTTCAACCGTTATACATTGTGATTGATTTCGAGCAAGCGATTCACGAGTGCATCGTGTCGACTTTTCCACAAACCAGGATAGTAGGCTGTCGATTTCATTTAGCGCAAGCATGGTAAGCAGAACCATTTTATTTTACAACTTTTCATAAATAATGTTATATAGTTTGTGACTTGATTATTATATTTTTCACTCTTGAAGATTTTTTAGAACTACGTTTTCCTACCTGTTCGAGTTATAGGCCTCCTTATGTACTAATTATGCTAATAGGCTTTGGTATGAGATAGGTAGAATGCAGAGAAAGTGAATCCGAATTTGCATATAGTGAGAGTGGAAAATCATTTAGGAAAAACCACCTTGAGTTCACTCGACCAGGATTCGATCCCCAACCTCCCAATCATCGGCTGGAATTTTTTTTATTCAAAGTGTATATCTGGAGAGTTTTTTCTAAATGATGAATAGAACAGTATAATCGATCTTCAGAAAATAATTTAACCATGGGCAGTTTACTAATGATTAATTTGAAAATAATTTAAAATTTCTCAAAAATGTCTTTAACAATTTTGATTTAAACATAGGCTACATTTTGGGCGTATTTAAGATGACAATTAATACTGTTTATTTGGTTTAGGGGGCAAAGTTCTTTTAAGGGTAGTAGATGACTAGTTTTCAAAAACTCAAAATATTTTTAACTATTTTTTTTAAATCAGCGTGCATTTATAATGAATAATAACATTGTGAGGGTCCTACTTAATTTTGGGTGAGACAAACTATTTCAAGAATAGTTTTTTACCCCCTCGGGTGGCCGGACGGTCTAAGGCGCAACTCTCGCACTAGACTGGCCCTCGAGATCGGGGAGGTTGGGGTTAGAACCCAGCCGGGTGCACTGAGGTGGTTTGATCCTAAATGGTTTCCCCACTTTCTCTCCATGCAAATGCGGATGCACTTCCTATAAATTCAACCTTCCCAACCCCTAACCCATTAGAGTAATTAGTACATAGGCTATAGCCCGAACGGGCAGTAAGACGTGGTGCTAAAAAAAAGGATAGTTTTTGGTGACTAGTTTTCAAAAACCATTAGCAACTTGTGCGCTTAGTAAAATAAAACAAACATATGGTAAACAAATTTAAAACACTCAAATTAAAAATATTAGCCAAATAAAATGATGTATTATTTGGTTTTAACACAGAGCTCCATATAAGTGTAATTATCAAATCGTCGAATAATATTGTCTCAGCTGACCCATTAATTAAAAAGTGAATATACGCTATGATCAAGTATCTGCGATTCTGTCGTAGGCCTACTTTTTATCTGTTATTCTTGGTCATTTTAAACATATGCCAGCCAAAAAAAGTGAAATGTTTTTCTGTCTGTGTGGATGTCATCACATTTTTGTACATATGATTACGGCCACATTTTTTTAGCTACGGTCCCTGATAGGCTATTTTGTAAAATATATTTATGATCTGTATTAAATCAGACTATGATTCAAAGAATGCTACGTTCCTATTTTCCTCCCTGCTTCCTTTTAATATTTTTATCATTTACATCCACTATGATTCCTTTTAGGTGGAGAAAGATTCAAAAGCTCGGTTTGGCTGCCACGTACAAAGACGAAAACTCGGATGGAGGGAAATGGCTCCACTACTGTTTTGGGCTCACTTACTTGAGGCCCGAAGAAGTAGAAGACGCTTTCTGCGATCTGATCAGCATCCAGCCAGCTGATACAAAACTGACGAGCTTCGCAGATTACCTAACTGAAACATATATAGATGAGATGGAGCAAGCGACATTCCCGCCGCACATTTGGGCAGCTGACTCATCGGACTTATGGAGGACAACAAATGCGTGCGAGAGCTTCCATTCTAGATTTAATTCATCATGTGCTTCTCCACACCCAAACATTTTTGTCTTCATACAAAATTTAAAATCGTTCCAAACTGACACGTACATTCGAAACAACAGTGTAAGAGAAGGAAATGTGCAAAAGACAGATAATAAGTCTAAGTTGAAACAATCATTCATTGAAAAAAAACTTAAACAGTTTAGGAATGGAGAAATAGACAGATTAAGCTTAGTGAAGTGTGTGTCCTTCCAAAACTCCTTTGAATGACTTGTTTATATTATATTTGTTATACTATTATTTAGCATACATATAGCTATTATTGACAATGTTTTAAAAACGGAAATTTCACTTTGATATAATATTGTTTGATTTATATTTTTTGACTTGTGTCCTTCTTACCCCCAGACATAGCATTAATATTTGTTTATGTTCAGAGTTGGCGCAATTCGGGCCCTGTCTTGGGAAGGGGGGTATTGGCGCAATTCGGGTCCGGTCTGGGGGGGCACTTTTAAGCTCTTGGCGCAATTAGGGTCCGAGCTAAGAAAATTGGCGCAATTCGGGCGAGCCCATGATCGCATTAGGACTGGCCTGCGCTCGTGAGAAAAAAGTGTATTTGAGTTTGATCAAGCACGCTACTAAGTTGCACATGAGAACGGTTTTAATTCTAATCATCAAAGTTATAGCTTTGAGAAAATTTTGAGACAACAAGTTTAGATGTATACAACTAGAATATGGTTTCCTAATGAAACTAAACTAACCGTTGTATATGTTGTAATCAATACCATAATAATGTTTACTTTCAGTTACGTATCTTGTATAATGACGTGTTGTGGCATACCATCGCCCCAACCCCTTGGCACGTCATGGTTTTACAGTGTTGTCGGATTGAAAACTCAGTCGCAAGCGAAACCACACTACACCGACTCGCAGGACAGTAGAAACCTTTCAAAATTAGCTGTTTCAGTACAGCATTGGGTTCGCGAGTTAGCGAATATTTTAACAAGTTTCAAAATTAGGGGTCCTGAAGAGAGACGAGCCTGAAGGACTTGTAGCTCGAGAGCTTAGCTCCCCTTTCAGAGTTAAATAAAGCTGTGCCTTAATCTGGGTAAATAGCCCCATGGCGTCAGCCCGCTATAGAGCCATGACGACCCGTTCCAGACATCGCTCACAGAAAATATGGAAGCTTCGGAGATGGAACCCAGGACCTCATTACCTGTAGACATGAGCTCTGCCCACAAACCACACGCGTGATAATAATAGAGGCGTTTAGAAAACCAATTACAGCTATAAGCGTCCATGGGCAGGCAACGGGGATACTATATCTAGAACACACATGGAATCATGAGACTCAGAGAGGCATAAAGATGTTTCCCTGGAGACAGAACACCCCCACACCGTCCAATCAGCCTCCAGATGGCGACCATCGATCCTGAAACAGTTCTCAACACATTCACGACCGATCATTACCCCTCGGCACTAGTCCAAACAATGTGTTAGCTATTCGCGGTGCAACCTAGGCTAATTATAGCACAGACACTACAACCAGACCGTAGACAGTTGGATTATTCTTTAGAGAATGGAGAAAAATAATTTTGAAATTATACATTCATAATTCTCGGAGGAGGCAGGATTAATTATTTAATGTCACATAATGAACTCACTTTCACTTTAAATGATCAAATAGATTCACCAAGTCATTTAAATAAGTCATCTCAAGCATTCAATCATGTATTCCCCAAATGTTGATACTCAGCTTCTGTATAAAACACTTCACTATTTTTTTGACGATAATTAGAATATCTTGATCAGATTAATTAATAGACATACTTGATGTATACATGACAACCAAACACTGGGAATGTCTCTGTTGTCGATTGTAATCCAGGAAACAACAAGACTGGCAGGACAGTAACTCAAAATTAGCTGTAGTACCTCTTGCCAGTAATAGCGAACAAACAAGTACTAGAATGTCTCTCCTTGATCAGTAACACACTAACAATCTAGTACTAGAATGTCCTTCCTCCTTTCAGTAATACAAGTAAAACCAAACATCTAGAATGTCCATCCTCCTTGACTCAAGTAATTACAGTTAAGAACCCAACCCCTAGAATGTCTCCTCCCCTTGACTAGTAATACAGAAAACCAAACAGTACTAGAATGTCTGGCAGCCTACTTGATCAGTAATCACAGGAACAACCAAGACATAAATGTCCTCCTCCTGACTCAGTAATCCCGTCACAACCAAACACTAGATGTCCCTCTCCTTGACTAGTAATCAAACAACCGAAACCGATATGTCCTCCTCTTGACTCAGTAATACAATGGTACTACCAAACTAGAATGTCCTCTTTGATCAGTAAACACTAACAACCAACCTAGAATGTCCCCCTCTTGACTGTAATAAGTAAAACCAATTACTAGAATGTCTCCTCTTGATCAGTAATACAGTAACAACTAACACTAGAATGTCCTTCCTTGACTCATAATACAGTTAACAACAAACATAGAATGTCCCCTCCTTGACTCAAGTATACAGTAACAACCAAACATAGAATGTCCTCCTCAAATGTGACTCAGTAATCAGTAAACACCAAACACTGAAAATTTCCTTTCTCCTTGATCCAGAAAATCAGCAATAACCAAACATATGAATGTCCTCCTCCTTGACTCAGTAATACAGTAACAACCAAACACTAGAATGTCCTCCTCCTTGACTCAGTAATACAGTAACAACCAAACTAGAATGTCCTCCTCCTTAAACTCAGTAATACAGTAACAACCAAACTAGAATGTCCTCCTCCTTGACTCAGTAATACAGTAACAACCAAACCTAGAATGTCCTCTCCTTGACTCAGTAATACAGTAACAACCAAGTACTAGAATGTCCTCCTCCTTGACTCAGTAATACAGTAACAACCAAACACTAGAATGTCCTCCTCCTTGACTCAGTAATACAGTAACAACCAAACACTAGAATGTCCTCCTCCTTGACTCAGTAATACAGTAACAACCAAACCTAGAATGTCCTCCTCCTTGACTCAGTAATACAGTAACAACCAAACTAGAATGTCCTCCTCCTTGATCAGTAATACAGTAACAACCAAACACTAGAATGTCCTCCTCCTTGACTCAGTAATACAGTAACAACCAAGTACTAGAATGTCCTCCTCCTTGACTCAGTAATACAGTAACAACCAAACACTAGAATGTCCTCCTCCTTGACTCAGTAATACAGTAACAACCAAACACTAGAATGTCCTCCTCCTTGACTCAGTAATACAGTAACAACCAAACACTAGAATGTCCTCCTCCTTGACTCAGTAATACAGTAACACCCAAACACTAGAATGTCCTCCTCCTTGACTCAGTAATACAGTAACAACCAAACACTAGAATATCCTCCTCCTTGACTCAGTAATACAGTAACAACCAAACAAGAATGCCTCCTCCTTGACTCAGTAATACAGTAACAACCAATACTAGAATGCCCCCCCCCCCCCCCCCCCCCCCCCCCCCCCCCCCCCCCTTTTTTTTTTTTTTTTTTTTTTTTTTTTTTTTGACTAAGTAATACAGTAACAACCTGAATGCCTTGGCTCCTTTACTCAGTATACAGTAACAACCAAACAAACACCTCACCTGACTCGATACAGTAAACACCAAAATTAGCTGTTTCATCCTTTGACTAGTTAGATAGTTAACAACCAAAACCATAGAGCCTGCACTTCTTGGACTAGTCTTAAAAATATAAAGCTCCTCCTTAATCGTAATACAGTACAACCAAACCATGAATTCCTCATCCTAGACTATGTAATAAGAACAACCAATTACTAGAATGCCTCCCCTTACCAGTGAAAAAACAGAAAACCAATACACTAAAGTCCTGCGCCGACTATAAATACATGAACAACCAAACATAAATGTTCTCCTGACAGTAATACAGTAACACCCCAGAATGGCCTCATCCTAAACTCTAAACAGTCACGAAACGATTTCCCCTCGACCAATATCCAAACTAATTGTACTCATCCTGACTCATAATACAGTAAACAACAACACTAGAATTGATTATCCTTGACTCAGAAATAAGTTGAAAAATACACAGAATTCTCGATGATCAGAATAATTAACACATAATGAATCCTTTGACTCGTAATACATAACAACCAAGTCATTTAAATGTCCTCTCCTTATCAGAAATCCAGTAACACCAGTATAAATGTCACTCTCTTTGACGTAATATAGAAAATATCTAGATGTACTCCTTAATAGAATACATAACAACAAACCTAAATGTCTCTATACTCAGTATTGTAACGCAAATAGAATGTCCTCCTCCTTGACTCAGTAATAAGTAACAACCAAACACTAGAATGTCCCCCTCCTTGACTCAGTAATACAGAACAACCAAACCTAGAATGTCCTCCTCCTTGACTCAGTAATACAGTAACAACCAAGTACTAGAATGTCCTCCTCCTTGACTCAGTAATACAGTAACAACCAAACACTAGAATGTCCTACCTTGACTCAGTAATACAGTAACAACCAAACCTAGAATGTCCTCCTCCTTGACTCAGTAATACAGTAACAACCAAACCTAGAATGTCCTCCTCCTTGACTCAGTAATACAGTAACAACAAACACTAGAATGTCCTCCTCCTTGACTCAGTAATACAGTAACAACCAAACCTAGAATTCCTCCTCCTTGACTCAGTAATACAGTAACAACCAAACACTAGAATGTACTCATCCTTGACTCAGTAATACAGTAACAACCAAACATAGAATGTCCTCCTCCTTGACTCATAATCCAGAACAACCAAGTACTAGAATGTCCTCTCCTTGACTAGTAATACAGTAACAACCAAACACTAGAATGTCTTGCCTCCTTGACTCAGTAATACAGTAACAACCAAACACTAGAATGTCCTCCTCCTTGACTCAGTAATACAGTAACAGACCAAACACTGAATGTCCTCCTCCTTGACTCAGTAAAGAGTAACAACCAAACCACTGAATGTCCTCCCTCCTTGACTCAGTAATACAGTAACAACCAAACACTAGAATATACTCCTCCTTGACTCAGTAATACAGTAACAACCAAGTACAGAATGCTCCTCTTGACTCAGTAATACAGTAACAACCAAGACTAGAATGTCCTCCTCCTTGACTCAGTAAATGTAACAATCAAACCTGAATTCCTCTCCTTGACTCAGTAAACAGGAACAACCAACACTAGAATGTCCTCCTCCTTGACTCAGTAATCAGTTAACAACAATACTAGAATGTCCTCCTCCTTGACTCAGTAATACAGTAACAACCAATACATAGATGTTTGCTGCTCTTGATCAGTAATACAGTAACAACCAAACATAGAATGCCTCCTCCTTGACTCAGTAATACAGTAACACCAAACCTAGAATGTCCTCCTCCTTGACTCAGTAATCAGTAACAACCAAACCTAGAATGTCCTCTCCTTGACTCAGTAATACAGTAACAACCAAACTAGAATGTCCTCCTCCTTGACTCAGTAATACAGTAACAACCAATACTAGAATGTCCTCCTCCTTGACTCAGTAATACAGTAACAACCAAGTACTAGAATGTCCTCTCCTTGACTCAGTAATCAGAACAACAGCTAGAATGTCTCCCTTGACTCAGTAATACAGTAACAACCAAACTAGAATGTCCTCCTCCTTGACTCAGTAATACAGTAACAACCAAACACTAGAATGTCCTCCTCCTTGACTCAGTAATACAGTAACAACCAAACCCTAGAATGTCCTCCTCCTTGACTCAGTAATACAGTAACAACCAAACACTAGAATGTCCTCCTACTTGACTCAGTAATACAGAACAACCAAAACTAGAATGTCCTCCTCCTTGACTCAGTAATACAGTAACAACCAAACTAGAATGTCCTCCTCCTTGACTCAGTAATACAGTAACAACCAAACACTAGAATGTCTCCTCCTTGACTCAGTAATACAGTAACAACCAAACCCTAGAATGCCTCCTCCTTGACTCAGTAATCCAGAAAACCAAACACTAGAATGTCCTCCTCCTTGACTCAGTAATACAGTAACAACCAAACACTAGAATGTCCTCCTCCTTGACTCAGTAATACAGTAACAACCAAACACTAGAATGTCCTCCTCCTTGACTCAGTAATACAGTAACAACCAAACACTAGAATGTCCTCCTCCTTGACTCAGTAATACAGTAACAACCAAGACTAGAATGTCCTCCTCCTTGACTCAGTAATCAGAACAACCAAACACTAGAATGTCCTCCTCCTTGACTCAGTAATACAGTAACAACCAAACTAGAATGTCTTCCTCCTTGACTCAGTAATACAGTAACAACCAAACACTAGAATGTTCCTCCTTGATCTCAGTAATACAGTAACAACCAAACATAGAATGTCCTCTCCTTGACTCAGTAATACAGTAACAACCAAACACTAGAATTCCTCCTCCTTGACTCAGTAATACAGTAACAACCAAACACTAGAATGTCCTCCTCCTTGACTCAGTAATACAGTAACAACCAAACCTAGAATGTCCTCCTCCTTGACTCAGTAATACAGTAACAACCAAACACTAGAATGTCCTCCTCCTTGACTCAGTAATACAGTAACAACCAAACACTAGAATGTCCTCCTCCTTGACTCAGTAATACAGTAACAACCAAACCTAGAATGTCTCCTCCTTGACTCAGTAATACAGTAACAACCAAACACTAGAATGTCCTCCTCTTGACTCAGTAATACAGTAACAACCAAACACTAGAATGTCCTCCTCCTTGACTCAGTAATACAGTAACAACCAAACCTAGAATGTCCTCCTCCTTGACTCAGTAATACAGTAACAACCAAACACTAGAATTCCTCCTCCTTGACTCAGTAATACAGTAACAACCAAACACTAGAATGTCCTCTCCTTGACTCAGTAATACAGTAACAACCAAACACTAGAATGTCTCCTCCTTGACTCAGTAATACAGTAACAACCAAACTAGAATGTCCTCCTCCTTGACTCAGTAATACAGTAACAACCAAACACTAGAATGTCCTCCTCCTTGACTCAGTAATACAGTAACAACCAAGTACTAGAATGTCCTCCTCCTTGACTCAGTAATACAGTAACAACCAAACACTAGAATGTCCTCCTCCTTGACTCAGTAATACAGTAAACAACCAAGTACTAGAATGTCCTCCTCCTTGACTCAGTAATACAGTAACAACCAAACACTAGAATGTCCTCCTCCTTGACTCAGTAATACAGTAACAACCAAACACTAGAATGTCCTCCTCCTTGACTCAGTAATACAGTAACAACCAAACACTAGAATGTCCTCCTCCTTGACTCAGTAATACAGTAACAACCAAACCTAGAATGTCCTCTCCTTGACTCAGTAATACAGTAACAACCAAACACTAGAATGTCCTCCTCCTTGACTCAGTAATACAGTAACAACCAAACACTAGAATGTCTCTCCTCCTTGACTCAGTAATACAGTAACAACCAATACTAGAATGTCTCTCCTCCTTGACTCAGTAATACAGTAACAACCAAACACTAGAATGTCCTCCTCCTTGACTCAGTAATACAGAACAACCAAACCTAGAATGTCCTCTCCTTGACTCAGTAATCAGGAACAACCAAACACTAGAATGTCCTCCTCCTTGACTCAGTAATACAGTAAAACCAAACACTAGAATGTCCTCCTCCTTGACTCAGTATACAGTAACAACCAACACTAGAATGTCCCCCTCCTTGACTCAGTAATACAGTAACAACAAAACATAGAATGTCCTCTCCTTGACTCAGTAATACAGTAACAACCAAAACTAGAATGTCCTCCTCCTTGACTCAGTAATACAGTAACAACCAATACTAGAATGTCTCCTCCTTGACTCAGTAATACAGTAACAACCAAACTAGAATGTCCTCCTCTTGACTCAGTAATACAGTAACACCAAACACTAGAATGTCCTCCTCCTTGACTCAGTAATACAGTAACAACCAAACACTAGAATGTCCTCCTCCTTGACTCAGTAATACAGTAACAACCAAACACTAGAATGTCCTCCTCTTGACTCAGTTTTACTGTAACAACCAAGTACTAGAATGTCCTCCTCTTGACTCAGTAATACAGTAACACCAAAACACTAGAATGTCCTCCTCCTTGACTCAGTAATACAGTAACAACCAAACACTAGAATGTCCTCCTCCTTGACTCAGTAATACAGTAACAACCAAACTAGAATGTCCTCCTCCTTGACTCAGTAATACAGTAACAACCAAACTAGAATGTCCTCCTCTTGATCAGTAATACAGTAACAACCAAACACTAGAATGTCCTCCTCCTTGACTCAGTAATACAGTAACAACCAAACACTAGAATGTCCTCCTCCTTGACTCAGTAATACAGTAACAACCAAACTAGAATGTCCTCCTCCTTGACTCAGTAATACAGTAACAACCAAACACTAGAATGTCCTCCTCCTTGACTCAGTAATACAGTAACAACAAACACTAGAATGTCCTCTCCTTGACTCAGTAATACAGAACAACCAAACCTAGAATGTCCTCCTCCTTTGCTCAGTAATACAGTAAAACCAAACACTAGAATGTCTCCTCTACTCAGTAATACGTAACACAACACTAGAATGTCTCTCTTGACTCAGTAATACAGTAACAACCAAACCTAGAATGTCCTCCTCCTTGACTCAGTAATACAGTAACAACCAAACTAGAATGTCCTCCTCTTGACTCAGTAACAGGAACAACAAACACTAGAATGTCCTCCTCCTTGACTCAGTAATACAGTAACAACCAAACACTAAATGTCCTCCTCCTTGACTCAGTAATACAGTAACAACCAATACTAGAATGTCCTCCTCCTTGACTCAGTAATACAGTAACAACCAAACCTAGAATGTCTCCTCCTTGACTCAGTAATCAGTAACAACCAAACACTAGAATGTCTCTCCTTGACTCAGTAATACAGTAACAACCAATACTAGAATGTCCTCCTCCTTGACTCAGTAATACAGTAACAACCAAACCTAGAATGTCCTCCTCCTTGACTCAGTAATACAGTAACAACCAAATCTAGAATGTCCTCCTCCTTGACTCAGTAATACAGTAACAACCAAACACTAGAATGTCCTCCTCCTTAACTCAGTAATACAGTAACAACCAAAACTGAATGTCCTCTCCTTACTCAGTAATACAGTAACAACCAAACACTAGATATCCTCCTCCTTGACTCAGTAATACAGTAACAACAAACACTAGAATGTCCTCCTCCTTGACTCAGTAATACAGTAACAACCAAACACTAGAATGTCCTCCTCCTTGACTCAGTAATACAAAACAACCAAACCTAGAATGTCCTCTCCTTGACTCAGTAATACCAGAACAACCAAAACTAGAATGTCCTCCTCCTTGACTCAGTAATACAGTAACAACCAAACACTAGAATGTCCTCCTCCTTGACTCAGTAATACAGAAAACCAAACACTAGAATGTCCTCTCCTTGACTCAGTAATCAGTAACAACCAAACCTAGAATGTCCTCCTCCTTGACTCAGTAATACAGAACAACCAAAACACTAGAATGTCCTCCTCCTTGACTCAGTAATACAGTAACAACCAAACACTAGAATGTCTCCTCCTTGACTCAGTAATACAGTAACAACCAAACCTAGAATGTCTCCTCCTTGACTCAGTAATACAGTAACAACCAAACACTAGAATGTCCTCCTCCTTGACTCAGTAATACAGTAACAACCAAACACTAGAATGTCCTCCTCCTTGACTCAGTAATACAGAACAACCAAACACTAGAATGTCCTCCTCCTTGACTCAGTAATACAGTAACAACCAATACTAGAATGTCCTCCTCCTTGACTCAGTAATACAGTAACAACCAAACTAGAATGTCCTCCTCCTGACTCAGTATACAGTAACAACCAAACACTAGAATGTCCTCCTCCTTGACTCAGTAATACAGTAAAAACCAACTAGAATGTCCTCCTCTTGACTCAGTAATACAGTAACAACCAAACATAGAATGTCCTCTTCTTGACTCAGTAATACAGTAACAACCAAACACTGAATGTCCTCTCCTTGACTCAGTAATACAGTAACACAAACATAGAATGTCTCCTCCTTGACTCAGTAATACAGTAACACAAACACTAGAATGTCCTCCTCCTTGACTCAGTAATACAGAACAACCAAAACTAGAATGTCCTCCTCCTTGACTCAGTAATACTAACAACAACTGAATGTCCTCTCCTAACAGTAATCAGTAAAACCAAAACTGAATTTCTCCTTGACTCAGTAATACAGTAACAACCAAACTAGAATGTCCTCCTCCTTGACTCAGTAATACAGTAACAACCAAACTAGAATGTCCTCTCCTTGACTCAGTAATACAGTAAAACCAAACCTAGAATGTCCTCTCCTTGACTGTAATACAGTAACAACCAAACACTAGAATGTCCTCCTCCTTGATCAGTAATACGTAACACAAACTAGAATGTCTCCTCCTTGATCAGTAATACAGAACAACCAAAACTAGAATGTCCTCCTCCTTGACTCAGTAATACAGTAACAACCAAACTAGAATGTCCTCCTCCTTGATCAGTAATACAGTAACAACCAAACACTAGAATGTCTCCTCCTTGACTCAGTAATACAGTAACAACCAAACACTAGAATGTCCTCTCCTTGATCAGTAATACAGTAACAACCAAACACTAGAATGTCCTCCTCTTGACTCGTAATACGTAACAACCAAAACTAGAAGTCCTCTCCTTGACTCAGTATACAGACACCAAACCTGAATGTCTCCTCCTTGATCGTAATACAGTAACAAAACTAGAATGTCTCCTCCTTGTCAGTAATACAGTAACAACCAAAACTAGAATGTCTCTCCTGCTCAGTAATACAGTAAAAAAAATGAATCTCCTCCTTGATCAGTAATACATACAACCAAACACTAGAATGTCTCCTCCTTGATCGTAATACAGAACAACAGACTAGATGTCCTCTCCTTGCTCAGTAATCAGAACACCAAACTAGAATGTCCTCCTCTTGACTCATAATACGTAACACCAAACTAGAATGTCTCTCTTGCTCAGTAATACAGTAACAACCAAAACTAGAATGTCCTCCTCTTGACTCAGTAATACAGTAACAACCAAACACTAGAATGTCTCTCCTTGACTCAGTAATACAGTAAACCAAACTAGAATGTCCTCTCCTTGACTCAGTAATACAGTAACAACCAAACTAGAATGTCCTCCTCCTTGACCATAATACAGTAACAACCAAACACTAGAATGTCCTCTCCTTGACTCAGTAATCGAAACCAACTAATGTCCTCCTCCTTGATCGTAATACAGTAACAACCAAATGAATGTCCTCTCTTCTCAGTAAACAGAAAACAAACTAATGTCCTCTTGACTCAGTAATACAGTAACAACAAACTAGAATGTCTCCTCCTTGACTCAGTATACAGTAACAACCAAACAGAATGTCTCCTCCTTGACTCAGTAATACATACAACCAAACACTAGAATGTCCTCCTCTTGACTCAGTAAACAGAACAACCAAACTAGAATGTCTCTCTTGACTCAGTAATCAGAACAACAAACACTGATGTCCTCTCCTTGACCAGTAATACACAACTAGAATGTCCTCCTCCTTGATCAGTAATACAGTAACAACAAACTAGAATTCCTCCTCTGACTCAGTATCAGTAACAACAAACACTAAATGTCTCCTTATAGTAATCGTAAAACAATGAATGTCCTTCCTTGATCAGTATACAGTAACAACCAAATAGAATGTCTCCTCTGACTCAGTAATCAGTAAAACCAGTACTGAATGTCCCTCCTTGACTCGTAATACAGTAACAACCAAAACTAGAATGTCCTCTCTTGACTCAGTATACAGTAACACAACTAGATCTCTCTTGACTCAGAGTACAACAACGATTCTTCCTATCAAACAGAACAAACTGAATTCTCTCCTTATCGTAACATAAACATAAGTCCTCCTTGATGTAAGAACAACAACTAGAATACCCCTACTGTATACTAACAATCAAACAATGTCCTCTCCTGAACAGTAAACAGTAAAAACCAAAACTAGATCGCCCCCTTGACTCAGTAATACAGTAACAACCAAACATAGAATGTCTCCCCTTAACTAGTAAACAAACAACAAACTAGATGTCCCTCCTTGACTCTTAATCAGTAACAACAATCAAGAATGTCCTCTCTGACTCAGTAATACAGTAACAACCAAACACTAGAATGTCCCTCCTACCAGTAAGACACCTTCAGTAATCCCTACTAGTATCAAGAAAACAAAACTGAATGTCCTCCTCCTTGATCAGTATACAGTAACAACAAACTAGAATGTCCTCCTCCTTGACTCAGTAATACAGTAACAAAACATACAAATCTCCTCCTCCTTGAACTCAGTAATACATGTAACACCAAATACAAATGTACCTTATCCTCTTGACTCATAATACAGTAACAACCAAACACTTAGAATGTCTCCTCCTCCTTGACTCAGTATTACAGTAACAACCAACTAGAATGTCCTCTCCTTGACTAGTAATACGTA